>JANHMN010000006.1:72151747-72163159 GCA_030674055.1 Rhabdomys pumilio
TCTCTCTCTCTCTCTCTCTCTCTCTCTCTCTCTCTCTCTCTCTCTCTTTGTATGTGTGTGTGTGTGTCTGTCTGTCTGTCTGTCTCTCTCTTTCTCTGCCTCTACTCTCTTCTCAGCCACACTTCCCATGCCTTAAATAACTTTATTCTATAGAATACTCATCATATGTCTGGTACCTCAGAAGAAAGTAATACCTCAGCATGGGCCCTCTGAGGCACCCCTCCCACCTTAGCATAGAACACTCTACAAAACATTCTGGTCTTTTTATAAATCACAACAAAAGAAGGGTTACTTCTAGAGCTAGTAAGCCTCCCAACAATGAGATATTAGTACAGGATGATAGAGGGGCAGGACTGCGATTATTGTTGAAGAGGCAGTTGTATCTTCAAAGAAAAGAAAGGAACCAGTGGTGGTGAGGGAAATGATATCATTTAGGAGTTACACAGCTAGGAGTTTAGAATTACATGGTGAGGGTAGATGGCAACCACCAGGGATTATTGCAGTGGAGTGAGAAGAAAACATGAGGTTGTATTAAGGGACCCATTGTTTCCACCATAAATGTGGAGAAGACTTGGAATAATTTACAATAGTCTCCGAGAAGGCCTGGTTAAAAGAGATCCCACATAGCCTGGATGTCAGGTTGGACATTTTGCTGGAACAGATATAGAGTATGAACAAAAAGTGACGTTAAAATGGTCATCTTGGGTGCATATTTGAGTGATCTTAGTGTTGGGTGGGGAGAAGAAATCCCCAAGAGCAATGGAAGGAGAGAGCCCACTCTCAGTAATAGGCAGAAGGTGGGAAAGCTTAAGTTTCAGAGATCCTGTTGATGAATGGGAGTATTTGGTAACACAAGGGCTCCTGAGCTCATTTGAATTGTGACAGATGGATCCAGGTTACAGCTCCCTAAAAGTAACATGATTTTTTACAATTTGGCAAAAAGTAGTGAAATGTTCAATTATATCAGCAGGACCACTGTCTGTTTTAGTCCGGGTTGAAATCCTTATTGTAGAGAAAACAGTTAACGAGTGTCTGCTAACAGCTCAAACAGACTCATGCCTTTGAGCCACAGCAGAAATAACGCCTAAAATGTTGCCAATATAAACACGAAAAAGTTTAAAATGACCCAAGGAAATTTAAATTTTCTGAGACTGTGACTACAATAATTTTAATTATTTTTAAGGTTATCGTAGCCAATGCTTATAACTGTTGCCAAGAGTAGATTAACTGCTTACAACAACACTATTTGTTTAAAAAGAAATTTAACGGTAATGTGTTAAATTTTGAATTTTGAAATTTCAGTATCTTATCATCATCTTTTAAGTCTCATTCCACATACCTTAATTCCCTTCCTCAGACCTTCAAAACTTGCCTGGGTATTCTATTTTCTTTTCTAGTCTGGAAACATCATCCCATCATTTACCATGATGAGACACGGGTGCTTGATGAATAACAGTAGTCATTTAAAAAATCACTCTCTTAAAAATCATCATCAGTGCTTAAAGAAACAGTAAAAACATCATTCTAAGTCTGCAACAACAGCAGGGTAGTGTTAAAGGTTTGGTTTTGTTTGTTTGTTTGTTTGTTTGTTTGTTTTTCATAGAAGCCTGTCTGTGAGTTTACCTAGCTCAGTAGAAAGTCAGTTAGCTCCAGGAAAAAATAAGACTTGAGCTTTATATTTGAAGCCAATTTAGGCTGGCAGGTAATTGAGCCTCAGTTTTAAGTTTTTTATTTTGTTTTGTTTTGTTTTTAACTTATGAGTCTCAGGTAATCTAAGTTTTTATTTAAGGCTCTCAAATTTATATCATCAGGAAGCAACATGTTTGCCTTTTGTACCCAAAGTTATTTATCATAGAAAGCCAGAATTTGTTAAGCTGAAAGCAGACTTTTTAACTCTGCTCAAATGAAAAATCAATAGATGGTATCTGTCAAAGCATCTCTAGTTTCTTCCCCAGGACTGGCATAATTTATTCACTTGATACAAAATAGGAAAATATATTCAACTTGTGTTGAAAAGAAAACTAAGCTGGTAGAGGGGATGTTCATCAGACACTAGGAAAAGAAGGCAATTTTTCTTTCTTTTCTTTCATTCACAAACAGAAGTGAATGAAAAGGGAAAACTTAGCCATGATATTTAGCCATGAGAACTCTGCCCAGTTGACCATCAACAACCTTCCCAAAGATCTGAGAAGGATACATTTTACCAGAGTAAGCAGCAAGTATGGACCAAGTGGTCTCAAAACTTATTCAAAATAACTAGCCTACTACTTGGGCACTTATTCCAACCTCCTCCATGGAAATCTTGATAGTTTTGATGGAGGCTGAGGTCCCACAGAAGCATCAAACTTCAGCCACTAGGCCCTGAAGAGCCAAAGGATCCCCTTGTAGAGGAGGAGCTAGGAGAACTGATCTACCTTGGAGAGGCAAGGGGGGCAGTCAACCCTCCTGTCCACAGGGTCCTGACAGAACGATGGTAGTGGGCAGTTATTCACCCAGTGACTGGTGTTGCCACATTGGAAGCAAGGTCCAGATAAAGTCCTTTAGTGCCCCAATTTCTTTGGAAAGTACTTATGTCTACCAGGGGATTCCCTTCCATCTTTCCCTGTTCTTTTTTTCCATTAAGGACCTTAAAAGCCATTATCAGCAGATCTCTCTGAGGGGTTTGAGGGCCACCATCTAGTCTCTTAATTTTTCTTCTATTATCAAGGGAAGACTGGGAAAGAAAATGAGAATTGAAGACAAGTACTTCCTCTTGAGAATTAAAGTCCTGCTTGGTGTCCTGAAGGGAAGTCTCTGTGAGTTGGGTAAGAAACTTGGCAGGACTTCCATCTGGACTCTGGGTGACTCCCCTCCCCAGTTTGTTGAAATTTACTTTCTTATTAAAGACCTTTTGGAGTCCAGCCAGGAGACAAGTAACCATATTAACTCAGTCCACCCTGCCAGAGAACTAATTCTCAGTATTAACCTAGTAATTGCAGTGAGAGTCCACACGAAAAACAGCCTTGGCCTCCACTGGTTAGAGACCATCCTTGTGGTGAATATCATCTGATGAGCTTTGGGTGCCACCTAGACCCTCTCCATTTCCTCAAGGGTAAGAACAGAACAAAGAATTACATAGAGGCTATGCTAGGAGAGGAAATATCCTGGGTAGGGTACCTGTATTCTCTGGTGAAGGTGGAGGAGTCATTGGTGGAAAAACAGAGCCACTTTCCACCCAAGAGAAAGATAAATGTGTGTGGGTTATACCACTAGGACCTACCAGAGGGTTTAAGGAGTATCTGTATGGGAGTGGATGTAAGCTGCTGGAGGTGGTAAGGTAAGCATGGATGAGACTGAGTGAGGATAAGGAGGTGAAGAGGGCAGAGGGACACCAATGGATGAGGCTGGGGTGGTGTCCTCAGAGGATAAGGCTGAAAAAGATGGCAGAGAAGGCAGCTCCAAGAGGATACTTACATGAGGAGATACAAGAAGGTAGAGCAATAGAGGAGAGAAGCAGCTGAATAGATAGAATCATAATATGGTGGACAGAGAAAACCAATATAGGCAAATGATCTATTCCCAGAGGGCCAAATTGAGAGTTTGGTCCAGTAAGAAAGGACCATGCTTTTGGTGGCTCAGTTGTGCTTTGTGCATTTCAGCATCAAATATAACCTAGGGTGCAGTGAAACCACCAAACCAGATCACATCATGGGTACAAAGAAAAGTTTATTTGGGGAATCAAACTTCCAGGCTATCTCTCAAGGGCAGAGAACTGTGGTCAGGGGAAAAGCTTTAAGGAGACAGGCAGCAGTAGGAGGAGAGGCACAGACAGAACAGACTGGGATTCAGCCTGGGGACTTTGATCTTCAAATAATCACTAGACCATTGACAAGGAAAAAAAAAAGGTGACTTTTCTGAAATACAGAAACCTGCCTTCCTAGATTCCTGAGGAATCTTAACTTTATCTTTCTTCTTAATAGTTCTTCTGTCTACCAATAACAATTCTTCTGTCTACTAGCTCCAAGCCTTTTAGTTAAGGAAATTATCACCATTGGTGAGGGTACTGTTTTGAACACAGAATGTCTCTGGAATGCTGCTGTACAACTCTGTTTTGCTAGCCTCCTAGGCTTCTCTCAGTTCAATCTAGTGGATAATTGAGCAAGATAATATCATGCAATATCATACCAAACCGGAGTTCTATCATACCAGCAACTGTAATAGAAAAAAAAGTAACACCAGAGGTGGCCATAAGTTCATCTGACTCTAACAGCCCTCTATGTATAGGAAAAAAGTATGCATGCACACACATAGACACATAGACACATGAACACAAATTTGCACATACCCATGAGTATTCAAACACATGCAGATGCACTCTGAGTGATGGCTGCCTATGAAAAACTTTTTCCTCTGAATCAGGTCTCCCTGGTGTAAAGAGAGGCACCATGACAAATATTACAAAGAGTTAAATGAAAAGGGCATGTTAATTGAAAAAAGCAAGTATAGGTAGCACCAGTAGTTTCACACACACACACACACACACACACACACACACACACACACACACACACACGCACAGTTTCATTCATTGCCAAGCAAGAAAACCTTAAAAAAGGAAAGCTAAATCTGGCATGTTCCCACCCCACGTTTCTCAATGGTGAATAAAACTTAATTTTGTTTCATTTTAGCACCCCTGGGCTGGAGGAAATCCCAAGCGGAGCACCTTCATAGACTCAGTTACTCTCAATTTGTAAATATTTGTGCTATGGAATTACACCATTTGTGATCTTCTGTGACCTGTGAAAATTCAAATCTGACTGAAAGAGGTGTAATAGCTAACAGTAAATGACTAAATTTCACATTTTGGAAATAAGCCAGAATCAATTAAATGGACAGATTGGTTTTGACAGCTCCTAGCTCTAATGTCACACAATAAACAACTCTGGCTAATGTGTTCTTTCATGGAAGACCAAGCAGATGATATTTCATGCGTTTTAGAATAGATTGAATGAGACTATAAAACAGCACACTAAGACAAGCATCAAAATATCTACTCTCTCATCCTGCCCAGAACTGAGCAAAGACAGGTATACCAGCACTGTTTATCTCTTCGCCTCCTTCTCAACCATCCACATTTCTAATCCCACTTGAACCATACATCCAGGACAAAGAAAGTATCTGATTCCACTTCCCTCAGAAACAGATGGAAAGCAGGTTCTGCTCACTGCACAGAGGACTCAGCTCACTGTACAGCAGGCTCTGCTCACTGCACAGAGGGCTCTGCTCACTGCACAGAGGATTCTGCTCACTGCACAGAGGGCTTTACTCATTACACAGAGGGGTCTACTCATTGTACTTTCTCCTTTATATACTTGTTTGAAGAATCATCTGGAACTTTACCTCAGATTGTGAGACACGTGGGTGACACGATATTGTTCTCTCTAGCTTAGCTTCTCTCTGTTTTTACATTTTAACAATTTATTTTGTGCATTTTGTGCTCATACATATGTGTATTTCACATGTCTGATGCCCATAGAAGTCAGAAGATGTGGTGGGAACCCCTGGAACTTGATATACAAATGGTTGTTGCCACCATGCCAGTGCTGGAAAATAAACCCAGGTCCTCTGCAAGAACAACAAGTGAACTTAACCACTGAGCCATCTCTGCAGCCCAGACTTAGCTTCTTCAAACCATTCCTAAGACACCCATCAGAATCCAGACACGAAGTTACATGGTTGCTGAAATGCCAAGCCAAAGAATGGCTTTGAGGAGCATTGAGGTTGGTAAGGCAATGACACCAGAAAAGGAATTTGGGATCAGGATTAAGCAATGAGCATTAAAGGACCAAAGAACAAGGTAATATAGTGTGTGGTGGGGGTGGGGGACAAACCTGAGGGGAATAAACTGAGTCCAGAAGAAAGTTTTATTACTGTAAATAATTCTTTTGAGGCATGTCTATCTTGGTGCTCCTGGATCCATTTAAGGTATTTTCTATTTTATTGAGGATAGAAAAGTGAGGCTTGGGAAGCTTTATTATTATTATTATTATTATTATTATTATTATTATTATAATAAATAGAGATAATTTAAGTGTGTTGGTTAACTAGGAGAACTTCTATATATAAATAATTTTTAACCACCATAAAAAAAGCAAAAAGTTTTAAGCATCATTTTAATTTGCTTCATATTATGGCTAAACAAAAGACCATTACTATTTTCTAATTGGATACAGCTTCCTCAGACTCCTTAATAGCTTGGTTGGGTTCCAGATGCCTTCAAGTCAGCCTTGTAGGACTTGACATTAATTACCAATGCTGAAGCGAAAACTAAGCCCAAAAGAAGACAGAACAATTGGGCTGAATTTTTGAAGTGCATAAATGGAGAGTGTAGAGGACTATGTGTTCCAAATGCAGGAGCTAAATTACAAGATGGAGCTGCACTTCAGCTCTACATCCCACCTAGCTGAGATCCCCACCAGAGCATCTGTCAGATGGACATGAAAGTCTTCATAGAGGACTGCTCACACATCCACAGAGCTACTGAAGAGAAGTGTTTAAAGAAGAGCAAGAACTTGTGTTGAAGCTGAATCCACACCTATTCTTTAAGTTTGCGTTCTTTGAAAGTATGTCTGGTGTGTTGGAGAGACTATAGTCCTTCTAAGCTGTCTCTCATTTGCTATATGACTGAGTAAACTTCCATAGAGCCAGAGGCAAGTCCTGGAAAATGTAGTCCCTCTAAAAATGTCTCAACTCTGCTTTGAGGTGCAAAAGAAGCCAGAGAAAAATATATAAGCAAGTGAGTATGACTGTGATCCCATACATATTTATTTACGATAGTACAGTACATAGCAAACCATATTTGATCCACCGACAATATTTTGTAGGTCCAAATGACATGGTATGTCTGTTTATGAGATATGTAGACAGAATGCATGCCTGTAAAATAGTGTATATGTACTTTTTTGCCGACATGTGACAAGTAAGTCAAGTTTAACAAATATTTATCCAACTGTTTTGCTTTGACAGCATCTATGAGTTAAAGCATATTTATTCACTCAACAAATTTGCTTTAGTTCTATCTGCATACCAGCATATATTCCAGACACAAGGATGCAACAATGAGTTGGACAAAGTGCCTGCTTGTGTTAAAATGATGTTGAGAAGATGAAAAAAGATGACAAGGTGAGGTAAAAAATAGAAAAGAAGGAAGTTGGCAGCCCATGATTTGTGTTGTGCAAAAAATGTTTTCCTTAGGACGCTACAGCAATACAAATGATAACATGGTCTTTTCAAAGGATGCTGAGAGCAGACATTTCAAAGTAGTTGGCATTTAGCTGGAGTGTGAATGAACAAAAGGAGCCATCCATGCCAAGGCTGGCAAGATAGACAAGGAGAGGTACCCGATGATAAGAAGAATTAGAAAAAGAAGAAATATGGTGGTCCTCAGGTCAGGAATATACACCTGCACTCACACATGCACTCACATGTGCAGTCACACATGCACTCACACAAGCACTCATACTTACACTCATATATACATTCACAGGTACACTCATTTATGTACTCAATCACACCTGCACTCACATGTGTACTCATACATGCATTCACACATGCACTCACTCACACCTGCACTCACACATGCACTCATATCTACACTCACGTATTTACTTGCATATGCACTTACATGTGTATTTATATATGCATTTATACATGCACTCACACCTGCACTCACATACTTACTCACACTTGCACTCACGCATGCACACACATGTGCAGTCACACATGCAGTAACACATGCACTCACACATGCACTCACATGTACACTCATACATACACTCATGTACACTCATATATGCACTACCTCACACCTGCACTCACATGTGTACTCATATGTGCATTTATACATGCACTCACTCACACCTGCACTCACACCTGCACCCACATTTGGACTTACACATGCACTCACACCTGCACTCACACATGCACTCACATGTGCAGTCATACATGCACTCACACATGCATTCACATGTACACTCATACATACATTCACAGGTACACTCATACATGTACTCAGTCACACCTGCACTCACATGTGTACTCATATATGCATTCACACATGCACGCACTCATACCTGCACTCACACATGCACTCACACATGTATTCACATGTACACTCACACATACGCTCATAGGTACATTCATACATGCACTCACACCTACACTAGTATGTGTACTCATATATGTATTCACACATGCACTCACTCACACATGCACTCACACATGCACACAGGTGAAACTTATTTTTAAAGCAGATTCTTATTTAATCCAACAAATCCAAAACAGTATTACTTCAACCAATAATAGTCATGAAAATGTTACTGAGATGTTTTATCTCTCTGCTTCTCAAGTAGCATTTCTCAATGTGAAACAGGGCTTCAAAAATGCTCAATGGTCATATATGGCTAATTGCTGCCAAAAGATCAACAGTGGTGATTTAACACTCTGTATGGTAAAAATAAAGAGCTTATAATAATTACTCTAAGCCATTGGAGGGCTTGTGCATATAAGAATAGTATGATCTAACAAATCTGTTTAAGAGAACTCATTATGGAATAATCTGTGGAAAATGGATTGGAGTTCATGGGAGGAGAACAGGGAAAGAGGGAGTAATTGGTATGAGATTGGCACAGTCAGGTGCAAGACAGTGTTCAAGAAGGATTGGTGGAGGCACTAAGGATACAAAGTGGGGATTTGAAGGGTGACCCAAGTCAGTGGGATGGTGGGATGTATAGTAACAGCCAGCAGGTTTTCCTGGTGGTGTCAGCAGTAGTATGTAAAGGATTCTACTGGCACACAGACAGTCACACAGTCCTTCAGAGATGTTGCATACTGAGAGATATGCTCACCAGGAAATTGATACTTTTGCTGATAAAATAGTCCCCAAACAACCATGACTGAATGAAAATTGATTATGGTGATATTTGAACAATCCTGCAAAGAACCTCAAGACTGTTGAATTGTTTAAATGCACAAATCGTGTGATGTGTGCATTATAACACAGCAAAGCACCTTTTAAAGCAACAGTGGATGAAATAATTAAGGGGCCGATGACTGGACACTGGAACAGGAGTTAAGAGGAGATTGCAGATTTTATTAATTCTTCCCGAAAATAAGATTCATCTCCTTCCAGAAAAGTCATCAGAGGCCTAATCTCACCCATCTCTGTTGCCCCAACTTAGTAGAGTCCACATTGAAAGTGGTTGCTGGGAGAAAGTCAGGGCAGGCCTGAAAGGATTTCAGGAGAGTGGAAGCTAAAACAGACATCAAGACAGAAGCAAGGAGCAGTGCAAGCCATCTTCTGCAGAAAGGTAGAAGCTGGGAGCTGCTCCCTCTCACACTGCCACTATCAGAGCCAGAACAGGCTTCCTGCTGAAAAGTCACTTTACAACCTTTAGTTCTTCTCTTTAGCCATTCTCTGTCTCCAAAAATATTCCCCAGGAGTTTTTCACACTATATTCAGGAACGAGAGCTAAGCTTGGCTTCTGTTGTTAAGATCACATAGACTAGAAATGCAACTAGAAAATCATTTAGCTTCTACCCTGTGAACACTAGGCATCTTTTATTTATGTCTCCTTGCATTTAAGTTTCAGACACTACCTTTAAATAAGTAAACTTCTATTTTAAACCAAGGAGATCTGCAGCATCCAGGATCACTCCTAGAATGAGGAATCTTGTCAGAGCAGAAAGGACAATGTTTTCCATCATAGTTTATATGAATATTTCTAAGTTAAGTTGAGAAAACTTAAAATGCCTCAGAAAGATAAGCAAAACTCAGTGCCCTAAAAGAAAGGCAACAAAGGTATACAAGCTGTTTATTTCCCTTGAAAGGAAATAAATAGCTTGTCTGGAACCAAATAAGAAAAGGTTATGTTACCTTGCACTGTCCATCATGGATGTGCCATGTGAAAATAAATTAATAACAACTCGTGCAATACTTACAGGTGTGGATATACTAATCTGTTTTCCACTTAATTCTAACAAGAATTGTGCCATGTGAAAATAAATTAATAACAACTCGTGCAATATTTACAGGTGTGGATATACTAATCTGTTTTCCACTTAATTCTAACAAGAAATCAGCAGGTAAGAACACTCCAATTGTTTTAATTTCAAATAGAATGACAAGAAAGAGAAAGAATAGTGAAAGAGGAGAATAGGAAGAGGAAGAGAAGAAGAAAAAAGGAGGAGGAGTTAACTATCTTTTATTGCGTGTATATATGCCCTCTACTGAGGGAAGTATTCTTTTTGTTCTGGCTTGTTACACTGAATCTATTCAAAATGCAATGGAGTGTTTTCTCTCTCCAAACCCTAAGTCCATATCTGTCTGTCCATGTCTATGTCTATGTCTATGTCTATGTCTATGTCTGTTTATATCTATGCCTATGCCTATGCATGTATGTATACATACATAGGTGTATGTATATATGTTCAACCTACTGAATCATTTAGTATTGCTTGTTTGTATACAATTTCAGGGATAAGCCCTTTGTATTCAATAAACAGCTAGGGGTTTATCCCTGGGAAATAATAATGCTCCTTCTCTCTGTAAGTTAGTCAGTTACTAGTTGCTTGTAATTCCTTGTCTATGGTTGAAACCCAGTGAGATTGCCTCCTTGCTGCCAGGTTGTCATGTCCATTGGTATTGCCATATTTCAGGTTCTTGCTTGGCAGATATATTTTTGAGGCATTTGGGTGTAGCTTCCCTATCAATTCTAGGAGACACGATTTCACAGCTGACTTCCTGATCTTGCACCTTTTACTCTCTTATCACCTCTCCCCCTTAATGATCTCTGAGCCTCAGGCACACGGCTGGTGTTATATGTATATGTGGAGTTCTGCTCCCCCAAATCAGTTGTGGCTTTCTGTAATGGTTTCTGTTTGCTCCAAGAAGAAACTACACTCATCTGTTGGTATAGAATAAGCTTTGAATGCAGTTAAGGACTATGCTAGTCTATGGGACTGATCTAGGAGCTCTGTGCATATGTTATCGTTGGTGCGTGTGTAGCTTGGTCTTCTTGTGGGACTCCAAGGAGTGGAAGCAGAGGCTGTCTCTGACTCTGTTGCCTGCCTTTGGGACTCTTTCCTCCTCCTGGTTTGCCTTATTTAGCATTACTAGGAGAGGCGATACCTAGTCTTATTACAAGTTGATATGCCATGGATAGCTGATATTCATGGAAGGCCTGCCATTTTCTGAAGAGGAACAGAGGAGGCATAGATTGGACATGGGATGGGACAAAGTAAGAGAATGGTGATGGAATGGGGGAGAAGACAGAGGAGAAAATCAGGTTGGGATGTAAAATAGGTAGATAGATTAGATAGATAGATAGATAGATAGATAGATAGATAGATAGATAGATAGATAGATAGATAGAT
>JANHMN010000006.1:72163169-72203112 GCA_030674055.1 Rhabdomys pumilio
GATAGATAGATAGATAGATAGATAGATAGATAGATAGATAGATAGATGGATAGAATCATGTTGGTCTGTAAAGTAATAGTAATAGGCTCTTCTCTAAGATCCACAGCCTCACTAGCTCTGGACAACTAGTTAGGTTCCTAGTACTTGTCATAATTTTCCTCCTGTTGAGTATGCCTAAGTTCAATTAGATAGCTGTTACCATCATAATAGGAATGCCACTATTACCACTTCACAGATGCTTTGCTATATTGGCCACTGTTGTGGTTCATAGGCATCTCAGATAGATAAGACTATTGAATGCTTCACTCCTTTGTCAACCTGCACACTAACTTCTGCTTCTATGAAAAGTGGACCACAGAAAGAGGTTGTCAGATTACATCTAGCTCAAATCCCCTGAGTCCTGTGTCTAAAGCATGACGTGTCTTTAACAACAGGGACTTACCCTCAAGGTTTGAAATGTAACCAAGGGCAACAACAATAGCCTATATTGTTTTGGGAGCCCTTCCATATCCCATCCTTCCTTCAATCCACCCCCAACTCCAATTCCACACCTTTTTTAAAGGCTTAACTCCAGATCTGTGGCTTGCAAGCCATCTGTGTGTGGTAAGTCACTCTGCCCTTCTCCCAACTTTCAGTCTGCCAGCTGCCATCTCCACATCCTCAGCCCTAGCTGTAGGTACTGGCCTAGGTGGAAACAAACAGCTCAAGTTCCAGCTTTTCTTGACCTGGCTTCGGTGAGGTAGAATGTGCACTACCTCAGTCTAAGGCAAGTCGCAGTCTCACCCTACTATTATGCTAATATGATGAGAAAGGGTGGCATTTACAGACTTCTCCCAAGAGTAGATCAGATATCTGGTCAGAACTTGGTTCCTGGTTCATTGGATTACTTTTTCTTAGTGTGGCACAGAGTTGGAGAAAGACAGCCATCTGGGATAAAGACACTAATCCCATTCATGAAGGCAAAGCCTTTATGACTGAATCATTCCCCGAAGGTACTGCTTCTTAATTCCTTCATGTTGGTGGGATCAAAGTGTGAACTGTGGAGGGAAATGATCATTCAGACCATAATAGTGATGAGCTAGGGAAAGCTGATAACCATTGACAGGTGTTATTTACTTCTTTGTTGATACTAATGACACAGCTTATAAAGGGCTCACTGTTAAGTCTTATATACAGTATCTCATTTAATCTTCACAATTTAATGAGACACAATCACAATTATCTCATTTTATCTTGCTATCAAGGCACAGATAGGTTAAGAAAAGCACCCCAAACCACAAAAGTACAAGCAACAGAGTCAAGACTTAAAGCTAGGCATTCCACATTTTGAGTGTATAAAATGACCCTACACCCGGTCCCATGGATTAAAGAGTTTGATTAAACCACATCATTCATTGATAATTCTTCTTCCTGCCTTTTGTTTCTGTCAACTTTTTCTATTTAGGTCAGTGCCTGGGATTCAGGAGACCACAGGTAACCAAGTCCTATTCACTGTTCTCACATAATTAAATCCTAGGATGCCTCCCCAGAAGGTCAGCCCAGAGCATAAGGGTAAGTTGCGACCCACATTCATGTCCACTATATGTGGGTGGTCTTTAATTGGCTTTTTCTGTACTTTTATGGAATCTCAATAAAGCCAACATTCAAATATTCTTTGCTTGGAAATCTTTCTTCATTTGTCCATGCAGTCTTCCATGGCTCATGCTTATATTTTTCTGTTACCAGTCTTACAAGTTAGTGTGTTTTTCTTTTGGCTTTCACTGCCCTCAGAATCCCTCAAGTGTTCCTGGAGGTTTTATATAGTTCTATCTTCACAGGATACAATGAAACCCATATTTCACTTAGGAAGATCTGACATGAAGGCTAGAAAGGAATCCGACCTTTCTGTGATTGCTTAACTGAAAGAACGACAACAGCAACTTTTGTAGAAAATACACAGGAGTGAAATGAGTCTTCACAGTGGGTCCTCATGATATTCAGAGATTCTTGCTTTTAGTTTATATGTTAATCTTTTAATCTATTTTTACCAGTCTCTTAAATATGGTTTAATCATGATTTTTATGCTACATAAAAATTTTATAGCTTGCTTGCTCATTTAATATTATAATGTAAACATTTTTTCAAATCTATAAAAATTATTGGAACAGTAATTGCCAAAGCATGCCAAGGGTGGCTGATTTTCTAAAATTACCCTACGAACATACAGAGACCCCACATAAGACAAGGTCCCATCCTGGAAATTCATGTTCCATATTGGCTCATTTAAATATCTGGAAATCTGTGTGTTAAAGAAACCTGACTCATGGTGACTTATTTGCCCTTGTTTTCTTGGTATTCTTCATTTTTTTTCTCTATATTATACCCTTTTCTGCCTTCTTTTTTGAGGAGTTCTCTGAGCTCTGAGGTGAGGGACTTGTTGGAGACTTCTATTTAGAGTTGAGTGTTCCAAGATCTCTCACTCTCTGCATAATGTCTGACTGTGGGTCTCTGTATTTGGTCCCATCTGCTGAAGGAGGAAACATCTCTAATGATAGCTGAGCAAGGACTTGATTTGAGTATAGCAGAATATTGTTAAGAGTCATTTTATCACTGCATTGTTTTTAGACCCATATTCCTTGGTTTTACTTAGGTTCCTGGGCTCTCTGGTTCTAGGTTCTTGGTCATCCAAGCAGTATGAGGAGGTATGGGTACCAACTCATGGAGTGGGCCTTAAATCAAATCAGTTACTGGTTGGTACTCCTACAAGCTTTGTGCCACTATTGCATTAGCAGATCTTGTAGGCTATACGCTATTACAGATAAAGGGTTTGTGGCTGGTTTGTTGTTTAAGTTTCTCTTCCAAAAGTATTCAGAGTATGTTCCTTTAAGAAGGATGCTGGAACATAAGGCTGAAAGCTCTATGCTGTCACTGGTTCAACATCTCCATCCTCAATGATTTGTATAGGTACTGACTCTAGATATGGGGCGTTGCTGTCAGTTTGTGGAGAACAACCTATAATCTTTGGCAACAGGCTAAGTTGTTTAGAGATTGCCGTAGAGTTCTTTTGACCAACAACTCAATCTGAGAAAGACTCAGACTGAAGCATCATACACAGGGCCTGCAAGGTTCTGCACCAGGTCCTCTGAGACCTGCATTATGGGTTCCAATTTAGTGTTTTTATAGGATTATTGAGTGTCTTAATGATTGGGTCTCTCATTCTTGGACCTTGTCTTGAACTCTTTTACTTCTGTAAATTTGTCTTGTTCAACTTTGTTTTTATTTTATTATAATTATGTGTGTGTGTGTGTGTGTGTGTGTGTGTGTGTGTGTGTAAATCAATTTTCTCCAATAGAGTGACACTGGCTATATCAGCCAGTCCAGGATAGTTCTAATGTTTAGGAGTTGTTGACCAACATTTAATGGACTCCACAGGTGTGTGTGTGTGTGTGTGTGTGTGTGTGTGTGTGTGTGTGTGTGTGTGATTTTATATCTTATTTTATTACAGTTTGGCATTTATTTTGGGGGGTGAATATTTTATTTTGTTGGATTGGGGGAAAATTTTACAGTTTTGGGGTTTTTTGAGAAAGAATGTAAAGTTTTATGGATAGTAAAAGGGAGAGCATTTGAGAGGACTTGGAGAATGGGGTGCATATGTTAAAATATATTTAAATTTAAATTTTTTAGATACTAAAAATAAAAACAAAATCAAAGAATTCCAGGCATACCTAGATAACATAGACTCAGGACTCTGAGGTTTCTGTTTGTTTGCCTTTGCTCCTTTTCATGTTTGCTCTATTTTATTTTCAGACAAGATCTGTGTTACCTAAACTTGCCTGGAACTCATGATCCTCCTGGGGCAGCCTCCCAAGTTCTGGGATTATAGGCGTGTATCGTCATAGGTGTGTACCGTCATTATAGGCATGTATCATGACATCTAGATTGTTCCGTGGACTTACTTAGACTTTTGCCAAGGCCTTAAAGCACGTATCCCACATCTGAAGAAATAGTATCAACAAGCCACAGACCTCACATTTCCTGGGCAATGGCCCTAACAGGGCCTAGTGATGCTCTCAGGGTTTGTAATCAATGCCCCTTAAGGCTCTTACGTGTAATAGGTTTGTTCATAACTCAGGGTTCTGAAAACAAGAAATCTAGTTGAGGTCAAAAGAAAAAAAAAAAAAAGAAATATTTACTTAATTCAAGTTCCTAAAACATTTGACTTCTCACCGGACAGTCACATGTTACCAGTCAGAAAGACCCTCATTACAAAGATATTCAGTGTGTGTTATTGTTTCCATTATACAGGTGGGAAGACTGAAATTGAGAGGTAAGTACAGGATACAGCTAGTGAATGAACTCAAGCATTCTAAGACCACGGTCTTTACATAGTATATTTTCTACCTCATCTCTGCCTTCTCACTACACCCAGCAACAAGCATAAGAGCTTCCTGGCTAGACTTGAAATAAAAGGCTTAGTTTTGCAGCACTAATTGCTCCTCTTTAATTATCTCCTAGCACAGGGTTGCTCTTCATCCTTATCATTCTGCAGCAGCATCCCCTGAATACGATGCAAGGTCTGGAATATTTAAATCACCAACTATTTTTTCTGTCTCATACCCTAATATCACTTCACTTAATACATAGAGTTCAGCCCCTTTCTTGGAGAGATTAGAGGTGAAGGGAATGCAAATCTGGCATTTGTTTTAATGAGGACTACCGAGTCACAGATACCAGGTATCTTGCCATTGCAGAAGCAAACTTGGACATGACCGGCAGACCCAATGGGCTTTTTGAGGGAAAGACAAAGAAAAGAAAATTAGGATCTTTGAACTATTCCAACTCGATGTTTGTGTGTGTTGCCTCACTTTTGAAAGCTGTGTGGGTGGGAACACCAAGCATCAGTCACCAAGCTCTTTCTGACATCATGAGTTCACTCACTGGTCAGGGTGTTATATCCAACTATCATTTCCAAAAGCAATGCCCCAGATACAATCCTAGCCAAGGGGAAGATTGCTCCAAACTGGCTGCTAAAAGCATGGTCATGATAAGAATACAATGCATGCTTAGATAGCATTGGCTTTCCTCTGCTATTATGTAACGATTACTAATAGCCCTCTTTTCAGTCTCAAAGTTATTTGGATTCAGAATGATGAGTTGTAAAGAGCACTCAGATTGATTGGCTGATCTTTGACTCAGCAGAAAAAAACAACGGCAGAAATCTAGGAGGGTGTGGGAGTGTGGGTATCATTTCATAAAGACTGGGGTGGGGGAGCTGCTACAGCCAAAGGCAGTAGTTAATTTAAAGACCCCTCTCTTGACTAAGTAGAACCAGGTAAGGGACAAGAAATGGTGAGTTTGCCTGGGAGAGCAGGTACTGAAAAGCAAAGGGAAAGATGGAGAAGCAATTGCCTCCTAGCTAGAAGGAATGGGGCATATAAAAGATGGAAGCAGAAGCTTGTGAAAACTAGCAACGTTGGACAAAGTTCTACAAGGCATAGGAACCTGAGTTAAACCACAGAAGGAGCCCTGAAAAGCTGGAGAAAGTCAGGGTAGGTCCCACACCCCTTGGCTGGGAAGCATCAGAATGACATGAAGAAAATCCATGCAGGAATTGAGGCCTCCAACAAAACCGTAGGATGAATCAGAAGCCTCAGGTGCATGTGTGAGAAGCATTAGCTTTAGAACATAGGTGAGGGCAGTGTTCCTCAGAGGTTCATGTGAAGATCACAAATTGGAAAAAAGTTAAAGGAGATGAGAAGACATGGGCAGACATGCAGGTACATATTAAGAACCTAAACTCATACATCAGACTGGAGGCCCCCTGTAGTGATGAGAAGTGAGGAAGGAAGCCCAGCAGGAACCGGCTTCTAGCTCTAGTTATTAGCTAAAAGATTCTGCCAGAATCTTAAGCACTCGGGATTTAACATTATTCATTTCACTTGCTTTGGAGTTATTGTTTGTTATTCCTTTAGTGGAAAAAAAAAACTTTAAAAATTCTGCATATTAAATTCTTGTTTGAGATTTAGCTTAGATTTCTTCTCCCACAGCATCTATTAATGAGCTCACATTTCAAGACAACCTATAACAATGGAGCTATTCCTTGTATCCTTTTTTGTCCCAGAGAAGACATCCATATGACAGAACCCAACATTGCAGCTACTGTTGTGTTTAGGAGTTGGCCTGTGTATGGAGGCATTTGGTGTATGAGGTAATCCAGATAACTCTCAGGTGGGACCTCTATATCTCTCCAAAGTCACTTTCAGCTTGAACTATATTCTAGAAAACTATTTATGATGCTACTCTTCATTGTCAACTTGACATACCTGGGAACAGGAAACTTAGTTGAAAAAAAAGCCTCTATAGGATTGGCATGTGGACATGCATTTTCTCAGTCACTGGGTTAATATGTGGGGGGCAGCCCACTATATATGGTGCCACTCCTGGGAAGATTGCATAAGAAGGTTGGTGGGGCATAAGCAAAGAAGAGCAAGCCAGGGAACAGTACCCCTCGACGGGTTTGCTTCAGCTCCTGCTTCCATTTCCTGTTGGAGGACTCGTTCTCACTTCCCGCAGAGATGGACTGTGCTACTTGGAAGAGTAAGCCAAATAAACCCTTTCCTTCCCCATTTGTTTTGGTCAGAGTGGTTTATCACAGCAATAAAAAAAACTAACTAGAACACTGCCTCTTGGTCCCTTCACTCAGCTGAACAGTGAGATACAAATTAATGAAAACAAACACATTCATAAACTCTGTGCATGCAAAAGTAAAAGTTATACCATTAATAAATTTACACTATGATGGTCCCTTTGGTCCCATGAAGCAGATTCACATCTTGATGTATTAAGACCAAACACAAACTCCCAGCCTAGCAGTAGCAGTTTCTACGCCATCTCAAACCTAGAAAAGAAGAGTCTGATGTTTGAAATTTTTATGACAGTCTCTAGAGGTAGACCTGAAAAACCAAATCCAGCATAGGCACTTTTGCAGCGTGAGGATACACTCACCTCTGTGCCTAAAAGTACATCCTGCTAAGAAATGCAAGCTACCTGTAATGTTAAACACTGCAATGCAAATCAACTCAACCCTCCAGCTTGTAAGCAAGGGCTCAGTGAAACCATCTGCCTGAACCACTCTCTGAGTAGGAAGAAAGGTTTATTTGAGAAAACTCAAAACACTAAGGCTATCTAGAAATGGGACACAGAAAAAAAATAGCAAAAGGTAGGGAGAACTTTTGGAATTTTAAGGTGTGTGGGTTACTGTGGGAGGGCCTCTGTAAACTGGAATACCCTGGGAGTTGGAGTATTGGGTCAAAAGTAGAATGGGATTTTGATTTGTTGCAGGTTATTAGTTTGAGTTAATAGGGAGCTAGATGTCCCATTGCCAGAGCTAGTTGGCTATAGCAGTGAATAAGAAAAGTAATGGTTTGGGGTTTTTGGTATTTTTTGTTTGTTTGTTTGTTTGTTTGTTTGTTTTTAATGACAAACATTCACAAGGTTTCTGGGGAATGTTGATTTTAAGCTTTTGTTTATCTTCTACCAATCCTTCTCTTTACCTGGTCAGAATCCAGCCTGAGCTGAGCCCAGACTCTCGTTTACAGTATTGTCAGTGGGACTGCCATTTTGGGGATCCTGGAAACTACAAAGTTGGCTTCCATTTATTGAAGACAGTTGACACATAATATTCAACTTAGTGTTCTTCTCTGACTTGGCCACTAGCTAAGTTCCATGTTGCTTCTGCTACCACAGTGGAATAGTTCAACCTGACGAGAGATGAGAGGCCAGCCCAAAGTTTGGCAATCTGGGTGGCAGAAGCCATGCCTTTGGTCCCATAACCACTGTCAAGCTAGCTGGAGCAGATCACAGAAGCTGCCTTCGGTCTCCAGTCCAGTCCCTAGCTTCAAGTTCCACAGTCCTCTACCTTCTCTTCCTGAACCTTCTAGATACCTTCCCACAGACTTTCCACTGCTTCTGAGACTTACGCACCCATGGGTGTGCTGCTTCTGGCAGCTCCCAACACTGAAGATTGCCGAAGAGCAACAAAGGAACCTGTGTCTTTCATATTTCTTCTTACATAATCACTAGCCCTGACATTTGACAGTTCCACCTGTGACCTAACTGCCTGTCTATCCCAGGTCTCACCTCCAAATACCACCCCCTTGGTTTAAGCTTCTGCATAGGACTTAGGGGATAGGAGGGGGCCATATGTATTCAATCCATAGAAGCCAAATGCTTTTCCTTTGGTGTTGAGGTAACATTTAAAAACAATGGCATCCGATCTGGCTTGTAGTTACAGAGCCACCATGTTTCTGACTAGGCAAGGCCTGCAGCCATGAGCCATGGTCGGCTCAGGCAGGCCAGATCATGAGGCCAGAGACAGTGACCCTGCCACCAACAAGACACCAGCATGGAAAATGACTCTGCCAATCTTCCACGCTGTCTCCACAAGGCTGGGCTGAGCCCAGACCATCCCGCCATCCATGAGGGCCTGGTAGAAATGAGACTCCAATGTTTAGATTATCCAAAGGCTTTATATGTTTGATAATGCTCAATAACAAGATGCCCACACAATTGGAGGTGTTTTCCAATTAACTAACCTAGATGTAAGTTGTTACCCAGGACTGCTCTCAATCCAAGCATGGTTCTCCATCCTCCTCCATCTCTGCCCCCCAGCTCCTCCTCTTCCTTCTCTTCTTCCTCACTCCTCCTCTTCCTCTCCTTACTCCTCCTACCTTAGCTCCTCCCAACTTGCAGGGAAAATATGCTGCTACACTTTGAGACTGTCAGTGGTTTTCTCTATGACTATCTGAGATAGTCCAGCTTCCATGGCTTTACTGTTTGCTATTGTTTGTTTTAATTTTAGAGTTTCCTAACACACTTTACTAACTTCTCCCCATGGCTTTTCTACATTCCTGTCGTCTCATATATCAGATACTGTCATGCTATTCAACACTGCCAACATTTCCTCGTCCAGAACACATGTTATATGAGTTCTTACCCATCTACTGCTTTCCCACTTCTTTCTGCATCTTTTCTGTCCAGTATGAATATTACTCTTCTTGAAAGACTCCTTTCAGTAGTATATTTTTAAATGTATTTTGTTGGAAATAAAATATCTCAGATTTATTCTTGCTTATTTATAATAATTTGTGTGCTGCTTATAGGCTCCTGGGCTAGCGCTTACTCTCTTCTGGCACTGTGACACTCCTGTCTCACTGTCCCTTAGGTGGCAGTGTCTACAAGGAGAAACCGACTATTCATTCACCTTAGCCTTGTTCGTTCGAGGTGACCTGTCTTCTCTCTCTTGCCTGGTGTTTAGACAGTCAGCAATGCCTTAAGACTTGTGAGTAATTAAAATAGTATAAAAGCAAAAAGGAGTGGGATGGGGTTTCTAGGGAGGGGAAATGGGGGAAGGGGCTGACATCTGAAATGTAAATTTAAAAAAAATCCAATAAAAAAAGAAAGTCGGCAATGATTTGCATATGGAGTGTGGGTGCTCCATTCCTCTCTTCCAACTCGAAATTTGCCATTCTTCTTAGACCTGGAAACAAACCTTTTCTTCAGGTTCAGACAATTTTCATTACCATGTTCAAATACTGTTTGAGCTTCTTCATCTCCTCACTCCTCTGCTACACAAATCACAGGTGATGCACTTTGGCCAGTCACCTACAACATTTGCTTTCATCCATTCCTGAATCTTTTATACCTTGACTCGGCTGCATTTCTTTGACCAGATACTCTGGCTTACTAATCTTCGTGCAGTCGTGAATAATTTGTTCACACCTGTGAGAGGAGCCATTACAGATACTGAATCTCTTAAGACTTAGCCAGTTATTTCTGTTTGACCTTATTGTGTTCTAGCAACTTCCAGTTCTCTAACAATGTTCTCAAAGTTTTCTTCAATTCAAAAAAAAGTTCTAAAGAAAGTTCATTCTTCCCTTTTCCAGTGAGAAAATGAGGCAGCTGACCAGATCAGTCCCACAGGAGCTGGGCAGTACTTAGTAGGAATACTATGCACATTGTATGACAATTATTACTCTGGGTTTCTCCTTGTTTGGGGAGTAAAACTTTTATGCAGCTTGGTTTTTGTCAACTTGAAACAAACCTAGACTATCTGGCAAGAGAAAAATCTCAACTGAAGAGTCGCTGCCATCAGATTGGCCTGGGAACAAGTCTGTGGAGCATTTTCAATGTGGGAGAACCCAACTCTTAGTGGGCCTTCCTGTCCCAGGGCAGGTGGATTTGGGCTGGATAAGAAAGATAGCTAAGCAAGGCAGAAAGCATGTTCCTTGCCAGAGTCTGCTATATTTCCTGCGTTCAGGGTCCTGCCTTGAATACATGTCCTGATGTCCCTTATTAATAGACTGTGATATGGAAAGATAAGCCACATAAATGCTTTTCTTTCTTCAAGCTCCTTTTGGCCAGTGTTTTCTCAAAGCAACAGGGAAGCAAAGATGTGAATTGAACTCCTGTGTCACTCAGGAAAGCTCTAGACTGCAGTGCCTAGTCCACTTTTTCAGCACATTAACTACAGAAATCCTGCTTAAATGTCTTATTCTACCCACTATTCCATAGATAGAACTTCAGAGCTTTGCAAATTGCTTAAGAGGAAAACTGAATTGTGTTCTAAATTCCCAAGTTTCTAAGCTATCATTGAAGTAGCTCCACATAATCACAAACACACACACACACACACACACACACACACACACACACACACACCACATACATATACATATGCACACCACATACACAAGCATACACACACATGCACACACACATACACAGATATACACACATATACACACATACACACACCACATACACAAACATACACATACAAACACATACACACATATACACACCACATACTATCTGAGCTGGGCTGGATTCTCAACCTCTCTTTCTGCTCATAATGGTTTAAATAAACCACAGGGCAAAAGCATCAGCCTGTTTTTAATCTCTTTTCTCTGACCACTCAACAGTCTCCCCCTCCTCTTTCTCCTCCTCCCCTTCTTTCTCCTCCACTTTCCCTTCCTGTACCTCTTTCTCCTCACCCTCTTCCTCTTCATCCTCCTCATCCTCCTCCTTTCATCTCCCTGCCTTTTATGATATTGGGTATTAAATCTAGGCCTTCACAAATCCTAAGAAGTTGCTTTACCACTGAGCTATATATTCAAACCCTAAACCCTCTAAACTAATCATCTTTGTTTTTATCTTGAAGTGTTGCATGCTATTGGAGAAGCATTGATCTAGCTACAGAATGTTATTTTATTTTGATGCCAATATTCTAATAGTGCATAGTATTTCTTCCTGCTATATAGGTGTTCCCATATTTTCCCAGTTTATTACTTTACTGAATTTTTCCAATATTTACCTATTATCTAAATACTACTATAGAAGCCAAACCTACATAACCACAGAAATCTAGGCCTTTTTTTTGAACCAGAAATTCTCACATTTAAAAAGAACTGTTAAAAAAAATTTTCCCCAAGGTTAAGGGAATCCTTAGGATATTTTAGAATTATGTTGTTCCTTTGAAGCTTTAAAAGTTAAGGTCACAGCCTTAGCTGGGGATTTGGTTTAGTGTATCAAAGCCTCTCTTCCCTTGTACATTTCTAACTTTCTACTTGGCCTTTGACAGTTCCGTGAATCCAGATCTTTGCTGAATCATGGAAATAGCCCAGCACTGGGTAGAAAAATAAAAGGAGCATAGGCTGTAGATTCTATCTCTCCTCTCTCCAGGAAACCTTGAAGATGCTTCCCTGATCCCAAAGACTTAGGTCACACATGGGAAATACAGAATTCAGAGCACTCGTTTGTCTAAATTACTGTAACTAGCAATAACTAACAAATCACCCATGTCCACATGTACACATAAGGTCTACAATAGTAAACACTTGTAAACTATTGAGAATTAGCATGCTGACTGTTCTTTTAAGTGATTCGCATAAATTCTTAATCCGCCATCCTAGTGAAATCCAATGGCTTTATTCCCATTATCAGAGAAACACACAAAATTAAGCTTCTTGCCCAAACTCAAGCAGCTACTAAAATTTAAATGAGGTCAGAAAAGCAACGGTACACACTCTTTTAAATTCTTACATCCCATCCTTTGGCTAAATCTGTGTATAACTCTCTGTACAGGAAGTGATGATAGAAAGCTTGTAAACTGTAGCCTGCCATCCTTTGAAACTCTTTGCAGCAGCGAGAGTCTGCTGTACTTGTATGCATGCTGCATAACTTCTGTCTTTATTACCTCAAAAGAGTCAAATATCAGTTGTCCTTTCATTAAATTGTTTCATAAATTAATTCATCTGGTTAAATATTTAAATGACTTAACCCCTATGAAGTCATGCCTGAGGCTTTCCTGCCTGGTGCCAGGGCAATTCCATCAGAGAATCTTTGAATTCCAACAAGACTGTGCAGAGTCCCTTGGGTACTCCCTTGAAGAAGGAGACTCATATGCAATGTCCTCTAACAAACATAAGATTCAGGAAGTGTTGTGGTGTCAGAGAAATGAGCAAACCCTAATACCACTGTTCACGGGCTTCTAATCTGATGGAGCATCACCAGCTGGAGTGAAGAATAATTGGCACATGCTGTATTGGGATTACGATTTGGTGCAGTAAAAGAAGGATGGAGAAATGGTAACTCAGAGAACAAAGGAAGCCCTCCAAATACAGACACTTGAGATTTTCTCTTCCATCCCACCATCAGCATTCACAATAGGTGATGCAAAATTTTCCCCATGGATTCACAAGGCCAATGTGTGACTCTCTCCATTTGAGATGGCATAGAAAAAAGTTCATAAGCTGGCTGCCTTACACATTACAGAAAGTTTTCCTACACAATTCAAAGGAGGGAGTGGTCCTGCCATTTGAACTCACAGGGCAATGGCCCTGGTCACACAGCATTATGGATTCCACCCCACATTTGGCAGTGGTTCCACTTCTTCAGTGTCTCTATGTCTGAATAGAATGCCCAAGGTTCATTCCAACCACCCTACAGCAGAATCACACTCTGGTGACTTTGCATGTGGGATTGCATGGGCTACCTGACCTCCAAGAAGTCAGGTCCTGATATGGACATTCTGCAGACATTCTATTCCCAAAAAGTTCTCCTCTTAGGAAGCACAGTTCACAGGAGCATGCTTTGAGAGCTAGAGAAAAGTATCCTCATCTCCAGAGATTTGCTGGGTGTGTTTTATATCATACCAGGGCTGGATGATCTACACATGAGGACCCAAGAAGCTGAACAATGGACTGAGATCAAGATCAAGTCCATTTTCTGGTAGATAAACAGGCATATCTTTACTGTACTCTCACAGGAAACATGGTGGGCTTCTAAGGTGTCTTTTAAAATGGCATTCATTCCATTGATGAGAACTTTGTTCTGATAGCTTGGTATCTTTGTAACTTTGTATCAATGATCAGACTTCAAAATAAGCATTTTGGAGGAACAGAAACATGTAGACCATAACAGATATGCAGACAGCCATTTCTGTATCTGACAAATGCAGGATCCAAAGCACCATTTACCTTCTGCCATATTTAATGTCCTAGGTAAATGAAAATGAGGACTTAACATATCCAAGGTGTGGTTGAGGGGAAGAGTTTTATTACAGATGTTATGAAGAGAACATCCAGAGGCACCTGGAAGAGGCCAGACTGAACCAGATCATAAAAGGAGAGTGGAGAAAAGAGAAAGCGAGGACAAGCAAATCAAGAGAGGAGTCACGGACTGAGAGGCCAAGAACCATACCAAGACAGTGCATACCCAAAATGCCTGGATTATACATGAAAAAGAAGTTGGGGGTGAGGAGAGAAGCCCAGCCTTTGTGTTGGAAAGGTTTGAGGTAGGGGGCTTGGAGAGGGGTACTCAGAGGAGCCACAGTTACTAAGGGAGACTTATCCCAGGTTTATTTGGGACCTGACTCAAGGAAAATATTTCTCCCATTAATTTATAAAATTAAACATTTTAATTTATAGTTATATGCCACCATCTATTGACTATTTGGATATTATCCCATTCTGACATAAAAAAATCTTGAAGGGCAAAGCATTGATTATTTTTTCCCCAGAAAAATGAAAATCAATACGAAGACTATGAGGGAAAACTATGATGCTAAATGCTAACCATGGGCTCACAGTGTCTTGAGTCTTGATTCTATTTGATAGTGGTATAACTCTCAGCATGTCATCTTCTATAAGATCGTCATAGTTTTCAATGTGAATAGAAGAATAGCTAATCTCCTGATTCCTGATAAAGATCAGAGATACTGGAAATGAAAAAGAACAGTTGAGGGTAGGTATCATCAACCGAAAGGGTATAAAGGGTATGTTGATGCCCCTGGGCACCTAGGATAAGATCAGAGAAGCTACTGAAACAATATTTCACAGAAAGATTTTATGTTGAGCATGGCAGTACATGCCTATCATCTAGGCACTTAGGTGGTGGCTTAGGCAGGAGAATGGTGATTTTAAAGCTAGCCTGGACTAACAAAGCAAATTCCAGATTAGGCTGCACTTCAGGGCAAAACCACATTTTCCCCAAAAAATAAAAGGATAGAGGAGTTTTAAAGCCTCATTAACGGTTTATAGAGGTTATATCAATGTTCTTTTTAGTATATACACATTCACGTGGTGACATACTTTCAAGGCACCAGGATCCTACTCTCATGCTCTATCCATAACCACAGGTATATAAACTAGAGTTGAACTTTGACCTGAAAGTGCTACAAGCAAAGAAAGATAGTTTTGGAATGATCAAATTACTTTCTTTAAAAGTAACATGAAAGCAGACAATAGTTCAGTTAGGAGCAGAAAGTCAGCTGCCTTAAGAGGAAACCTAGGTGGCCGCTTAGTAGCTGAGATTCACAGCTCTCCAAAGCACTGGAAGGTACAGAAACATGTTATGTGCTCTGGAAACTCCTCACTAAACCTTGAGATCGGCCACAGCTCAGGGCTGAGACCTTAAAGGCAGTGCCTGTACGATGATAAAGATCATAATTTAAAATCATTAAGCAATAAAATCAGGTATTATACAGTAGTGGAGAACTGACAAACTGTTATACTCCAGAAGATCATATCACGTCTGCATGAAAAGTTCTCAGGCCCATACAAAAGATTCTGGGACTGCCAGCCAACCCACCGGGCAACCATCTCCCCTGTAAAAGTCCCTCAGGTGGAGGGCTTTTTGTGCAGCTATTATGTCACTGCTGGGGGCCTGATACACAGTGCTCTGATCTCTTCCTAGGCCAGCCACATGGTGCATTCTCAGATGCCTTTCTTCATGCCTCTACCATAGCTACACCACTGGCGTTTTGTTAATCCCACCTTTGGAAGGTTTTTCTACAACCCCTAGAGATCCAGTTTATGTTTCTCAGCTTCCGAATTGCTCCTGTACCAGCTCACATAGAAAAGAGGCATTACATAACTTCACAAGTGTTTATGTCCTTTCTTCCTTCCTCTTAATTTTTTTTCTTTTCTTGACCACTCCTTTGGGTACAATTCACTTATTTCAGAAAGATAATCATTGAAGTATGGAAAGTAGGAACTGTGCCTGGCAAAGAAAGAGAGAAAGAAAGAAAGAAAGAAAGAAAGAAAGAAAGAAAGAAAGAGGAGGGGAGAGGAAGAGAAGGAGAAATTATTTTTCTTATTATTCATTATTCTTTTAATAATATTTTGTAATGAATGAGCAAATAAATGATAACTTAAATACTATTTGAATGCCTTCTTCTGTTTGATGATTTTAATTGTCCATGGTTGCCATTTCTTTCTTTCCATAGACAGCTGACAAGTTATAATGACAACAATAAAAGCTCACTGTAATATATATATCAAGTAGACAGAGAAAAACATATCCCTAAGGCTTTTCTATATCCCTAATGATTAAATATAGATTATTAGAGCTTTATCTATCTAATTACAGATATTTTGTCCTATGATCTTGTGGAACAATTTTTCTGCCACTCAGCGTATAGAGAAGAATTGGGAAGTCAGAATACTCACGTTATTATCACAATTCGTGCTCACTAGTTTGCAACCAGCCTGGATAATTAATTTAATTTTCTTGGTAAACTATAGAAATGTTATTGCACCAGGTTATTGGAGAGCTGAGTGAAACACTGCTCCTAGGCACTGCACGCGTAGGATAGTATAAAAGTAACATCAGATTTTCAACCCTCGAGGAGTCATTTGAAAGGCATTTGAAAGTCATTTGAAAGGCACGAGGCACAGTGGGACTTCAGTTCCTCAGTTCATCATTTTCATTTATAAAAGCAAAATCTCTGTTCAAACAAATCTACAAAGCTCAGTGCAGTTGTAACCAACAGGCAAAGGATTTTTTTTTTTGTTCCTTGACATGTTAATTTGACATTTATCAAAACAGTGGTTTAACAGTTCCATAAACGTGAACACACTCCAAATAGATAAAATGTTAGAAAATAGAATTTTGCTAGTAGAGGAACTGGATATAATGTACAAAACAAAGAAGAAAGTTCTAGAAGCTGAAATAAGAAGACAGGCTACAACACTTAGGACCCAAAGGATGATAGAAGAGGAATAGCCTGGTTTCCTTGGACTTTCCTTTAGTCTAATGCATAGAAAGTGAGAGCTGGATAGATGGGAATCCCTCAAGAATGAAAGGACCAGATGGAGCATGAACCAATACCTTCCCTCTGAAGTTCGTATGACAAAAGGTGAGCAAGACAGAAAGTAGTAGGTCTATTTCCATAAAATGAGATGAGAAATTGCAGGATTTGACATCTCCTAGAAATCCACCAGTGCAATCCAATCCAATGGGGAACCTAGAGTTTACATTTATCAGTCTATAGGGTGGTTTCACAACTTAACTGCTGTGATGCTGTCAGAGAAGGGTAAATGAATGCCAGACCTTTCTTGTGCACCCGCTAGTAAAAAAAAAAAAAAAAAAAAAAAAAAAAAAAAAAAAAAAAAAAAAAAACGTACGTAATGTATATATATTATATATCAGCTACTGGAAAATATGTGATGTCCTGGTCCTGCCAAGTGGATCTCAGTAGAGTTCTGGTGGGAGCTCTTCATGTCTCCTGAGCAGCAATGGTAATCAAAGGTTTCCACCCAAAGCACTATCTGTGGAAGTTCAATAATATCCCATATTCTCTTCCAGTGCAGGTTCAGAGAACTCCAGGTGCTGTTGTCTGAACTGTATCCCTAACTCACAGTTCATTGTTGAAATCCTAAGACTATTGACTTCAAATGGTACCCTGATCACATGGGAAAGCAATAAAAATAATGGGAGATTTCCAAAACTATGAGTCCCAGAGGGAAGAGAATACACACTTCTTTTCAGACAACAAAAGAGAAAACAAAATAAACTACCCCAAAACAACAGCAACACAAAGCTTGTTGGCCTCAAATTCTGTTTCCAGCCAAACAAAACCAAAAACAAAGCAAATAGGGAATTAAGAAGTGAGAAATGTATCACTAGTGACCATGCAGAATGTCCAGAGATAGGCTTGGGGCTGAGGAGTTGGCACAGCCTTTGAGAGTGTTTATTGCTTTCAAGTTCCACACCCAATACCCACATAGGAAGTTCACAACCAGTTTCCACTTCAGCACCAGATCTGATGCTTCTGCCCTCTACAAGGTCCTGTACTCACATGCATAAACACCCCCACACAGGCACAAGCACACACACAAAACCGGACATAAAATGAAGGGGCTGGAGAGATGGCTCAATGGTTGGAAGTTATGGCTACTTTTCCAAAGAATATACCTAGGTTCAATCCCCATCATCCACATGGTGGTTCATAACCGTCTATAATTTCAGCTCTGGGGGAATCCAGTGTCCTCTTCTGGCTTCCATAGTTACTGCATGAACTCCCTACTTCCTCCTTTCCCACTTATGCCCTTGGGATTCCTTTCAGTTGTTTAATTGTCCTAAGGCTTTAACACTATATTGAATAAGAGTGGAAAATGTACACACATACCTACATGTGCCAAACAGCCAAGCACATAAAATAAAAGTAAATAAAATTTTAAAATTTTAGTTGAATTAAAATTTAAAATGAAAGTCATTGCTAGTGCAACCATTTTACATTAATTCTTCTGTTTCTTGAGCACGAGAGATTCTTCCTATTTCCTGGAATCTGTAATTTGTTTCTATGGTGTTTACAAGTTTCCATTATAGAGGTCTTCCACATCTTTGGTTGATTTACTTAAAGATATTTCATTGTGGAGACAATAGTGAATATTTTTTATGTCTTTCTCAGCAGTCTTATTATTAGCATATAAGACAGCTGTTGGGTTTTGCATGTTAATTTGTACCCTGAAAATTTGAGGAAGATGTCTGTCAGATCTAAGAATTTGTGGGTGGAGTCTTTAGGGTCTCTTATATATAAAATCTTATCCTCTGCAAATATGGTTACTTTGCTTCTGTCTTTTCTGTTTATATTCTTGCTATTTCTTACTGTTGTTGAGTAAGAGTGGAAAATGGATACCCTTGTCCTGTACCTGACTCTGGTATAAATGCTCTCAGTTTTTCCCATGTAATATAATACTAGCTGTATGATCATTATCATATGTAGGGTATTTTTCTAAAGAAAGAGAATTTGGATTTTGTCAAAAAGTTTTCTTTACATCATGAGATTTCTGTCTATTAATGTGATTCATTATATTTACTAATTTGCATATATTAAACCATCCTCACATCTTCAGAATAGTCATTCAAAATGACCTTTTTTGATGTGTTCATGACTTTGTTTGGTAAGTATTTTTTCTTTCATTAATTAACCCTAACACAGCTTTGCCTCCTTTTAGTCCCCATCTCACAAGGCTCCTTTCCCTCTATGTCTGTTTCCTTCACTGCTGAGAAAGGGGAAGATCCTACCTGGGTCCCAGCCCACTCTGACACCTCAAGTCACTGCAGAACCAGGAATATCTTTTCCCGCTGAGATCAGAAAGTGCATCCCAGATAGGGGAACAGGATCCACAGGCAGGCTGTTGCCTGTAAGGGTAAGTCTCCTCAACCCCCCTACTCCAGTTGGGGGAAAAGTCTGAAGACTAAGTTGCACATCTGCTAAGTATGTACAGAGGGCCTAGGTTCTGCCTTTATATGCTCTTGAGTTGGTGGTTCAGTATCTGGGAGCTCCTAAAAATCCAGATTAATTGACTCTCTTAGTCTTCTTGTGGAGTTTCTATCCCCTCAGGATTCCACAGTCCTTCCCCCAGCTCTTCCATAAGCATTCCTGAGCTCTGTCTAATGCTTGACTGTGGGTCTCTGCATCTATTTCAGTCAGCTGCTGGATGGAGCCTCTCAGAGGACAGTTATGCTAGACTCTTGTCTGCTAGCATAACAGAGTATAGTTAATCGTGTCATGGATTGGTTCTTGCCTATGAAATGGATCTCAAGTTTGGCCAGTCACTGGCTGGCCATTTTCTCAGTTGCTGCTCATTCTTTGCCCCTGTGCTTTTTATAAGCAGCACAAATTTTGAGCTGAAGGTTTTGTGTGTGGGTTAGTGTTCTTATCCCTCTACCAGGAGACCTGTCTGGCTATAGGAGGTGGCCACTTCAGGCTCCAAATCCCCTCTTGTTTTCAGCTATAGTCATCCTCACAGACTCCTTGGGGCCTCCCCTACCCCTGGTCTCTGGTGTGTCCTAGAGATTGCCGACTCTCTCCCAAGGTCTCCTGGCACCTGATCCCCTCACCCCATCCCTTCCCCATCCCCTCTCCCACCAAGTTACATCCCTTCCTCCACCTCCAATGACTTTTATTTCCCCTCTGAGTAAGATTCAAGCATCCTCCCTTAAGCACTCCCTTTTATTTATCTTCTTTGGATCTGTGGAATGTAAAATGGGTACCCTGTACTTTATTGTTAACATTTACTTGCAAGTAAGTACATAACAAGTATGTATGCTGGGTCTGGATTACCTCACACAGAATATTTCCTAACTCCATCCGTTTGCAAGCAAATTTTATGATATCATTGTTTTTAATAGCTGTATAATGTTCCAGTGTGTAAGTGAACTACATTCTCTTCATCTAGTCTTCAAATGAAGGACATCTAGGTTGTTTCCAGTTTCTGGCTAATACGAATAAAGCTGCTATGTACATACTTGAACAAGTGTCCTTGTGGGTTGGTGTAGCATCTTTTGGGTACATGCCTAGGAGTGGCATATCTGGGTCTTGAAGTAAAACTATTCCCAGTCTTCTGAGAGGTGGCCAAATTGATTTCCAGAATGGTTGTACAAGTTTGCATTCCTCACAGCAATGGAGGAGTGTTCCTTTTGCTCCACATTGTCTCCAGCATGTCCTCTCACTTGAGATTTTGATCTGACAGGTTTCAGGTAGAATCTCAGAATTGTTTTCATTTCCCTGATGACTAAGGATATTGATTATTTCTTTAAGTTGCTTCCTGGTCACTAGAGGTTCCTCTGTTGAAAATTCTTTGTTCAGCTTTGTACTCCATTTTTATTGGGGTATTTGATCTGCTGGTCTCTAATTTCTTCAGTTCTGTATAAATGTTGGATACCTATTGTCTGTCGGGTATAGAGTTGGTGAAAAACTTGTCCCAATCAGTAGGCCACTATTTTTTGTATTGACCTTTTCTTTACATAAGCTTTTCAGTTTTATGAGGTTCCACTATTAATTTTTGTTTTTAGTGTTTCAGCTATTGGTGTTCTGTTCATGAAGTTGGCTGCTGTACCAATACATTCACTACTATTCCCCAATTGTCTTCTGTTAGATATAACGTATCCAGTTTTATGTTGAGTCCTTTGATCCACTTGGACTGGAGTCTTATGTAAGACAGTAATATGGTTCTATTTGCATTCTTCTATATGCAGATATCCAGTTACATCAGCACCATTTGTTGAAGATGCTTTATTTTTTTTCATTGTATGATTTTGTCTTCTTTGTCAAAAATCAAGTTTCTATAGGGGTGTGGGTTTATTTGAGGGTCTTCAATTTAATTCTATTGATATACTTCTTCTCTGTTTCTATGCCACTACCATGCAGTTTTTACCACTACTGCTCTGTAGTACAGCTTGAGATCAGGAATGATGATACCTCAAGAAAATTCTTTTATTGTTCAGGATCATTTTAGCTATCCTGGGTTGTTTGTTTGTTTGTTTGTTTTATTTTTCTATATGAAATTGAGAATTATTAGAATTTTGGTGGGAATTGCATTAAATCTGTAAATTACTTTTGTTAATGTGGCCATTTTTACTATGTTAATTGCTGAATGTGGGAGATCTTTCTGACTTCTGATAGCTTATACAATTTCTTTCTTCAGAGACTTGAAATTCTTGTCATACAGATCTTTTATCTGCTCGGTTAGAGTTGAATCAAGATATTTTATATTACTTGTGGCTATTGTGAAGTGTTGTTTTCCTGAGTTCCTGCTAAGCTTCTTTATTGTTTGTATAAAGGAAAGCTACTGATTTTTTTTTCAATTAATTTTGTATCTCGCCACTTTGCTAAAGATGTTTATCAGTTGTAGGAATTCTCTGGTAGAGTTTTTGGGGTCACTTACATATCACCTGTGAATAGTAATACTTTGACTTCTTTTCCAATTTGCACCCCCCTGATCTTATCTTCTTTAGTTATCTTATTGCTGTAGTTAGAACTTCAAGTACTATATTGAAGAGATATGGAGAGAGTGGGACAACGTTTGTTTGTCCCTGATTTTAGTAGAATTGCTTTCACTTTCTCTCCATTTAATTTGATATTGGCTACTGGCTTGCTGTATATTACCTTTATTGTGTTAGGTATGCACATTATATCCCTGATTTCTCCAAGATTTTTAGCATGAAGGGGTGTTGGATTATGTCAAAGGCTTTTTCTGCATCTAATAAGATGATCATTTTTTTCCTTTCAGTTTGTTTATATGGTAGATTATGTTGATGGATTTTTCATATATTGAACCACTTCTGCATCACTGGGATGAAGTCTACCTGATCATTATAGATGATGTTTTTGATATGTCTTTGGATTGGTTTGTGAGTATATTGTTGAATAATTTTTTATCAGTGCTTATAAGGGAAATTAGTATGAAATTTTCTTAATTAAGTCTTTGTGTATTTTAGTTATCAACATGACTGTGGCTTCATAGAATGAATTTAGCAATGCTCCTTATGTTTCCATTTTGTGAAATACTTTGAGGAATATTGGTATTAGCTCTTCTTTGAAACTTCGGTGGAATTTTATATTAAAATCATCAGGTCATGGGCCTTTTCTAGTTGAGCGACTTTTAAGACTGAGTATATTTCCTTAGGGGTTATAAGACTGTTTAGATTTTTACATGATCTTGATTTAGCTTTAGAAAGTAGAATCTATCAAGAAAGCTGTCCATTTCATTGTATTTTCCAAGTTTATGGAGTCCAAGCTTTTGAAATAAAATCCAATGATTCTTTGGATTTCCTCAGTGTCTGTTCCTCCTTTTCATTTCTGATTTTGTTAACTTGCTTATTGTCTTTGTACCTTTTAGTTAGTTTGCTTAAGAGTTTGTCTTTCTTGTTGATTTTCTCAAAGAACCAGCTCTTGGTTTCATTGATTCTTTGAATTGTTCTCTTTGTTTCTAATTTATTGATTTTTAGCTCTGAGTTTTATTATTTCTTCTTGTCTGTTCCTCTTGAGTCTGTTTGGTTCTTTTTATTCTAGAGCTTTCAGACATTCTTGTAAGTTGCTAGTATGAAATCTCTCCAGTTTCCTTATGGAGACACTTAGTGCTATAAATTTTCCTTTCATCATTGCTTTCATTGTGTACCATATGTTTGGATATGTTGTGCCATAATATTCATTAAATTTTAGAAAGTCTTTAATTTCTTTCTTTACTTCTTCTTTGATCCAGTGGTCATTGAGTAGAGACTTGTTCAGTTTCCATGAATTTGCAGGCTATCTGTTATTTCTGTTGTTATCAAAGTCCATATTTAATTCATGGTGCTCTGATAAAGTACAATGGATTATTTCAATCCTTTTGAATTTACTGAGACTTGTTTTGTGACTGAGTATATGGTCAATTTTGGAGAAAATTCTGTGAGGTGCTGATAAGACAGTATATTATTTTGTATTTGGGTGAAATGTTCTACCTCTAATTTATTAGGTTCATTTTATTCATAATTTTTGTTAGTTGATCTGTTTAGTTTTTATCTTGGCGATGTTGAGATTGGGGTGATGAAGTATCCCAATGTGTGAAGACTGTGTGAATTAAGCTTTAATAATGTTTCCTTTATGAATGTGGGTGCCCTTGCATTTGAGACTTAGATGTTTAGAATTGAGATATCATCTTGCTAGATATTTACTTTGATGAGTATGAAGTGTCCTTACCCATCATTTTTTATTAATTTTGGTTGAAAGCCCATTTTATTAGGTATCAGAATGGCTACTCTAGCTTGTTTCTCAGGTCTGTTTGCTTAGAAAATCTTTTTCCAGCTCTTTACTCTGAAGTAATGTCTATTTTTAATGTTGAGGTGTGTTTTTTGTTTGTAGAAGAGTGATGGGCCCTATTTTCACATCCATTCTGTTAGTCTGTGTCTTTTTAATGGCAAATTGATATTGAGAGATACTAATGACCAACAATTGTTAATTCCTGTAATTTTGATATTGTTAATTATAATGTGTGTGTGTGTGTGTGTCTGTGTGTGTGTGTGTGTGTGTGTATGTGTGTGTGTGTGTGTAAGAAAGAGGAAGAGGAGATAGAGTGTCTTTTTTGGTTTTGCTGGTGTGGAATTTATTTCTTGTGTTTTCTTGGGTCTAGATAGCATCATTAGCTTGGATTTTTTTCTTCTAGTATCCTCTGTAGATCTGGATTACTGTGAAGACATTGTTTGGTATTGTCATAAAATATATTTTTTCTATTTCTAGTAACTGAAATTTTTGCTGGGTAGAGTTGTCTAGGCTAACATTTGTGGTCTTTTAGAGTTTGCAAGACATCTGCTCAAGCCCTTCTGGCTTTAAGAGTCTCTGTTAAGAAACCAGGTGTAATTCTGAAAGCTCTGCCTTAAATGTTACTTGGACTTTTTCCCCTTGAAGATTTTAATATTTTCTTTTGTTCTGTACATTTAGTGTTTTCATTATTATAAGGCAGCATGATTTTCTTTTCTGGTCAAATTTATTTAGTGTTCTGTATTCTTCTTTTATGTTTATAGGCATCTCTTTCTTTAGGTTAGAATTTTTTTCTATGATTTTGTTGAAATAATTTCCAGGTCTTTTCTTTGAGCTGGGAATCCTCCTCCTCCTCCTCCTCCTCCTCCTCCTCCTCCTCCTCCTCCTCCTCCTCCTCTTCTTTGATTTCTATTATTCTGAGGTTTGGTCTTTTCATGTTGTCCCAAATTTCTGGATATTGTATGTCATTAACATTTTAGATTTTGCTTTTTCTTTGACCAGTATATCAATTTCTTCTATCATGTCTTCTATGCCTAAGATTCTCTCTTCCATCTTTTGTTTTCTGTTGGTAAATTTTGCATCTCTAGTTCCTGTTCTCTTTCCTGGGTTTTCCATCTCCAAGATTGCCTTGGTTTGAGTTTTCTTTATTGCTTCTATTCCTATTTTCAGTTCCTGAGCTGTTTTATTTATTTCCTTCACTTGACTGTATTTTCCTGTATTTCTTTAAGGACTTATTCATTTCCTCTTTAAAGCCTCTATCATTTTTATAAGACTGGATTTTAGGTCATCTTCTTGTTCTTTATGTTAGGATATCATGGACATTTTGTAAGTATTTTATTGAAAACTGTTAGATTTATGTTCACTGGGGATATTGGTCTGTAATTTCTTTTTGACATGTCTTTATTTGGCTATGCCTTCAGAATAATGCTGGATTTGTAAAGAGAGTGTTGAGGAATTCCACACTTCTCTATTTTGTACAGTACTTTCAGAAGCATTAGTATGTTAGCTCCTCTTTAAAGGTCTTATGGAACTTATCAGTGACTATTTTGGGGAAATTTTATTATGCTTTAAAGCTACTACTGATTACAAATCTGTTTAAGTTATTTATTTAATTTTGATTTAGCTTATAAATCTAGGAACTCATTCATTTTTTTCCCACATTATTGGTTTTTAAGGTGTTTGCTAAAGATTTTCTGAACTACATTGATATCTGTTGTAATGCCTTCATTTTTATCTCTAAACTTGTGAGTTTGGATCTCTTTGCATTGGTCAGTATGGCTATGGAATTGTCAACATTTTTTTTCCAAAAACTAGCATTGTTTCCTTGATTGTTTGCATTTTTTGTTGTTCTTTTTCTTCACAGAAATGGAGGGCTGGAGGGGGAGAGATTTCACATAAAAGTACAAAAGAATCCAGATAGTCAAACCAATTCTGAGCAAAAAAAACATGGAGATATCATCATAGCTAGTTTCAAATTATACTACTGACTCATAGTAATAAAAATAGCAGGGTGCCAGTATAAATACCTCTGTAAACTTTCCAACAGGCCAATTTGACAGAGGCATTTTCTCAGTTGAGATTCTGTTTCCCTAGATGGCTTTAACTTGTGTTAAATTGACCCAAAAAAGTTGTACACATGAATGAAATTAGACAAAAACACAGTCAAGATTTATTAAAAATTTTAATCTAAGACCAGAAACTCTGAAACAGAGCAGAGGTTCTCAATTTGTGGGTTGTGACCACTTTGGGAGTTGAATGACCCTTTCACAGAGATTGCTTAAGAGCATTGGGAAAAACAGATATATAGACATTTATTCATGATAGCAGCAAAATTAGTTTTAAGGAAGCAATAAAAATAATTTTATGGTTCTGGGTCAGAGCAACACAAGGAATTGTATTAAAGGGTTACAGCATTAGGAAAGTTGAGAACCACCATGTTAGAGAGAAAATACTTCAAAATGTAAGTATCGGTACTTTCTGGGTAGGATTTTGTTGGACCAGGAAATAATTTCAAAAATTTACAAATATGACTTCATTAAACCTTTCTATACAAGGGAAACAATCAAGTGAAGAATCAAACTCAAGTATGGGTGAGAATTTTTGCTAATGATGCACCTGATAGAAAATTAATATTTTGAGGACTGTAGAGATGGCTCAGAGGTTATGATAATTGGCTGTCTCTCCAGAGTTCCTGAGTATAATTCCCAGTAACCACCAGGTGGCTCAGAACCATCTATAATGAATTCTGATGCCCTCTTCTGGCCTGCAGGCATACATTCAGGAAGAATGCTGTATATATAATGAATAAATAAAAATCTTTATAAAATCACTTTAAAAATTAAAAAAATTAACATTTTGATTATAAAAATCTAATAAGATTTCAAACAACCCAGTTAATAGATAGACTAATAAAATGAATAGAAAATTCTCAAAAGGTGAAATAAAATGGACAATAAACATACTTTGAATATTCACCATCACTAGCCATTAGAGAAATGCAAATTAAAAGTACATTAAGATTATATCTCACATATTTGCCAAAATGACAGTTGTTTAAAAAGAAATAGCCAGTGCTAATGAAGATGTAGACAAAGGGAGTCCAAGATGTCCTGCTTGTGTGAATGAAAACTAGTTCAGCCACTATGGTAATGAGTTGCATACTCATTCCTCAGAAAACTAAGAACAGATCTAGAATATGACGCTAGTGTATCATTCCAATGTATTTATCTAAAGGAATTCAGATCAATACGTTTCATCTGTTCATCAATGTTCATTGCCTCACAACAGCCAAGTTATTCATGTCAACAGAGAAAATTATGTAGAGAGAAAACCAGGTAGATTGTCTGGAAAGTATCTCTTGTCCCTCTGTTTCCCTAGACCCAATACTGAGTCTCATCCCCAGATCTGCAGCAGGATGCTTGTAGCAGCCTTCCCTGCCCCCTTTGTTCCATTTCCTATAGATCCCACAGATCTTCCGATTTTAACTTCCATGTCCAGTTCTCTGTTTTGTCTTAGCCCCCAACTCTGCCACAGACCACCCCTGCCAAGAAATCTGGTAGACTGTCTATAGATCTCTCCATGCCCCTCTGTCTCTCTAGATCTAACTCCTCAATATCATCCCCAATGCTATAACAGACCCTCTGAAACAACCTTTTTTCACAGTCTTCCCATATTACTAGGAGATAAAATAAGTATATTAAGTATATTCTTGCTGAACAGTCTGCTATCCTCCCGCCTATGGACCTTCTTAGACCCTTAGCATATTCCCATTTCTAAATGCCATTTTCCAAAACCCAGAAACACATTTTACCTGGAACCCCCAGCGGTTTCAACTGTCAGGTACAAAAAAATCAAAAACCAAAGCAATTTTTCTACCAGGAAACACTCATGCATCAAACTCTCTGAAAATCCTAAGAGGAAACAGAAGCCAAGAAGTAAAACATCAACTCAATGAAGACAGCTTCAGAAATCAGCTTCTACCCAATCCCAGATGCCCTGACACCAGTGTAGAAACACAGTCAGTAGCAGCCAGGACACTATGTCTCCACTAGAGCACAGCTATCCTACCACATCAGGCCCTGAAGATTCCAACATTGCTGGAGCACAAGGAAAAGACCTTAAAACATTCTGTATAAAGACTATGGACATCCTTAAAGAAGTACTTAATAAATCCCTTAAAGGAATACAGGAAAACACAAATAGAGTGAGGAAATAAATAGAACTTTTCAAGATCTGAAAATGGGACTAGAATAGATAAAGAAAACCTGAACTGAGGTTCTTCTGGATATGAAAATTTTAAGAATTTGAACAGGAACTACAGAGGCAAGCTTCATGAACTAGGATAGAATACAAATTATGGAAGAGGGGATCTCAGGCATTGAAGATACAAGAAATGGATATATTGGTCAAAGAAAAATTTAAGTCCAAAAAGCCCCTGACATAAAACATCCAAGAAATTGGGGACACTACGGAAAGACCAAACCTAAAAATACTAGGATGAGAGGATCCTTAAGCAAGCCGAACGGGCTCTCCCTTTACCTGCTTTGTCAGCATATTAATAGATATCTATGCTTTAAGGACTTTGGGGACTTTTAAGTTCTTTTAAGAAATCTGATCCACACTAACTTAAAAGTTTAGTTTTTCATCTTCTCTGTCCCCCACCTCCTAGTCCCATGTTGGGCCTAGCCAGAATCCACTATGTGGAGAGAGAGCTCTTGGTACCACCTTTTAGGAATTTGACTTTGGGCTAAGATAAGGACATAGGTTCAATATGAATACAACTGAGGAATGTGTTCTTTGTATCCTGATGGGTCGTGTTAAGACCCTGAACGCAGTAATCGCGGGACCTTTGTTTATGCTTGGTTTGTTCATCTACTCTGTTTATGCCTCGTTTGTTCCTTGACTACTTTGTTTTTCCTTTAGAACTGACCATATTCTTGGTATGTACCTAGAATGATATAAAAACAGACTGGAGAAAAATAAACCCACTTCACCTTCAGAACTGGCTGGAGTCATGTTATACTGCTGTCTAATTGTCTTTTTCTTTTTAATCCTCACTTCCTCCCTCCAAACCCTGTTGACTGACTGAGCTGGCTTGGTCACTTCTAGTACTGACTGTTGAGTCAGGGTCAGCTGGAGGATGTAAGAAGGAAAAACAGAATGGTTCTAACAGAAGCATCAAATGTTCTTTGTGGCATCACCAGTACTGGTAATACTATACACTTAATTATAGAAGACTTCCTAGCATGGCAAACATATAAGTTCTGTGCCTTTCTTATGCCAGCACTTGAATTTGATAGAAAACCAACCTCCAGCCCCATCCTAATAAGGACATCTACAGAGCCCAAGCTAACCTCTGTAATTTCCTTTTAGCCCCTGCTTCGCAGCACTGTATGGCTACCCAGCTCACACTCTGGGTCCCTCTGCTAGAAAACAACTCAGGAGGCCTTAGGATGATTACTGAACCTTAAGGTATCCACTCTACTTCTCTGACTGGAAGGGACAGGGGACAGTGAAGAAGGCAGAGTGAGTCTTGATGCTTGTAGGAGGGAGCATTTGTCCCCTCCAGCAGCAGCAGCAGCATTTCCACGCCCCACAGTCCAATACTTCCATGTGGTTGTAGGGTTTACCAGTTAGCTATCTCAGGCCCTCTTGTGACATTCTACATTCACTTATGTTTTTTTTTAAATCTAGTTTTAAAAAATACTCTTTTTGGAACAATTACAGATTTGTGTGAACTTTTAAAAATGTTACCAAAATAATTCTGTCTACCTCGGCTGCTTTTCCCAGATAACAGTCAGGAGGCTTGAACTCAGGGGACCATATATTTCTTGTGTCTCATACTGCTGGGACAAGGTGGCTGGAGGACCTTGACTCACCTAACTCAGATGAACTTGATTCCCAGCTTTGCTATCTGCTGGTCACAGATGCTTCCAGCTCACCCCACCAAACTAGCCTACATTTTGCTAATCTGGAAGGTATAAGAACAAACACTTCGGTGAGAATAATCAGGGCCCAGAGAAGGCTAATAATCTATATCATATTTCTAGGTCACAAATTCTGAGAAGAAAAAGGTTCTCTGGTAAATAAGAAAGAATGTTATATTTCCCTATCTGGTACTTTTAACCTATACCAATAGAAACTCCTGACCACTCTGAAATCCTTCTGTCACAGAACATTCCTAGGACATGCAAGAAGAAAGCTAGAACATTCCAGATTCCAATCCATGCCCTCTCCAAATCCCATAGTCTTACCCCCTGACTTCCCATGAGGATTTTATCCTTCTATGATCTTTATATACATTTAAATGTTTCTGTTTTAAAGCGCCTCAGACCTGTGGGAGCTTGTTCTAAAAGAAGTGGATGATAAACGCCTCCATATTTTCTATATATAAATGTCAGCAAAGCTTAAAAAAAAAAATCAGGCACACAGCCTGCCAGGATTCATCTCTTGGAAATGACAACAGAGGCTGCCTCTGACTTCAAAGCATCTAATTTGTAAGTTGTTCCACCACTTTTGTAAAGGGCAAGCAGGGGGAGGGGTGCTGGAAGGAGTTATCCAATCTCATTAGCATTTTCACTGTGATTTAATGAGGATGGATTCTCTTCATTTTACAGTCCATGAGACAGAGGTTCAGAAAGATTAAGCAAGTTTTTCAAGGTCATATTAAGTGTTAATAATAAGCTTGGAGTATAAAGCTGCTTCTCTGTGACTGCCAGTCTTGGGCTCTCAGCTCAAACTGCAGGAGGCTGGTGGAGTTAGCCAGGAGTAGACAGAAGTGCTTTGAGTAGAAACTATCAAATCAAAATGGAAAAAGAAATCAGTTAGGTTTTCCATCTAGAGAAAGGAAGAGCAGGGCTGAATAAGAACAGCAGAAGCAAAGGACGTGTGGCATCATCAGATGGACCTGTCTTCTTCCTCCCTACTCTGGTATTATTTTTCTCTCTCTCATCTGTATGATTTGGAATGATTTAAAGTCTACCCTCCATCCCAGGCATAGGAAATACACTGAGACCTAATATTAACTGTCAATTTGAAAGCATTTAGAATCCCCTAGGAGACATGGATATGAGGGTGTTTCTAGACTGACGTAAGAAAACCCAGACAAACTGTGTGCAGTAACATCTCATGGGCTAAGTTCTAGGACTGCATTAAAAAGCAGAAAGCAATTATGGGATTTTGCCCAAGCAAAGTCCATGGTCTCAGAGTAATATGCTGTAGAGCCTGAGGTATCAGTACCTGGGTCTCCCTCCTTCCTATTCACACACAACACTACTGGTAGAAGGTGATTCTCTCTGAGATAATGTGTCTTTGTCTGGTTTCCCAGAATGCAAATACCAAACTTTATAACAGAGAAGTAGGTTGTAACAGGAATTGTGAATGTGCTTCTAGCAGGGAGGGGGATAAAGGGGAAAGTAAGCAGAGCACCAGTATTCATCCCTCCCTGCTTCTTGACTGCAGATCTAATATGATCATCTGCCTCTTACGCTTGCAACTGTTACTTCCACATCCTCAAACAGTGAATCAAAATAACCCTTTATCTGAAATTCCCTTTGTCAGGTATTTTGTCAAAGGAATGAGAAACGTAACTAAGACCCACATTAAGGGCCATTCTTGGCTCTATGTCAGTTTTCCAGATTGAGTGAAGGCTAACAGAGAAGCTGGAGTCCTTCTCCTTGAAAGCAGAACGTAGCAGGAGACACATCATAGAGGTCTAGTCTAGACTTTGTATGCCATGACCACAACAAGGAATTTCCTCATGATCTACTTCATTTGATTGTCTCTGTATCCCTTTGATTCACAGAACACTGCACATACTCCTATCACAATTCAGTGTCCTATTTTCAGTTATTGTTCAACCAATTTGTATTGTGATTCTTCCTTTGGGTTAGGGACATCTAAATCAACATTAATCTGCCTAAATGATCCGAGATTATACCTTGTTTAAAAAGTTGTTTAAAAAAAAAAAACAACATGACTCCTTGAAGATTGATCAGTTGCTCATATAGATACATCTTAAATTACAGAGCAGAGACCAGAAATCCAGGTCAGTTGGGTTCACAATACACAGCTTTCCCACTATTTCAGTGGTCAGCAAACTTTATCTGTAGATTTCCAAGGGGTAAGTATTTTAGGCACGATGGATCACACTGTCCAATCACAACTACTCAGCTCTACCAATAGAACGTTATTTATAAAAACAAGCAGTTGACACAGGTTTGGCTGTCGGTTGTTATTTTATCTTCTCTGAGTAGAGCAGGACCTTGACTTCTGCATGTCATCGTCCATACCTGGTTTTCATATTGCTCTACAATTCTATCCAAAGCCCAATGCCAAGGCCTTTTTGCCTTTTCTTTTTTAAAAACGTGATTCTGTGTAAAAGTCAGAAGTCTAAAATAAGTGCTGAATTTTACCTCTGTCTTCTATTATAGTAAAATTTATTAATACTCATAGAAAATCAAGCATGCTGTCCCCAAAGGCGGAATTACATATGTACTAAGAAAAACTACATGAGGGAGTGCTCCAGAAGGCCCTCATTTGCATTCATTATGTCTCTAATGGTCAGAATCTTGGAAAACAAGAGGACTTGGAGCTTTGTGCCAAGATACCTCAGACTTGAGCTAGCAGCATCTGGCACCTTCTTGGCCATGCAGCCATCTTGGCCTAAGCACTTAAAGTATCTGAAGGACAGAGAACAAGACCCAAAGCATGCGTGACATCTTTTAGGACACATGCCAAGCTCTGGAGCCCTCCACTTCTCCACTGGCATCTTCTCTTTGAAGACATGAAAGGCTGTCCAACTAGATTAGTGTGCCTCCATTGCCAGTGCAAGATCCTCCCTGGGCAAAGTTTTTATCTGCTGTGAGTCAGATGCTATTCTGAGTACTGGAGGAATGTCATGTAATAAAACAAAATCTCTTCTGTCATGAAATAACATTTAGTTGGAGAAAGGAAAGACAAAAACAAATGAATAGATCTAATAGTTTGCTGTTTTATGGTAAATACAAGGCATGTGCTTCAAGGTTGATGCTCGAAATTCCACATCCTCCCAAGGGGACAGATGATGTATGTTTACATAATAGGGGGAATTTAGTCCTTTAATATCTCCAGAAGTCACTAAGCAATTTATAAGGGCAATCTCTCATGATTTAATTGCTGCCTAAAGGCTTAACATCTTTACTAAATTGTGGCTTTTATTAATAAAAGATTTATTTTTTTTATGTGTGTGACTATTTTGCCAGCATATATGTCTGTGTACCACATGGAAGTCTGGTGTACACAGAGGCCAGAAGATCCCCTAGAACTAGAGTCACAGACAGTTGTGAGCTGCCATGTGGGTGATGAGAATCATACTCGGGTCCTCTAGAAGAGCAGACCGTGCTATTTGCCACTACAGCCAACTTTCCAGACCCTGAACATTAAGGGTTTTATTATCATTATTTACATCATTTATATTACATCATTTTCCTCTTTCCATTCAGTTCCTGCAAATTCTTCTCATGTACCCCCTTGCTCTCTCTCAACTTTATCACCTCTTTTTTTAAATTATTATTTTATGTATGTAAGTATACATATACATTCCTAAATACATAAACACAACTCACTCTTTCCATATAATGGTATTTGTGTTTTATGTTTTTAGAAAACTTTAAGCTTTAAATTGGATGAACTCTGAAGCAGATATAAATGTTCATAGCAGAAAGGGAAGAAGGTATCAAAATACTCAAGCTTTTCTGGATCTTGGAAAGGATTTGGGATTTTATTCCGAGTAAAAGGGATGACTATTGGGTTTTGAGAATGGGAAAGTCATATCGTGATAGGATTTTAAAGGATCTGACTGGTTGTGTTTTGTAGGGGGGTGGGGGGGGGGGAAGAGCAATCAAAGACAGAAGTGAAAGTTTCCTCAGGAAATCATTACTATAATAAAGGCAGGAGATGAGGATAGTTTGATGGTAGCTATGGGGATGGGGAGAGGTGACCAGCTTCAAAGATATTGTCCTACTTGCTTGTCTTATTACTGTGACAGAATACCTGACAGAAACAGTTTAAAGAGAAACAATTTGTATTCGCTTACAGGGTATCCAGGCCCTCACAGCTGGGAAGGTGTGTTGGCAGGAATAGGAGGTAACTAGTCACAGAATGTGAACGTTTGTATGCTTTCTCCTTTACTTTTTAGGAATCTCAGTCCATGGAATGGCACCTCTCACATTCAAAGTGGGACTTTCCACCTCAACTTAGTTGAGATAGTCCCTTGCAGATATGTTCAGAAGTTTGTTTCTATATGAATCTAAATCCCATCAAATTGACATTTGAGATTAACCATCAGGGATATCTTCAAAACTATAGACTCCATGTAAATTACACATGACTGGATATGGGGTGATGATAAAGCACAAGATGACTCTTAGATATTGCTATCTGACATACCTTCTTCACAAGTCCTTTGTTTCCCAAAGTTGCTGTGGCAACTGACTGCCATGGGAATGGGCTGGCCTCTACAATGTCTTTCTTGTCCCTACATGAGGGCTTTGTGGCCCCTCTACAAGATCCTTTCAAGACAATACTTAGCCACTTGTGGAACCCTGTAAGACCTAGGAAGTTAGTCCCTTAGAGGTGATTTGACCAGTGAAAGCTTGGTAATAGATGAGTAATGCTATCAACTCAGGTCTTTAACGAATGAGGACTCTCCAGGTCCTCTCTCTGTCATACTCCCTCAGATAGTATGTCCTGCTTTCCATTTCATTCTTCCTAGGGTCTTTCCATTGTTCCATGGATTCTCTTCCAAAAGAAACTCAAAGTCCCAGAATATTGAGAGTTCAAGCTAATGGTCATAAAAGTCTATGATGTTCATTAGCTCTCCAAGTGAAGGATTGGTATGTGGCTCAACGATACAATGCTTGCCTACTACATATGTGGGACTCTATGTAAGATTTCCAACATCAGCAAAACAAGACAAAAATAAAACAAACAAAAATAAATAAATAAAAAGATATCCAGGTTGCAAAGAGGCTGTCAGATACACCTAAGTCTGGAATTCAGAAAGAATGCATGTAACAGACCTGGCTATTTGTCTTCAAAGCTCCCTGCATTGGCACATGGCTGGGACCTCACTTTCACTGGCTCCATCACCAAAACAGCATCTCTATTTCCCATTATTCCCTTCACAAGTGACTCCTTCCTGAAGTGTGAAAGGAGAAAATGATGGAGTCCTGGTGGAAGGACAATCAGTACTCACTGCTTCATGGTGGAGGCATTTCTCTCTCCTCACTGTACTCTTAACTCTGATGGCTTTGGTGTTCTCACAGCTAAGTAGAGTCAAGTCAATATGAAAGCTCGTGTAAGGTCAGCATAACCACCTTACAGAATGACACCATCTACTAGAAACCTTTCTCATTTGTTAAGATCCCTACTGAGCTTTCAAAGAAGGAAGAGGAAAACAGAGCTGAGATGCTGTTGGGAGAGAGAAGCCAGGGAGACTAAGGATCATGGTCCTCTGCAGTTTCACAGCTCCTCCTATAGTCCCTCACCCAGTCCTATACTGAGCCTGGACTGTCCAGGCACTGCAGAGGAAGAACATGGCTTCTTTTAATTTCTATTTAATCTGCTCAACTGAAAACTGCAGTCCCTAGTGATTACACATCTCCATGCTTCAGGCACGCTGTCCCTGGCACTTTGCTATCCCCATTTGGAAAATTCAACCATAAAAGCATTCGACTCGCCTGCATTGTACATAGAAATCTGCAATGTCATCCTTTGTGCAACGAATAAGAACTCACCCTGGGGTACCAGTTTTAATGATGCGTAATTAGACCAATTTGTAGTAAGTCGAGGTTTCCAGTCTGCAATTTGACAAGCAGCTTGAGCTACATTTTTGTGTTCATGAATTTCTGTGTCTCAAACAAAAGGGCAAATGGAATATAAAACTCTATCCAAAGGACTCCTAAAGGTGTCCTATGTATATGTATGTCATTTTACTTTATTTTTCAAATGTCATTATTGATGCTAAAGGGATGGTGGTGAGGAACTAGGTCCTCCTGTAGTCACATACCGTCACATACCCAGTAAAGCACAGGAAGGCACATAGGACTGGCTCCCTCCTATGCAGATCTAAACAGGAACACAAAGCCCTCTTTTCTATGGGGCTGGGAAAGGACTTCTCAGGGCCCCTACCACAGAACACTAACAGTAACTAAAATGGTGAAGCATCAGTCTTCAAAGTAGACGTCTTGCCTTGGAATGGCAAATACATTTTAAATATCACTAGCTTATTGTGACCAATTAAAATATCTCAAATAATCAGCTTAATAAAGGTGACATTTATTTTTGGCCCATTGTTTTGGAGGCTGAAGCTCAAAACCTGTGGCTTTGTTGCTTTTGAGACTAACAAAAATTGTTCTCATGGCAGAGGGTACAACAGAGCAGAGTAGCTCAGTGTGTGTCCAGGAAGAAAATGAGGAGGAGGGAGGATTTGGGGTCTCACTTCCCCAATGACACCAGAAATTCCACAAGTTTCTATCACTTAAGCATTTTCTTACCTCTAATAAATACAACTCAGGGACTAAGACCTTAACAGACAGCCTGTCAGGGTCTTTCAAAATCCAAACTATGGCCTATCTTCTCCCTGGCTCAGAGAACTATTTCCTGTGGTTATATCTTAAAGTATGCAGTACAGTTGATGTCGCCAAGTTGCACTTTGATGCTCCATCTCTGAAATCTCATTCGGGACCATTATCAGGGGAAGCTTTTAAAATTCAGTCATTTTCCTGCAGGAAAATGCTGAGGTCACTCGGCATAAGAAATGTGATGTGGGTCAGAAACTAATAGAGGGCAAAGCAGAATAATTCTTTCTTCTGTGGTTCCAGACCTTCTACCTAAAGTTGAAAAGAGTGTTTGACTGTCAGATGAGTTTCAAAAGGTCTATGGCAAATAGATCCTGCCATCTATGTTGGTCTACTGGGTAGCATAGTAAGTCAATGTTACTGGACAAAAGGCTTCAAAAAGGTTTCCATCCCTCTGAGTTGTTTTCTTTCTGATCATATATGTCACCTAAATGCCTTAGACTGAAGCACCAGTTAAAGATGTTAAATGTGGAAAACATAAGGAAACAAACAAACAAACAAACAAACAAAAAAAAAAAAACATGCTACTTCATTCTTGTTAGTGCTGATATTTATAACAGCATGGCCTAATCTGGCTTGCTCTTATGGGGCTGCCATGTTCCTGACAAGGCAAAACCAGAGACCAAGAGCTGCAGCGTGCTCTCGTCGCTCCTTGGCTCAGACCAGCCAGAAGCACCGGCCCTGGCACTCATGAAATGTCAGCATGGGAGATGGCTCTGCCAATCTACCACGATGTCTCCACAAAGCTTAGCTGAACCCTAGGCAATACCTGCCATCCATATGGTACCTGGTAGAAGTGAGACACTAATGCTTAAAGATTATCTAAAGACTTTATATATTTGGTAATGCTCAATTAACAAGATGCCAACACAATTAGAAGTGTTACCCAATACCTAACCTAGATATTACAACTACCTTAGACTGCTATAGACACACGGACATCTTCCGACATCTTCCTCTCCTCCTCCGGTCCTCCCACTATACATTCTGATAATGAAGAGACCTCCAAAGTCCTCAAATAGATTGCCAGCAAATGGCTCTTGCAGAAGAGGTTGTGGGTCAGCTGCAAAAGTGCCAGAAAGGAATGGAAGGCTAATATGCTGCAAGGAGAGAAGCAAGCTTAGAAATGGTACAGGAGGTGATGAGGAAAAGAACAGTAGGTGATGGGGAAAGAACAGTAGGTGATGGGGAAAAGAACAGGTGACTCTCTTCATTCCTTCAGAGGAGAATAGCCAGCCAAAGACAGTGTGTAAGGATCTAAGAAGAGCACTTAGAGGGAGGAAGCACAGTAGCAGCTGATGTGAAAACCATTCCTATACTTGTGAAAGTCCCCAAGAAGCCACTATGAATGTTCCTTTTCAGGGCAGAACTGGCATTGACCCTGGATATTCTATTCTACCCCCTGATCTCTTCTTCTGGAAACACTGAAGTCCTCTTGTCTGTGAGGGAAGTCCCTCTCACCCAAAGGGCTCACTTTCTACTCAGCTGGAAAGGGGCCTTGTCTCCCAGCAGGAAAGCCATTTGGGTGCTAGCTCACCATTCTGATAGAGGGCAGGAGAAGCTTCTTAGATTTTGGGACCCCATTCACATGTGTAGTTAGGATTAGAGTCTCAGAACTACATTTCATTTCCTTCCAGAGGTTTAAAGGTGACACAGATAAAGTCATATCTGTAACAACCTCTCAGGCTGTGGTGCAGAATCCCTATGTGTCTATATCAATGGCATCCTTGCTGCTTAAGCACCCAGAATCCTGTCAGGCTTCATTTCATAGTAAAAACGTATCGTGTGATTCTGTGTGGAAGAGCAGAAACAAATGAATGAAGTTGCATGTGTAACACATGTAATTGTTGCTATATTATTGTGACAGGTGACATCCATACATATTATTTAGACAGACATTTCAATATGCTTGTCCTCCTGGAAGGGTAGATAATCCAAATAAGCTAGTCATACAAATGAAAAATTATGGATACAATTAAAAAAAGGATGCCCTGCTTTCGAAAATTGCACTGAAAATTCATGCACTTGGAATAAATTGGAAATAATAAAATTTACATTCAAAAAATGAGATTAAATAGAACTTGAATCTAATATAATGTAAAAGTCCCTAAGTTTGCAAATTATTCTTGTTTTATTTTATTATCATGCTTTGTTAGAACAAAAATTAGAATCGGTTATACCATATTGTTCTCTGACACTTTTGTAGTTTTTCACAAAGTAAAATTAAAAGAAGGAAATGCCAATTTCAGAGATAATTATCATGGGGGTGAGGGGATGACCAAATTAAAACAAAAAAATTCTTTCATCTTTTGATGTATTCCCCATTCTCAAACAAAAGGAAGACACTGATGGATTAGCTGGGACCCCCTGGAACAGCAGAATAGGAGCTATGCCCCCAGGCTGACACCCTTTCATGGCTTGGGTCTCTAATCTAAGAAACCTGGCCAACCAAGCCAAAGCTTCAGAATGCAAAGACAAAGTATGTCAAGTTTGCCTTTAGTTGCTGGGGTTTCAAAGGGCAAGCAGTGCCAGTTTGAGCTTGGTACTCTCCTGCAAGGACCTCTGAGTGGAGTGCCCAGCTGTTTCAGAGTCATCTGAAAGACTTCTCCCAGACTGGGGACAGCTCTGTGGATTCCTTACCTAAATGGGTTGCTGGGGCTGCAAGGCTTCCCTTTGTGATCCGCAGTTCAGCCTGTACCTGCTCTCACCTTCACCCCCCAATTGAAGCTCCGATGTGTTGGAATAGCCTGCCCTGTGGAGAACCCTGTCATTCAAGCGTTTCTTTTCTTCCCAGCTCTCATTTTCTTTGCTCAGCCTTTTAGCACCGAGAGCAAATGAAGTGAGCAAACAAGGTCAGTAGAAAGTCTCCCTGGTCGGACTGACTTTGAGTTACAGAGCCAGACCACATGCTGAATGGAGAATCCCCTTTAGAAAAGCAATGAGGCAGTCACTTGTTCTTTGTCACTTTACAGCGCACCTACCCAGAGTGCACAGGGGCACCAACCTGCCTACTACAAGCTACTTCATCCTCTGATGCCCATTTCAATACTGAGGCCAAGAGAGGCTGTTCTGGATCTTATCTTTAAATTCCATGCTGGAATGTGCAGACAAGAGAATGTAATAAACAGTATTTATACTTTTGGAGTCAAAGCTAATTTTTTCACCCCTGAAAAGATTCTCTAAAGTCACAAACTTCACTGTTCCATGACCCTTAGGAGAAATACATAAGAATCCAAGTTCCACCTAGAAGCAGAGGCATCTTATTTAAGTACTCAAGGCTCAAGGTGACTCATGACACAAAGTGATTAAAACAAGACAGAATTGTTCCAACAGAACTCTGTGTGAGCCATGAACCCAGGACCTTTATCCCTAGGTATAACCATAGCGGGTGATGTTGACCATCAGGACCAGCTGTTTGGACCATAAGTGCCCTGCATCCCATCGGACCACATCTTAGTCAACAAATACAGAGCCAAAATACACGCTGTGTTCAGAACACTTGGTTTGTTCTATTAAAATGAACACTACCCAGGGGTTGCAACTGCAGCTCCTCACTGCACAAGAAACACTGGGGCTTGCAGGGAACGAGCCTTTGGCGGGAGTTCTTTCCAATCACAATGTCTTCTAGCCTCTCTTTTTATTCAGTTACTAGAGCCTTGGGCTGGAGAGACAACTCAGCAGTTAAAAGCACTGACTGCTGTTCCAAAAGTCCTGAGTTCAATTCCCGGCAATGACATGGTGACTCACAACTATCTGTAATGGGATCCAATGCCCTTCTGGTGTGTCTGAAGAGAGCAACAATGTACTCGCATGCTAGAGTACTTAAATGCTCAGAATGCTTCATTCCTGACAATATGCAGGCATGCTTTTCCAGGTGAACATAAATGAGTGTATACACACACACACACACACACACACACACACACACAAGAGAGAGAGAGAGAGAGAGAGAGAGAGAGAGAGAGAGAGAGAGAGAGAG
>JANHMN010000006.1:72203122-72220552 GCA_030674055.1 Rhabdomys pumilio
GAGAGAGAGAGAGAGAGAGAGAGAGAGAGAGAGAGAGAGAGAGAGAGTCAACTTGGTCTAAATTCCTTTCAGCTGTGGCTTCTTCAGCAAGCTTTCTCTCAAAACAGGAACCACAGAGAGCTTGGGCAGTTTTGGGAAAACTCCTGCCCTAGATGTTTTCCTAAGGACCCTAGCATGACTGGGGTGGGGTGCCCTTCTAGACTGAAGATACCTGGTTCTTTGCCCATTCCTACACACACACACAGACACACACGTTTGTGCACAATTCTCTTTTGTGCCTCTCTGTGTCACAGCCACAGGACAGGCTCAAAGCTGCCTACTGTCTCAATAACACCTCTCCCTCTGCTTCGAACATTCTTCCCACCCTTCAAGACTCATCTCTAAATAAAAATTCCCCTCCCTTATCCCACTCATTCACCTTTCAGACTTTGCTTGCTCAGAGTAATCTTCAAGGAAACCACACGTAGGGTGGATCTCATGTGTGTTTAAGTCATTTAACTATCTGGCTAAACTGTTTGGTTGCCTAGGTCAGGGGCAATATAATTACCCACCCTAGTTTCTTTTTCAGTTGCTCGGCTCAGGCAGTTGAATGTTGTCCATTTTTCAGAATTAAAATCCCGAATCCCCAAAGATTTGAGTGTTAAGATTTAAAATCAGAGCCTGCTCTTGTTTGCTCCTGAGAGTTACATTGGGAGGAGACTGTTAATTAAAATATCCTGGTGCTTGTCCCCCAAGGCAGTTCTTTCCACACTAAGTGCTTCCTAGCACACATGCTGGTGCCTGTCAGAGCCGGATGACTGCCAGTGACAAGGAGTGAGTGGTGAACGAGATGGGGATTCCGCAGTGCACAGGCTCAATGCAGTCCACGCAGAGCTGTCACCAGCACGAGGCTGCTGTTCATCTGGCTTTATTTGTTTATTCAAGAGAGTTTTACTGACCCTGCCAGTTAATTAGAGTAGTATATTCATGGATGTTTGTTAATCCCTTTTGTACATCTGAAACATTTCATAAAAGTTTCCTGTAAGAGTAGTTTATTCATATTCAAGGTCAAGTAGAGGCTCTCTCTCTCTCTCTCTCTCTCTCTCTCTCTCTCTCTCTCTCTCTCTCTGTGTGTGTGTGTGTGTGTGTGTGTGTGACTGTTTCTTTCTTGTATGTGCTGGGAGGAGCTTCTAGCATCCTATTTGTAAACAGCAAGTTAGGACATGGTGACAACTTTGACCTGAAGAAGTAGTGACTCTCAACATGCCACTGGCTCAATTATTTTAAAAATGCATTCAGGGATGTCGAAGACCCACTTTTCTTCTTGGTCCAAGAGTTTTAGTCAGAATGCTCAAACACTTTCACAGAAACAGGAAGAGGACACATTAAACCCCAGCCAGAATCAGAATTGCATTTGAACTTTCTCAATGGTGCTTGTTTCTCATCAGATTAAGTATTCGTAGCTAGTAGCAGAATGAAGAATTCTGCATCAAGTGCAGATGGAGCAGTGTTGGCCCCCGCTTTATCTCTGTACTTACCACTGGCCAACCCTCCCCACTTGTCTGGATGAGGCACTCTAGAAGGAATCGGGTCATTTTTGTCACAGCACCCGACTCTGGGCATTGGGTTTTAAGAATATCCATCTAAATAAAGCAGGTCTGCTACTAGTGAGTACTTGTTAAGCACTGGTGATGGTCAGGCCAGAAGATGCAGGTTACCACTCTGCCAAGTTCTTCATCATCTCCCATCAGCCACTTGTCTGGATTCATATGTCTATTGAAAAACCTTTTGCTCTATCTAATGTCTCTTTTTTCTTAGATTAATTTTTTTAAAAAATGTACAGATGTTAATTTAATTTCTGGATATGTCACATAATCGTAAACTCAAACCACGTAGAATGGTGAACTTGGTCCGTGTAGAAGAGTCTTTCTCATTCATCTACCCTGACTGGCCATGATTAAAATGTTGGGAAAGAGGTTGGTTAGGCTTGGTGGGCAAAGTTAAGCAGGCCATGAATGAATCACAAGACTAAATAACTGCCCACAGTTTTTCCTTCTGTATCATTTCCTTTCTGCAGCCTTCTTCCAAGAAGGAAAAGCCCAGAGTGACCTAGAAAAGGACTTAAACTCAACCTAAAGGAAGCCACACAATTTAGAGCAGCTAGAAACTAATCAGGACCGGAGAAATAGCTTAGTCCGTCCCTCCCATCAGAAGAAAGCAGAGTACAAGTCTGAAATGTCTGAAAACTCTGGTGCCTCAGATAACCGATTACAGGTTTCTTGTATCCTTAATGAAAAGCAGGCCATAGGAGGTAGGAATGTTCGGGTCTGTGAATCACCACCCTGCTCACTACACAACACAGCACTGAGAAGCTGGAGTGTGGCCCAGGTGTTTAAACATTGTTTATCAGGACACAGACAGTTTGGTCCCAGGCACTTCACTGAATAAAGTCCTTGGCTGTCTCAGGCTGCACACAGTGGGCAGGTTAAGAACTACGTACAGCAGTCAACAGCGATAGGACTACATGCTCTAGTGGTAGCAATCACCATGAGACTGTATATTAACTTTGTGCAGAACCAAATACAAGAGGTATTCTAAGAAGAAAAAATCCAAATTAACACCTTAGCTGTCAAAGGGTACGTGAAGTCGACACATACAACCTTTCATAAGCAAGGAGGGTAATGTTCAATAGATTTTTTAGTACTTTCTGTTGTCTATTCAAATGTGTTTTATTTTAAAAGAAAGCTACTGTATGGCTTATAAGTGATACCTGATAAAATTATTAAAACAGTTAATATATCTAATTTATAAAAATATGATACAAGACACCAGGGATTGAGAACCGTGTTTGTTTAAATCTTAAGCCCTTTATTTACTACAATGCAGAACATTTGACTTTTCAACATCAGTGAGTTGGGGGTGGGGTTTTTTGTTTTTGCTTTTGACATTTTTATTTATCCAACAGAAAACAAGAACCAATAAGTGTTAGTAACATCAGTAAATTAGAACAAGTACAGAAACAATTCTCTTTTGGAAGGAGACTAAAACAACTGGTCAGCAGATCCTTCTCTCCTGCCCAATACCCACAACATATGAATACCCACCAAACAACACCAGACAGTAATGAGACAGAATAGCTGAAGGCTTTCATTTTATACATCATGGGATAGTGACAAAACATAGATGGCCCCTAGCCACTCAATGGATTTGCCAACCCTAAATTGCTCTGAGATTCTTTACATGTTGTGCAATGTTTTCTCCAAACAGCTTTTCGTGTTTAATAAAATGTCATCCAGACATCCTTTGACTTCAGTGCATGACATACAAATGGTCATACCCATTGCACACATCAGTAATGAGGAGACTCATGAGATGTGCAAAAATGAAAAGAAATACTTTGGCAATATGCTAGTGAAAAATACATACGCCTTGGCAACTATCCAGTTTGGGGAACAATATCCAGCTCTGACCCAGTGGAGTCTGACAGACTTGCCTTGGTTTTCACTCACTAGGGCTCATCCCCAATCTCATGCCACCTTTCTCTGGCATATGTTCCAGTCTTTGGAAATATGAAATAGCCCTAGATAAAGTACCCTTCTTCAAGAAAATCTCACTCAAAGGTCCTGACACGAATCTTAAATTAATGCAGGCAGGCATGAGGGCTCTTAGGAAATGTCCCCAGAATGACGCATGAATGCACTGTTAAAGATACCTGATGAGTCTGCATGCCATCTTATTAAATTAAAAGCACCTGTGTATTTATATGATGCATCCAATGGCTTAGATATTAGAATTCTAGAAATAATACATGTCTTATAGCAAAAAATATACATATAATAATCCACCTATACTTTATAGAAATGATGAAATGTTTCGAATATATCTATATATCTATATATATGTACACATATATACTCTGTGTATTTGCAGGATCAGGCACACAAATACTACAGTCCTTCACTGGCTCTTCCATGTCAGTGTCAAAGACACTAGATTTCAAAGTCTTATGGACTAGAACAAAGGTCATCGCTGAGGACAGAGGACTGGCTTGATGCACCTTCCCTTATGAAGGACCAGATTTGCTGGGCAGTGGCAACCTGCGATGCAGGGCTTATTGCATGGGCCAATCTCATTCCAGTTGTCACACGTCTTCACACATCCTGGGCCGCACGTATCATACACAGCACCGTGTTTGCACTGGGTAGCTAAAAAAAAGGGAACAAAGATGTTATAAATAAATGGCCATGGTAGCTCACATTCTGCAGGAGACAAGTTTTGTGGGCTATGCAGAGACTGCCACAATCAAAGCTCAGATTTACATCTTAATGAGGGAATAATGAACAGGTAACATTTTGTTTTGAACACTTTGGGAATTAACAAACCCAATGGGCCAATGAACTTTAAAACAAAAATAATAGTTATTGAAGCTTTCTATTTCTAGGTAAGAGAGACAATCGATTTGCGAGGCTGTTAGAAAATTGATAAGGTTATTTAGTTACTGCAAAATACCATGACAATTTAACTATGAATAACCCTTCCTGTTACTAAGTTATTATGATGAAAAATATCACACACAACTATTTCAATATTCAAAGTATATAATTATACACAAAAAAATCTGAGAGTATTTGAGATATGTACCACATTTTTAGTCAAAGTGATAGTGTTGAATGAATCAACTTGAGACAAGTTAGAGGAAGAGAAGGATAGTTCCAGATGTAGAAGAGTCAGGTGTGTGACCACAGAAGGGCAGTGATTGGCTAGGTCAGCAAGTACTAATGCAGATAAGATGATATAGGCAAGTCCTACCAATTTGATATCTTTGTTAACTTAGAACTGAAATGATCTGGGTAATATTTTCTGGGATGCTGAAAATTTAGGAAAAGACTTACCAGAAAGCAACAATACAAATATTCTGAAAATTTTATGAAAACTTGACTTTTTCAACTCTTCTTAGCACCAATGACTAAGACAAACGGGGGTTATTCTAGGTAGTGGAAACTGGACATATGTGAGACTTGAGAGTAGGGATTCTCCAGAAATAGCAACAACACTCCAAACTTCATTTGAAGCGTTTTTGAACGAAACTAATAACAATAGATAGTCAATTTTCCTTGGTTTAATTTCTCCATTTTAGTTTGCACATGATAAAGTACTGATTCTGTGACCATAAGTCTTATAATGTTTGTTTTTTAATAAATCACACTTTGAGTCTTAAATAATGCACTTAACGTTACCATAAGCACTGTTATTTTGTCCATATTTAACGAATAGTGAGTTAATAAGAAACATTAAGAACATTCTATGATTGCTCCCAGAATTCCTGTAGCTCTAGTGAAAACCAAACAAGGAAAGAAGAAGTTAGGCAAGAGTTATCAATTGTTTCTCATACATGCTTCCTTATTACGAGTTATTTGAAACAGTTTGAGAATCTCTCCCTCTCATTTTTCTTTCTTCTCTATATCTTTCCTTCCTTTTCTCACTCTTCTCTGAACCCTCTCCCCTCTCCCTCCCTTCTTTTTCTCCCTCTTCCCTCTCTTCCTTCTCAACTCCACACTCCTTCCAGACCACTAAAGGAAAACACTGCTTCTTCTTTATGACACTGGATAAATAGATGAAGACAAGGAATATGGAGACCAACATTTCTCTTCCTTCAGCACTCCTGATTTTTGCACCTGCAATATCTTTTAGACTCTTCACTGAATATTTCTAAAGTTCTCTTCCCAGTGATTAACATAATATCCTATTTGTTGTACATCCTTAATAATTTGGGACACCCCTAACTGAAAATCAGCTCACACATAATCTGCATGAATGTTGCTACCTTTCTCTAAAACAATAATGGTTATGGCTGGAAATTATTAGAGAGCTGGTGAAGCCAGGGCCATGCTTCAGATCAACTCAATTAGAAAGCACCTCTGAAGATGGTAAAATGGGACCAGGACCTCAATCATTTAAAATAAATACCCTCTCCCCTATCAGACAGACTGGTGATTTTTAACATGAAGTCAGGATTGAGATTAGACCTGTAAATGGCTTTCAATTGATGCTCCTCATCACTGCAGAGATGGACAACCATTGCTTCCAAAGCGGATGCAAAAAGGAAGGTTCTGTGTTCCCACCACTGTCCTCAAATGCCATGGCAAAACATTCTGATTCTTGGCTAATTACTGTCTGGTTCCCTTGGGTCAAGGACCTGAGTTCCCTTTACTTACCTATTCACTGTCTCTCATTTACACATAGCCCTGCTGACTGTGGGTGTCCTGCCTATCCCCTCTGTAACCCCCTCTGCTATCCTGCTGCCTGCACATTCCTTGTCTTCCTCTCTGTTAAACAAAGCCATCCCAGAACCCTGTGCTCGTCCCACTCTGAAACCCACTAACACCGTGAACCCACCTCCATCATCACCCTCTGCTTCATTGAAGCTGCTCCTTCCAGACTTTTCAGTGGTTACTGCTGAGACCCTGAAAGCTTTCACCCACCAAACAGCCACTCAGTCATGTTGTCTATTTGGCTTGTGACATTGTATGGCCTCTGGTTTCTTGCTAACCTTTTACAGACGCACTCATCTTTTGGGCACCTGTGCTTGATCTCAGCATTAAATATTAAAATTGCCTCCTAGCCTGTTCCCCTGACATTCTCATGCATGCTCCTCTTTCCTTTCCAGGGCCAACTTCAATTTTATCCCTGTTTTCTAGTTATAGAGCCCCACATCTTCTATCATTATCTCTTCTAACTCTCTGCCTGATCTAATTTCTTATTTAAATTCAAATGTCACCTCCTTCAACTAGCTTCTGAAAATCCCAGATGCCCTTATTTTCCCTGGACCTTATAGCACTTGGACATTATACTTGCTTATTTGTTTGAACTGTCCAATAACAGTGCAGTGATGGTGTGTGTGTGTGTGTGTGTGTGTGTGTGTGTGTGTGTAAGAGAGAGAGAGAGAGAGAAAGAGAGAGAGAGAGGCAGAGAAACATAGACAGTGACAGAGAGATACAGATAGAGAGAGAGAAAGAAAGTGTGGGTGTGAGTGTGTGAGAGTGTATATATCTGTGTGCATGCAGTTATGTCTTGAGTATGTGAGTGTGAAGTTGACGTGTAAACATGTGTGAGGGTGTTTGTGAGTGTGTGTATGTGTATGTGAGTTGCTCCAAAATGTCTGTGTGTTTTGTTTTGTTTAAATGTGGATTCTGATGGAACTCCCATCCTTGACAGACTGAGCTATGTCCCCAGCCCTGCAGCTGGAATTCTTAGAGAAACTCATAGGATTCCCTTGTAGTTCTTTGAAAATATATCAATTTCTAGTCACATATTTCAAAACTTTTTTCTCAGTTTGCAGCAGAATCTATGTAGTGATAGATTTGAATGATTCTAAAAGTCACTATGAGGAGCTGAACTGAGGCCTGGGCTCCTGGGGACAGAGCTCTCAAACCCTCTCAAATCCGTCAGGGTTCTGACACAGGACTGAGCACGGGGGGGGGGGGGTACTCCAGCACGTGTTTATTAGATTGTGTATATCTGTTTGCTTGTTTATCTCTTCCCTGACTTTGGTGGTTTCATGGTAATGGCATCTAACCCTTTCCTCGATGTCCAACACGGATTCTCTTTGTTGTTTGTCAAGTTCATTTGCACACTCCCGTTCCTTGCCTGTCTTTGAGCTTTTGTCCACTTAATACTTTGTCCCCTTTAGCTCTTGTAGTTACAGGGACATTTCTCAGAAACATTCCCTCTATCTCATGGTCTCCTTTCCTTATAGATATGACTTCTCCTGTGTCCTCTGTCCTAAAATCCCAATTCTTTTTTCTAGACCCACTATGTAGCTTCCCGCATGTAGAAAGCCGCAGTGAGCGGTGACAGCATTCACCATTACAAGATGGCGCTGGGACCCAACACTCGTGGGTAAACAAGTAAATTGCACATGTGCAAGTGGTGAAAGCGTGCCAAGTCACCGCCCAACCTGGGGCGTCATATGGGGTTTTGAGCAAGCAGCCAATCAGATATGTCCACGCCACCCTAGGGTGTATATAAAGCAGCGCCATCTTGGGTCTCTCTCTCTCTCTCTCTCTCTTCCTCCTCTCATAGCAATAAACGCTTGCTGCAGAAGGATCCTGGTGCCCACGTGCGTTCTTGTGGGCGAGACGATTGCGCGGGCCACACCCGCAAGGACCCCTAATCTTTTCCATGTCAAACACAGGCATCTTTTACAATCTAAGAGTACAAAGTGGGTTGCAGAGGATGAAGAAGTACAAGGACCAAACAAGATCTATCATAGAGTGTCACCTCAACTCCTATTGAAATTAAATCAATAACCATCTATTGAGTATCTGATATTAAGCTTGGGGAACAGATGTGAGCCAGACATCATCTTTGACATCCAGATTCTGGGCTCAGAAGCAGAGATGGGACACTGATACGTACCCAGATCCATAAGATGTAAGATGCACAGTTCTAAAGAGAGAAAGCACAATACAGTGGAAAAGAAGAGAGAAAACTTTGCCTCAATACTGAGTGTTGGGTGAGATCAGGGGAGACTGAAGAGAGAAAAATTCCATTGAAGTAAAGTAAGCAGGGGGTTGGTGACATAGTTCAGTAACTGCTTGGCAGGTGCAAGGCCAAGAGTTTGAATACTAGCAGTGAAAATCTCATCATCATCATCATCATCATCATCATCATCATCATCAGTAGACACTTGTAAAACCAAAAACATTGGAAAGAGCTTCCCTGATAGAAAGATCCATTACTCAGAGATTAGTGTGGACCCGACCAGGTAACACGAGTGTGATCCTTGAACCAGCGCGTATGGGACAAGGAATGATCCTTGCCTTGGTAGTTGAGTAGGTCTAGTTTCAGGAGAGAGAATGAGGACAGAGAAAGGCAGAGCACCAGGCCAGAGCCAGAGAATGTAGAAGCCCTCACAACACCCCGCAAAGAGAAAGCCTGGACAGCTTTTAAGCTGAAGAATGAAGCTATTGGATTGGTCTTCATTTCAGCACAATGTGTATAGATGATCCTAGAAAGCAAGTACTGACTGGATCCATTGTTTACCCTCTATGATTCCATCTGTTTTTCAGACTCATAAAAAAGTATAAGTTTTAAACACATATATGATTTTGTTTGACCCCATGCCTTTGAAGGTTTTCATTTGATTAAATCATTTTTCTTTTTTTCAAAATCAGGAAACTGCTGGAGTAGCAGTAAGGTTTCGTATTCATGTAGTCTCCAGGGACCTTCATCAGCTACAGTGATACATAAAGATGCTACCCAAAGGTTTACCAATTTGTTCAGTAAGCCACTCTCTGTGCCCTCAGGAACGAAGCTGTTTCTAGGTTCCACTCTTTCGCCCAGATGCTGATTGATGTTCACAATGCCTTACTATGCTTTATGAATTCACAGGAGGGACCCAGTCAGCCAAAGATCAGTTCTGGGTATAGCATAAGGACAGAGTGGTTGTAGTGGAGTAGCTAGAAACAGCTGTGAGATGTGTAAGCAAGGAAAGAAGACAATTGCTCAAGCAACATCCAACATCCACAGGACTGCAGAGGAATGCAGAAGCCAGCCCCTCTTCCATGCACTAAACCTGTTGGTGACTGTGCAGTGACAGTTGCTGTCAGCTGCAGGTACGGGGGTAGATATTTTGCTAAGGACAGCAATGTAAGATACAAGACACAACATCCTAAAATTTTTATGGAATCAGATGGTTCTAAGAAACACCTACCAGGAATCAAGGGACTGAGGTTAAAAAGACTCAGCTCTATTCATCCCTTCCCTTTAGTTTGCTTCCTTCTCTGTGTTCTTACAGTGATCCAATTACCTTAACTTCTAACTTTCTAAGCTCTTGAGGGATGAGTAAATTGTTTAACATCATAAGTCTCAAAATCTTTATCAACAAAACATAGTAGTTTGTAAGTAGGTTCTCCAACTATACCTCATGAATTCAGAGGAGGCATCTCGGTTCTCAATGTCTTTATAAATAAGACATGGTAGAGTCCATAGTATTACCATCTAGGTTTTTATGGGCATGAAATATGAAGAATGCATCCTAAAAGGCTAGTAGACTCCTCAGCAAAGGGAATACTACTAGAAAAATAGCAGAATCTAAAAATGGTTGTTATTAAGCACACAAAGTTTCACTGCAGTTATTAGCATTATTGATTTTTTATTTAGTAATTCTCAGGCTTAATTTGAATTACATTAGGCCCTCTGGGCACAGGCAGTGGTGTGTCAACAGTGGTGATGGGGCTAAAATCCAGGAAAACCTTTAAAATGTCACTTGTGTACTTGGAGTTTGTTTCTCATTTGTTCAACTCCCAAGTTTTTTGTACTAGAAACCACTTTTCTGTCTCAGCAGCTGTTAAGTGCTACCATGACTCAGAGCACCTCAAGGCTGAAACCAAGTAAATTACATTTTTACAATCTTCAGTATCCTAGATGAATCTGAATAAAACTCTGTGAGAGAAGCACCAAGCTCTGGAAGTTTATTTTTCACTGTGCCAACTGACAATCTGTGGAAGTCTATGGTGTGTGTGTGTGTGTGTGTGTGTGTGTGTGTGTGTGTGCCATGTATATGTGTGTATACCTGTGTACTCATGCATGCTGTGTGTGTGTGTGTGTGTGTGTGTTGTGCATGCCTCTATATGTGTGTATGCATGTCATTGTGGTCTCTCTCTGTTTCTCCCCATGTATTTGTATGTGCATGTGCGTGTGCATGTGAGTGTGCGTGTGCGTGTGCGTGTGCGTGTGTGTGTATACACTAATTTTGAAAGGTAAATGAAACATTTTAGGTGATAAACCAGCCTACTTCAATCTTAAGCTTCAAAGCCATCTTATAGTAAAGCCAAACTAGTTTCATTCCTGTTTATGACTAAATATGAAATAAAAGGCAACCATGCCTTTATTTCAAAAGGTTGATATAGCTATATTGTTATGACCAGCTTGCCACCTTGTCTTTGCTTCGGAGGCTATTATAATTAACTTGTTATGCTTATGTTCTGATTCTATGAGCCTGCCTGTTTGCCCCCCAAATCCCCAATCTGGAAACTCCCTACTCCTGAACTATAAAAACCTTTATCTCCCCAATATCCAATGCTGATCTCTTAAACTCTGCCTTTAGCAAGAGACACCCCATGTACATGAATTTTTTAAAATGTGTGTGTGTGTGTGCGCGTGCGCGTGCGCGCGCGTGTGTGTGTGTGTGTGTGTGTGTGTGTGTGTGTGTGTGTTGTTTTAATTAGTTGTTTGCTTTAATTAATTTGGACATGGTTTGGATTGGTGGTCTTTTTCCTTGCATCTGTGGAATTAATATTGAGAGAATTTTTTTCTATTACTAAAGGTAATAGTCCCTAAAGTGAATAAGTTGACATAGAAAGTGATGCCCTCAAATACATCATGTGCACTGGAGTGATGCTCAGTATAGCCCTGGGCCAGGAGAAGAGGGTTCATGTATTCTATTTCTACTAGGATCTGAACCAAAGCACCATGCCAGCTAATATAACGGACAGAATCCTGCTACCGTTCTAATATAGCAGGATGGATGGGTGCTTGCCTCCATCATTTTATTCATTTTTCTGGAAGATTTAGGGGAAGGAGAACTCAGACCAAGGGAACTAAAATTAATGGTGGCAAGAAAGAGCCGATCCTAAACAAGCATCATTCTCTCATATCCTCCAAGCATAGGAGCCGTAGGTCAGAGCTCAGCCACTTGTATGACTTCGCTTCAACCTTGGCTATGAGTGGGATGAACTGCCTTCTCATTTATGGTCGGACTTAAGGCTGTTACGACTATCTTGCAGTTATAAAAATCCAAGGCTTGTTACTTCTTGGCAAATCTGGCCCTTTTTTACTAATATGTTTCCCAGCACTTGAGCATAGATGACATGTATTCAGTCTTGCAACCTTCAACTCTAAGTAACACTGGCTGTCACTGGCTAAACTTCTATGACCTGGACACTCTTCAAGATGATTCATGCACACAGCACAATATTCACACCTTAGTATGGTGACATTCTGTAATAGTCACTTATCTCCATGGTGGACATCATCTTTATCTCAATCTGAGACATCATCAGTTATAGACCATGACCCCTTTGATGGTCCTTTCTCAGCCACCCGTGTTCAACATAGGCTCTCTCCAATCTATTTCTATGCACCACACTATAAAAATAAGTTTTCTGAAGTCCCCACTGGTTTTCCACTTTTCTTAAAACAAAAGCTAGATTCCTTTCCATGCTCTGGAAAGATGTACATTGCAGCTTCCTCTCCACCCATTCACATGTGTCTTCTCCTTTCCTTGGATCACCAGGATCAAGCCAGAACTGACCCCTTCACAGTGTGAGAAGTACTGGGGTTTTACTGCTCTGTGGCTGCTCACCCTGTTCTTGTGCACAGACTGTTTCCTTGTCTCCCTTCAGTTCTTTAGCATCACATTAAAGCCCCATCTCTAGTAAGGAAACTTACCCCTTTACACTGTCCAAGTGGCTACCCACCCTTTTCCATTTGCTTTCTACAAATCTGTTCTGTTTGTTCTTTTTCCATGCTCAACTATTTTCAAGTGTTGTAAGTCTTTGTTTCTGTCTTTTCTCACAAGACAGCAGCACTTCAAAGATGAGGAACTCATTGCATATAGTACCCACAGCATCTAGGACAATGCCCAGTGTGTAGCCACTTTATAATACGTGTTTTTGGATGAAGTGGGGCTTCTATTTTACATATATAAAATGAGCTAGTTATTGAGGGCAGAGAGCTAACAAGCATTGCTGTAGGAATCTGCCTATCCAGGGGAGAGAAACATTCCTCTGGGGTTTGGTCAACGACCTATTATAATAGATCATGTTTATCCTGAAGACCTTAGATGACTGTAATGGTCCTGAATCTTTTTTGTTCCACACATGATCCAAGTGAGTTATGACTGTCCATGTTCTAAGCACATCCAGCTGTTAGCTTGAAGTTGGGAAGATTTTGCAACAGTGGAAATCCTTAAATTGTTAAAATGTGCATGTCACAAAGCATTTGTCTTAAGTGCTGTCTACTCTGCCCCATGGGAAGCTCCTGGATTTTGTCAAGTTGCAAGCCAGTTGAAGCGCTGATGAGATTTCCCGTTGGTCAAGAAGGAACATGAATTGTTCACCCTAGCACCTACATGGCTCTCCCCTCCATTGTTATCCTGACCATGACAAGGACCTACTGTTGGATGGTCTGGTCCATCCAGGGCTTTCTTACCTGCACAGCTCTGCTGAGGTTCCCAGTGCACTTTGATGCCTTCTCTCTGGCAGGCACGAGTATATGCCAGAAATGACTCACAATAACAGTTTTTATGGACTGGACATTCACACATGTCTGTTACACAGGACCTAGGGGTCACAACAGAGAGAAAATATTATCTTAATATATAAAATTATCAAAGACTTGAAAAGGTATCTGTGAGAAAAGGCTAGGTGGATACCTAAAAATAAGTATAAAAATTCTGTAAACAACTGTGTTTAATGAGTCTAAACATACTGTGATATCAGGTTTTCATTCTTTGAGAGGACTATGCCAAAGAACTTGTTGCAATGTCAAAAATGTTCTAATATTCCCACTGTTCAAAGAAGTAACCACTCCCTGTATTTGTCTGCTACGGAGTTGGAATATAGCTGGAGCCATTGAGCAACAGAACGTCTGATTTGACTTAATTTTAACTACCATAGATGTAAATAGTCACTGAATATAAACCGCACTTACAAGCTCTTGGAGAATAGATATGCTGCCATTTGTAACTGTAATGGCACACAAAATGGTTGGCTCTACTCTAACATAGCCAAGAATACCAAGTAACTTGATAAAAGCAGGAAAGCCCATGGCTTTGGGATGTGCAATTAACATCTACTCTTGCAAGAAAGCAAACATCTCAGATCTTTAGTTAGGCTGAGTAGGGGAGATGATTGAATCAGTATCTCCTGTTTAAATTTAAATATAAAAATGAATAACCAAGATAACAATTAAGCTGAAATGTGTTTAAAGGCAAAAAAGTTTTCAAATGTCTTGACTAGACAGGCATCATAATGAACTTACATCATGATTGAATATTACAGTTTACAAAATGCTTTGCCAGATGGTCTGTCACAGAATAATAAACAAGGCCTACTGAGCAGAATTCCTGTGTTATAAATGAAGGGATCACGTTACAATAAATAAATAAGTGTGCCCAAATTCATACTTTTAAGTGGCGAAGAAGCAAATCAAAATTGTTTCCTGACTTTGACCATTCTACATTTATCATGTCATGCTAAGTTCCTCACCTCCGCAGGCAAATGTATCACTCAACGACTCTAAGTTGACTTTTATGTAAGAGAACTCCAAGGTTAATAAAATTAAGCTAATCTTACTTTTTTTTTTCTAGTCTTTGTTCAGCAATTTCCTTTCTTGCTGAACCAATTTCAAGGCTGAATGCATAAAAATAATCAAGATTTTAAGTGGCACATATGATCCTGAAAAGTATTCGGGCCATGCCCATCCAGCGCCAACATACAGTCATCTCTCTTGGTGTACGACTAGCTGAAGAGAGAGGTAAATTAGCCCTAGGCACTAACTTGTTATCCCACCTGGCTATGAGCAAGAGTTAAACATCAGAGATTATATCCAGGAACTGATGGTAGTCCAGTGTACCTGTGCACTCCAGCACTCAAACATACTTTCTTGAGAAACAGGGACTAACAGACAAAGGAGACCCAGGGCTGAGAAAAAAAGAGCCTTTTGCATTTCACTGACGACTGTTGCCTTAGACACAAATGCCAGGACTGAGAAGCTTATCTCTCTCCTTTCTGTAGTGGTCAAAGATGCATTTCTTTGTTATTTCTTCATTTGTTTGATCCACCTTCATTAATGAAATCCTGTGAAATCTTATTCCAGTAAATGTATCCAGGTACCGAATACACAGCAGTGTCTTTGCCCTCGACATTGCTTCTGGATTTCCAAGGGAAAGCCAGATTCATCTTGTTCTGAAAGCAGCCACTCCATATTGCCTGTGCATCCTCATCGACCTCGTCTCTCATGTTTCAGTTTTCATTCCAGAAAACTTCACACCTATGTATCGTCATCGTGCGCAGACTCTATAGATAGCATTGTTGGCTGTACCAGGCTATATCTTTATTGTCATTCCTACTTTGCATCTCCACTAAGCGTTTGTCTCCCCTCTTTGTGGCCTCTATAGACGTCTTTCCCCTGTATCCACAGGTCTCATTGGCCTGGTACAGGTAAGATGTCATCTAATGGTCTCGGTCAATGATAAAGATATATGGGAAAGGGGTGGTCCAAATAAATGTTTTTACTCTTCAACTGAAAAGTTTTATACCTAAAAGAGTAGTGATCCATGTATGTGAACTGAGTCTTCAGACAGAAGGATTTTTCAGAACAAAGTCTAAGGAAAGAGGCAATAATCTACATTGCCCACAATAGAAATCCATTTAACAAACTTTGGTGACTTTCCAATAAATACTCTACAGCCATTAAACTGATGTTTTGGACATATTAAAATATCAAACAGTGTTAAATTTAATATTGTATAATCATAGAAACAAATTAAACAGATATGCTCTAGTGTTCACAATGGCCATCTTGGGGAGGTGAATTTAGAACCCTCATTGTTTTTTAACTCTCTCCAATTAATACATCTCATGCCTAAAAAGCTAAGTACCAAAAGAAACATGGAGTATATTAATATTTAAGTCATAATTTAGGAACCTGAGTTGTAAGATAAAGTGAAACAATCAGAGAAGTTCACAGTATCCAGTAATTCATCTTAGTTTTTAAATAATTCTGCTAAAATATTTCCAGGCTCTCACGAGACCTGCTGATACAAACTTTGATTCTATTCAGTTTGTGTTTCCTCACACTGTCCTCATGATCCTGTGAACTTGGCATCCAGACAGATGGAACAGATACCAGAATAATTATACATACTTTCGCTAGTTGCAAGGGAATTTATTACTAGAAAACTAAAAGCATCTTGAAATGTACTTCAAACCAACTTCAGGTTCAGGAGGGGGGATGGGTGGTTATTCGACTGTTCTGTTCATGTTTATCATACCTAATAATTCAGTATGAGGAAAACGTAGTTTATGACATGTGGCATTGAACTGACACGCATTTCTGGGAGATTACTGTCTTTTTTTTTAATTGATATGCATCAATACTATATAATAATATAATATAATATAATATAATATAATATAATATAATATAATATAATATAATATAATGTAATTCCAGGTTATATCTTAAGTAGCAAGGCTTTAATGACTTTTATTGTTGCTGAGATTTATGCCTTTTATATTTCTGCTTTTACAACATTCTCATGTCATGTCCTAATAAATAAGGAGTTTGTCAGGAGACTCAGCTGTCATTGTGCCAGAGGGGAGACACAGCTTCTACACTGAGCTTTGCAGAGAGGCTCTGACGGTAGAACTACTTGCCTACTCTCTGGGTTTTCTTTGTAAAACACATAACAACAATGGGGGCGTAGAGGAGGGAAGGGGGGAAAGATGCCAAAGCTATTAGAAAAAGAGAAAATAAATTCATATAGAACTTCTTAATTCTGAGAGGGAGAGTCAAGATCTGTTGGCTTCTCTTCCAGAGGAAACAGACTGAAAAAAATGCTGTGTCTGTCACTAAACAACTCTGTGGAGAAGAAGCTGGCATCCTCATAAGGCCCCTTACTCTTGGTATGACAAGACAGTGTCCTGGAGGGTCCCCACCCTAAGACTGAAAGCACTCCAGATCAGAATCCCAGATGTTATTCCTGGAATGAGGAAACCCCCAGTGCCAGTTAGCTTCCAACTCAAACATCATCACCATTAGGAAGAATGCTTGTGTTAATCTTACGGTGCAGTCACCAAGCTTCCAGTGACTGCCAGCTGATTCCTCAGTCCTGAGTGAGGAGAAGCCTGCCTGATGAAGTATCTCCCATAGACCCCTGGGAAACACAATACCTAAGTGACCTTAACTTGTTAAGATGAGCAGATTAATTAAGGTTTGTTATCTGTTCCTCTTTCACTAAAAGCCATGCCTTGCTCTCTGTCTCTTTTGTTCAGGGACGTTTGTATGCCTATTTGTTTCTCACTTCCTATAACTCAGATGAAAACGAATTCCTTGTCTGAGTCCAAAACAGCAATCAAACAAACAAACAACTGTGAGTCAGTGGACTCCTCTCCACTTTCTGATTGTCTTGATGACCAGCTCTTCTTCAAGGAGATGCTAGGAATTGATTATAATCTAACCAAGATACTTTTCCCAATTTTTCCTAGGTTTCTAAACAGGTACCACTTTATTTTTATTGGGTATTTTTTGAGATAGGGTTTCACTGTGTAGCCCCGGCTGTCCTGGAACTCACTCTGTAGATCAGGCTGGACTTGAACTCAGAGAGTTCTACCTGCCCCTGCCCCTGCCCCTGCCCCTGCCCCTGCCCCTGCCCCTGCCCAA
>JANHMN010000006.1:72220652-72289216 GCA_030674055.1 Rhabdomys pumilio
CCCTGCCCCTGCCTCTTGAGTACTGGGATGAAATACTCAGCCAAAATCGGTACTTTGTAATGGTCTGGCTATAAATAAATAAATAAATAAATAAATAAATAAATAAATAAAAGCAGGTAGCTTTTCATGGTGAAGAAGTTACATCCAACACAACCTCAGGAGTAATTGCTGGAGTCTGGGGACCTTGTGTTCCTAATTGATGTCTTATTTTATCTGTTCTCAAGTACAACCTATTCATTTTCAAAAGACCCTTCAGCAGTCCAATTGCATGTATTCCTGTCTTTGATTGTTCTCCAAGGCCTGCAAATGGACAGGAGTGGAGAATGGAGACCCTAAATCTTTCTATGCCCATTTTAAACAGAAGTGGTCAGATTAACTTGATGTCTGACTCCTAGATGATTCTGAGCTCCAGTTCTTGAGGGTATTTGCTAGATACTGAGATTTATATTAGCAGGATTGAAAAGCATTAGGGCTGGGCCCTCCTTCATAGTTAAGAATTTGTAGAAAACAAAGACTGCAAGTCAAAGACTTGGAATACCGGTCAAAATAATGGAATCTGAGTCATATATCTAAAGTTCACTAAGAGATAACCATTTAAATCTTATGAGATTATTATTTAGTTGAAGGCATGCTTATAAGGAACAAAGACTCCCCTGTAAGACTTGATTCAAGTGGGCCTGTCAATCAGCTTCACAAGAAAACCCCTCAGAAAAGTTCTCTGTTCCAAATGTGGATGAGCATGATGGCCCTTTGGACATTGTCTACCCTCATGCCTTGAGAGTGCTCCTTTTTACTCTCCAACGAACTATCTTCTACACTAATATAGACATATCTGCACATTTGTATACATATTACATTTATGACATACTTAAAAATAACAACAAAAAATTAAGCCTCAAGCATTCTCTTTACAATGTACTTTTCATCCACGACATTTATCTCTTCTAATGTATATGGACATGGCTTTCTCATTCATCCATCCGGCTTCTGATATTTTCCGGCAGGATCTGTGTGTATGGGTCACACAGCAAAATGTCAAAGGGACACCAAGAGTAACACATCTTGGCACAAGCCATCTTTCCCCAACACCCCAACCCCGTGTGTGTTTTTCCTCTCTCTCTCTCTCTCTCTCTCTCTCTCTCTCTCTCTCTCTCTCTCTTTCTCTCTCTCCCTCTCTCTCTTCTTCTCTCTCTCTGAGTGTGTGTGTGTGTGTGTGTGTGTGTGTGTGTGTGTGTGTGTGTGTCTGTGGTAGTTCTATGTCTCCTTGAAAACATGTCCATTTCCTCTCATAGTAGCCAATGCATTATCAACACCAGACTGAACACCTGTGGTCAGATCAATTCATCCCAGTTTCTTAGCAGGGAAGCTAACAACATCACTACTCCCTCCAGCAATGCTCTAAAGTAGCAACCACAGCCCATAAGTGGTTGTCTACATAGCATAAGTAAATCATAGGAAAATTAAGTTGTGTCCATTTATATACTCTTACTAGACACACTTGGCTGGTGACCAATACATTAGACAATTCAGAAGCTTTTCTAAACATAGAAAGTTTTCTTGGGTGGTGCTAACTGATGGAAGCCAGCTCCATTAGAACATGAAGTCACCCTTTCATGCACAGAAGGCTTTCTAATTGTAGTCAGATTAAAATCAAGGTTATGCCTGCCTTTTGACTGGTACATCAAAAGAAAGCTCATTCTAATGATAGCAGAGGAGAAGCAGAAGGAACACAAGTTCTAGACCAGCCTGGGCTATATAATGTGATCATTTATTAAAAAGAAGAAAAAGGAAAGTTCTAAATTTTTGGCATCAAATCAAGATCCCTAGAAATCTAGAGATCAACCTACTATTCTTACCCATTCACATTTACCAGATCATAGAGGATGTTTCATCAACCCTGGACTTTCTTCCCATCTTGCTCTAAATGTGCTTTATTTTGTGTGTTTGTTTTATGATGTCTGTCCTTCCAAGCTCAGTTCAAATTCCTCACATATTCTCCCTGACTCGCCCAGGAAAGGATAGCCACACCCTCCTGAGCCCCATGCTCATGACACCTGCAGTTTTTGAACTTTTGTAACTTCTTTCTCTCTTCAGGATGAGGAGTGTGTCCAGTTCCTTTACATGGAGAATATGTGTTACATTTTTGGGAAGTATCCAGAAAAGGATAAATCACAGAAGAGAGAGGCATGATCACTTTGCACAAATCAGAGTTGAGCATTTGCCTCACAGGCATGGCTACACATGGGGGGAGGGAACTCACAGGACCGAGCATTTGCCCCATAGGCTGTCACTCTACCTGGTCGGGGAGGGGGCTCACAGGGTTGAGCACTTGTCTCGTAGTCCTTGGCTACATAAGACCCCAAGATAAGCTGCTTCTGTTGAAATCCTTTCTGTTCTTATTTTCATATGGCACTTCTTAAACTCCTGTCCTGTCTCCTAGCTGATATTTTTTCTTAATTTAATGGTTGTGGGAAAATAAGACTTGATGAGATAATTCTGATTTAATAAGATATTTTCAGAAAAACACATATTCATTATGGTAAGAATAACATCACATATAGCTTTTTGTGTTATTAGAAATCTTCCAGTAGTGCTAAAATAAACTTGGCTGTGCTACCTAGCAACGGCAAAACCAAGTAGATCTCCTGCCGGTTTCTCTGGGTATAAGGGCCATTTATGAGGAACAGAGGAGACAGCTTCTGCTTCCAGACAAAGTGCTAAAAGGACAGAAGGATTAACCTTTGGGATCTCTACTCTGTTTCCAGGAGAACAGGAATCAAGCCATCAGAGACAACAGCTAAACATGGAGAAGTGCTTTCTCCTCTGCTATCAGAAAGACTGCCTGGACTGTATCTCTCAACCTGTATGTCAATTTTTCTGAGACTAGGGATGAATGACGTAAAACTTAGCAGACTTAGCAGCAGAAAAAAAAAACCTAAAAACCCACATTGTGGCCATGGCTGGCCTTGTTATTTGTATCTGTTCTTAGAAACTGATGAAGTGACAGGAGGCAGCCCTGGTCAAGTGGGTCAGCTACCAGGAGACTACTAAATGATGCACTTACACTTTAACCCTTAAAATTCTGCCCTCATTGCTGAACCAGAGATTCAAAGAAGCATCTAGGCTTGATAACAATAGTAAGATGGCCTATTCATATCACAATATTCATTTTAAAAAAGTCTTATCTAGGTAGCAGCTGTTCACACTCTCCTCAAAGCTATATGGACACTTAAACACAGTTGCGCTTACCCATCCACTGAACAAGAGGAAACGGCACTGTAATACGGAAAAGAGAGGCTACAAGATCCACTGACATGGACCGAGGTGTGAGTTGCTTTATTGGGTTAATGAAAGAACAGAAAAGCTCGTAGAACCAAAGCAGGAAGACATTTCTATTTCTCTTTCCAGATCCTTCCTGAGCCATCTACAGTTTGGCACCACTGTGACATTTGTCCACTGTGACACAAATATTGGCCTGAATATTATGACTGCCAGGGTTGGCAAGCCAGCACTCCAAGTCTGAGCTGCTCTGTAGTGTGTGAACAGAGCCATAGAGTAGTGAGGTTGGGAGTCTAACTGGCTTTTCTTGTTAAAGATACAAAATAGATCTGGGGCCCAGTCTCATCCTTTCCCTCCTCCACTGTACCCTAGGTTAGACCTTTGGCTGAAATGAAAGGAGGGAGCTCATGAAGTTTATTGGAGGCAGAAAGAGAACACATAGACTAAAGCAGACAGACTTCACCAAAAAGGAAAGGGAAGGAGGGAGGGAGGGAGGGAGGGAGGGAGGGAGGGAGGGAGAGAGAGAGAGAGACAGAGAGAGAGAGAGAGAGAGAGAGAGAGACACAGAGAGAGAGACAGAGAGAGAGAGGACAAAGACTAAACTAACATCAAACTCTAAATTAAATATCAAACTCTAAATTAAACAGTCTGTTAAGGAAGAAAGCCAGTGAAACTGAGAAGCTGTGGACCGATTCCACGGGGCGTGGCGGGGCAGCCAGAAGGCCTTCCTGTTGCAAGATACATGAGATGGACCTTGAGCATCTGTGGAATTTGCTTGGTTACAGAACAAGGGCAGGGAAATTCCAGAAAAGGGAGGGGCTGTGGGGTAATATTTCCAGATCTTCACATCCTTGATTGGACAGTCATGTGGTCAGCTTCTCAACACACACACACAGATGCACATACAAAATACAAAGGAGTCTCACTGGACAACTGTTTGGCCTGGAGAAACAGCCTGACACACTGTCTGGCTGTGACATTTCTTTCTTCTAGGGATCCAGTCCTCTAGAGATCAGGTCTGCTTCCTGGAATGGCACAGAATGAACGCCTGTGTGCCAGGCTACAGTGACCCTTCCATTGCTTCCAAGGCAACCACAAGTTTACGAGGTTACCTTCTTGCCTTCAGAATCCTTCCTTCCCTGAAACCTACCCCAGTCTGGCTTTGGGAATAGTGAGAGAACAACAACTAAGTTAACAAAAGCCCTACCAAACCATCTCGAGAGAGAGTTATTTACAGAGAATGTCTGCTGTAATTGCCTGACTCTTATACATGTTATACTATACTGATCATCGGAAACTTAAAAACAAAAACAAAAACAAAAACAAAAAAAGTACCTACTTAAGACTACAGATGCTGGGTAATCCTGGTCTATTCTCTACTTTGTGAGTCAAGGTCTCACTATCTAGCCCACATTGCTACGGAACCCTTGACCCTCCTGCCTCTGTCTATTGTGTGCTGAGAATACAGAGCATGCACTACTGCACTTCACACAGATTGATTTTTTAATCATTATAACATTGCCTGAGAGATAAATGGCATTTCATGAATAGCATGAGAAACCCAGCACTGGCCATGATCCTCTGATCTGCTTTGGAAGCTGATGTATTTTGTGGACTAACATAGGTCTCTGTGATTACAGAGACTTATTTTAAAGGTGACAATGCTTGCTGTTGTTTTAACTTTTATAATTAATTGGTGTGATAATATGAAATAATGGGTTCTTTATTAAACTTTCATATATACACATACCATTGCACTTTGCTCCTGTGCATACACATCCATTACCTGGCCTCACTCTTTACCCCCGTTCTGCATGTGGGAACACATGGTATGTGTCTTTTCCCCTCCCATTACCTTTTCTTGTCCCCTCTCCCCTTTGGATAGCATCCTTGCCCTATATAGGCTTCTATTTTTATACAAGGAGATGAATATTAAAAGAAGTCCTACATGCATCTATCCATGACAGTTGTGATTTTTAACAGCCATCATGCTTATTCTGGAACCTAAAAGGCACCGCTTCCTTATAAGGTCACATGTCAGATTCATGTGCCTATCAAGACACTGATCCCCAAAGTTAACGCTTTGTTAACTTGGGCACAAGTTTCATTTGTATCTCATTCTTAGTCTATGACCTCAAAGATGCCCTGACTAGAGACTCTAATCCAACATTATTGAGCAAGGAGTGTATGAGATTTCAGACTTTTCTAGACAATTCTGAAATTTTATACACACACACACACACACACACATATATAATATATATAAATATTATAAATTTATATATGTATTATACACACATACATAAATAATAGACATTATTCTTTGGATATAAAAGCCAAGTCTAAAACCCAAATTAATTTTATTTTACATATACCCTGCATACATAGCTACAGTTACATCCCCTTAATGCACTTGTGATTCAGCTGAAACCCAGCCAGTGCAGTGAGGTGCAGAATGTGTGAAACTTTCCACTTGAGGCATCATCACATCGATGCTCAGAGGGTTCCGAGTTAAAAGCATGCTCACCCTGTAGAAACCGTCATGTGGTTACGCATACCCCTTAGCTATGGACGGCAAACAGTGGCTGCAGGTGGGGATATCATCCTATTGAATGATGTAGCCACTGGGGACTAGTTGGGAAGAGTAAAGTGTTCAGAAAGAAAGGAGGGGATTACCAGTAGGTAAATGGGTTTGAATGTAAATGTAATGTTGTATATTTGCGTGCAACTGTCAAACAAATATTTAAAAAGAAACACCTCTTGGAAAACAAGCTGTCCTTACTCAGCTAAGAAGTAAGGCTGTACCAGGAAGAAGCTGACAACGATTATAGGCATTTGCTGTGCTGTCTCTCCTCTAGAATTAATTCACCAATTCTCTTTGGGATGCTCTTGGCAGGGCCTGGCATATCTTGCTAAAGGAGGGTCTCTCACCAGCTAGGGACAGAGAAACCTGGTCACTACCCCCCTCTAGTGGCCACAAGTTAAGAGTGCCTGGTGGCAGTAAATTTTCATTCCAACAGTTGCTTCTAAATCAGAAGTCTCACTTTTTTTTAGAGGGTATATGATAAAGGACCACATAAAAATGGCTGTCTGGCACAAAATCAATCACTTTTCTCTTAAATTCATGTTCAATCCATCACTGTCATGCTCGTCGTAGGACAACTGTAGGGCCAGTTGACTAAAGGCCTGTAATCTAAGGGTCTGAGCCCTACACCTGCCAAGAAAGCTGGGAGCTTGGAATCTCAGAGGCTCACTCCTCCAGAGGACAGAGCAAGTACTGTCTGAGTGGGAGAAGCCTAGACTGTATCTTTTAAACAAATTTCATTTTGCCAAGGCACCAAGTTTTTTGTGTTTTGGCTTGAAAACAAAAAACAACAAAAATTCTTAACCTGCCTAACCTGAGAGAAACATCCTCCATCACAGAAGGAAGGAAAGCCAGAGTGGGCACACTATTCCTGTGTACTTAGCACAACACTCTGGCCACTGTGTATGTTTCTCTACCTAGGTCTCTCAGCTCTGCCCTCTAGTGTAATTCACGGTTGACTCTACCTATTATCATGGCTACTAGGATGTATCCAGATGGACAGCCAAAGGAAAGTGATCCCCAGCCCCAAATGTGTGTGTGCGGGGGGAGGTAGGATAGGAGCAGAAATCCTGTTCTGTCCAGCAGGACCACCTTCCAGGGAGGACTGCACAGCTCTCCTGCTCTCCCCCTGGGCCACCTTCTCATGCCCAGCAATCTGGAAGCACTCAGAAGCACTCACGTTCTGACTGCTTGAGATTTTACAGAGACTTCATTACATAGATGTGAATCTTTGCATTCTTGACATCGATGCTCAATTCACAGTCTCTCTCATCTTCCCACAGATCTTCTGACATAGCAGGGAGAGAGACGGGTAAGAGTTCTAAGTTCTAGGTTCAACATGTAAGAGAATACTTGCTTTTAGACTCCAAAAGGTGATGGCAAGTATATGAGAACAAGTGCCTTCTTGTACTTGGGGATGAGGAGAGACCAGCAGCACCTGTAGTTCTTCCTATAGTGCTGTCTCTTAGAAGAGCAGCACATGTGAATCCGAGTTTCTAAATTGTATGTATGTGTATTTGTGGGAGTGGGAGTGGAGTCACATAAACGTGAATCTAGAAAGGGGACCATGAGAAAAGTACAAAAGGCTTGGGCTTGAACATGGAAAGGAAATCCTGAAGGAGGGATACAGGCAAAGAGATGGGGGTGGGGCAGGATCAACCAGTGGAAGTATGTATGCAGATTCCATAAGGAGCTCAGTCAGTGAAAGTTTTGCCTTACAAGCATAGGGGCCTGAGTTCATCCCCCAGGACTCACATAAAACTATCAACATGGTAGATAGTTCTTATAATCTCAGTGCTGGGGAAGCAGGAGGATCCCTGAGGCTTGCTTGCTGGCCAGTTGGTCTAAACTAATTAGTGGGCTCCATGCCAATGAAGGATGGATGACATTCCTGAGAATGATAATTAAGGTTTTTCTCTGTTAACATGAACCACAATCACCTGCACACAAACAAGCACCTGCACACACATGAACAGGCACACACACACACACACACATGTGCACATAAAATTTTAATGTCATAGACAAACCTGTTATTTTATATGCTAATTAAACATAAAATAAGTGAATGTTAAAAACAAAGATGTTGTCTTTGCGAAAAGTGTAGTAAAAGACAAACTGGTTTATTTTCTTTTTCATACAACTAAATATGAGTCTGCAGTTGTCTCAAATAAAACAGAAGAAGGAAGAAAGAGAACTTGAGTGTGACCCAAAGAAACAAAGAGAAAATAAATGTCTATTGTTTTATGTAACATACTTAGAAGCACAATCTGTTACCACAATAAAGAAGAAAGTAAAGACATTTATGTGCCCAATGCTTGACAAACTCCATTCTGAGTTTGTACGTAACATAAATACACAGGAAGTGGAGTAGCATGCAAGTTTTGTTGATGAAGCTGTAGGTCGGGATGGTGACCACCTTTGGAGTTAGGAGTAGACATGTAGATAGGTATGTAGATAGATAGATACATAGACAGGCAGACGGATGGACAGACAGACAGACAGACAGACAGACAGACAGACAGACCAACTAACCCAGTCGCACATACTATCTTCCCTCCCATGAAATCACTTACTCTGAGTTCCATAGACAAGTAAGCATATAACAAGACATATTGTCTATGCTGCTAATCTCTAATGAAAAGAGAAAAAAAGAGCCATAGCTATTATTAGAGAGGTGTAGGTGAGGGACAAGACAAGGCAGAAACCACTTGCCATTGCCCTGGCCGAATCTATGTCAAGGGCAGACAAGATAGAACATGGTGATGCTCTTTTTGTGTTTCCAGGGTGCTGCTCCTCTGTCCCACTCTTCAAGAGATTGGCCTCTTGTATCACAGCAGAATTCTCAGGGGTTTGGCAGCAGTGGGGGTGTGCCCAAGGGCTAAGGAAGTAAGGGAGAGGAGACAGAAGGCATGCAGTATCCCAGGCCACACCCCAGCCACATGCAGTAGCTGCCACCCACCTCTGCTTCAAAGGGCTAGTCCTCCCATAGGCCTTTCTCATATTAAGCAGTGGCTGTCTGCCAAGCCCCACAACCCACAGAGGCACAAATCCTCCACCATGTGCCTTAATAATAGGGCGGCGGCGGCAGCAGCAGTGGTGGCTGTTCCCAGAGGATGTGGTGCTGGGATGAGCTTTTTCAGATGCTGCGAGTCTTTCATCAAGACTTCTGTGTCTTTTGGCTCCAAAATAAACCAGTATTCATATCCACTCACTACACAAGGAAAGGCCTTTCACACCCTGTGCTTTGGACAGCCATGGATGTTCCACCATAGTCAGTCAGCTGGACCCAAAGGGAGCTGCACATCCCAGAACCTATCCCCACCCAACCCACAGCACTAAAGCAGTCATTTTCAACTCAAAGTAAAGGAATTCATCCACTAGAGGCTCCAAAGGCAAATCAGACATTACAACCCACTGTCCCTAAGGCCAGCCTCTTAGGTCTCCAAAGGGTAGTAAGAAAAATCTGTTTCCAGAAGCAACTAGAAGAGGTCTGAAAGTCTCTGCAACACTTGTCCAAAACCACATTTGCTGTTGTCTACATCCCACTGCTAATAAGTGACAAAAAGAGCATTCAAAGCCTAGTCTAACACTCCCTTCTCTGTACATGGTATTCCTAGATTCTTCTTTTAATACCTCTGGTTAAAACCAGTCCCCTCTTCAACAGCAGCCCAATAGATTCCTCAAGGAAGGCTTCTGGAATACCCTTACCAGATGAGGTGACCCTAAGACTTCTTCCGACACCCTTGCATGCCTCTTATACCTGCAACTATGTCCTCATGTGACTGGTCTCACTTGAACCTCAGGTCAGACAAGACTTGCTCACCAAGTTCCCTCACTCTGTGCAGTGTCCGACTCTGAGTAGGTATTCACAACCTGTTCCCTGGGTCTGTTATTCACACACACAGTTAATAAGTGGTAAAGTCAGGATTGAGAGGAGAAGTGCAGGAAGAGATGCTGATGCTGAAGAGCTGAGGAGACTGGGAGGCTGGCTGAGGGCAGCTGGCTGAGTAGTGGCCATGGGGACTGAAGAGGAGGGGAAAGGCCATAGTAGGAGAAAAATCACCATTCTGCTAGTGGCTAGGGTCAAATTCAAAAGAAAGAAAGAAGAAAAAAGAAAGAGAAGAGAAAGAAAAGCATAAAAATTCCTATGCAAGGAATATGAGAATTTTCTTCTGCAGAGGAGGGTGTGAGGATCTGGACCAATATCCCCACCCAGAGTTAAAGGAGGAATAACGAAAGCCCTGTGTAAATTTCTATCAGAAAGAGCAGAAGTGAGTGAGATTTACAGATGTCTACAGCTGAGGAAGGCCTGAAGATGTGACACCTCTACAGAACGGAATGCACCCCACCTCCAGCATCCCTCCCTCCCTCCTCTTTGGGAACCCAAAGGAAACAAATTAAAACACATAGAGTGAGGTTTTCCCTATGGGACAGCAATAGCACGACTGCTCTTCAGGTTCTCAGTTTTAAGCTCTAACACTCATCAAGGTTACATTTTTCCAACAAGCAAAAGATCTAAAATTTAGAGGGTACTTTCCAGTGAGATTGGGGATTGGTCTTTATAGAGACTTTCTTCCTCCATGTCCTTACTACTTCTTCTAAAGAGTGAAGGTCTCAACAACAGTGACCATGGCAGCACACCCTTTGTTCAGGGCTCTCTGAACAGCCACCCGCCGAATGACGCTGTTATAGATTTGCAGAGTCTCAACAGACCTCAGGGAAGGATCACTGACTATGCAGCAGTTCTGCCTCTAACACTCCTGATGGATGACCGCCCTTCTGTATCATCTGTCTGAGATGGGAGCTCGGTGTCTTTTTAGGAAATCTCATCCCCGTGATAGACAATTACCACACCTAGTTCTCAGGAAGACTTCTCATATTTTTATATTGTAAATGAAAATGTGTTCTGTAGCTCCCACCCATTTGTTCCGACTCTACCTTATGTTGCATTATAGAATTATCCTATTCTAGTTCACATTCCATATGACATCTTCCTCAAATATGTGACATAAAATAAAAATGTCCTACTTAGAAGTGAAACTTTTGGGATGACTTCCAGAAATATCTCATTTTTTTTTTTTTTAAATTTCTATACATCTAGCAGCTATGTTCACCTGAGTACAAACTTTCTTCCCTTTTATTTATCATTTCAGCAAATCCAAGGGGCAAAGGAGACATGTGAGAACTTCTACTCTAAGCTAACAATGTGCTAATAAATTGTTAAAAGAAAAAAAACAAAGGACAAAGATGATATATATTATAAGTAGCACAACAACCATAGAATCCAAGAATACCATAGAATACTCTGGAATGGTGTCAGAGAGTAGGAAAAGTTAGAAAAGATTTAAAGGACAAAGGTTTGTTTGTGTGAAATGCCAAAAGAAGAAGGTTTACCTAGGACTTCCCTCAAGCTGAGCTACGGAGCAGGAATAATGCATGGGGGATTCTGAGCTAGTCATGGTTTGAAGACAAACATGACAGAACAACAAAAACATCCCAGGAAAAGAGATGGGGCATGAGATGGAGATTAGTCAGTTAACTACTCAAGAAAAGGCTTTGGGAGGTAGAAGACATGTCACACCAGGAACCCTAGTTCCAACTGAGAAATGTAATGTTTCAAGATGAAAGAAAGTCTATGTAAAGGCTGAAATGGGGGGACGCTACTTTGAAGGGGTGTCTTTAAGGATTTGAAGATGCTTTCCATCTTCCCACAGATCACATGTAGTGCAAGAGCTGGTCATGGAGGACAAGCAGAGGTTAAGTTGTATTTCAGCATGTCCAGTGTCTGGCAGGACATGGTGGAAGACATTTAACAGCAGGCTTTTGAGTGCAGACAAAGACAGGGAACTCTTATTTTTAACACATATCAATTTCAATGCCTCAAATACTCAGTGTGGCAAGTTTTGATGCACCACTAGTCTTTAGAAAACAGAGTCAAAGAAACAATTTGGCTCATTAGCTGTGGAGAGCCAGCATAGGCCTGCCGAGGACCACCAGTGCACTCAAGCAAAATGTTTAACAGTCACTGGAGGGGTGAAGGGTTAGGTCAGTCTCTTTCTTCCTTCCTACTCAGGAAATGCTGTGTCATTCTTTACAGCACACTCAGCACCATGACAGCAGGCAGACTGGAGTTTCCCTACTGATGTGGTCTCAACTTCAGCTCTAAGCATAAACCGGTTCTCTCTATAAACAACCATATTTAAAAAAAACATAAAAATAAGTGCTGACAGAAACCAATGAGTTTACAGTACTTTTATTTCTCATAATGTCTTGGGATAATTCTCCTTTAAGATTTATTATTGTTTTCCCTACCGTGAAATAGTAGCAAAGTGCTTTTTGCTAAATCAATTTAAAGCTTGCTTCGTTTCAGTGCTGCTGTTGCAAGTACCTGTGGGCCGGCTACTGCCTGATAATGGCTCAAAATGATGCTGTTCAGTCAATCATAGGATGCAGTTCGTCTCTTTGTTCTTTTTTTAAGAAACTTAGGAAAAGAAAAAACACCCTCCTTCCAGGCATATAAAAGCCTAACAATGTGATTAGACTATAATGGGGTAGTGATGTTGAGGTAGCTGAGAAATATGTGGAATACAGCATGTCAGAAGGTAAGAAAAGCAAAAGAATGGCTGAATGTCCCACTCTGGGGAAGAGAGAAGAAGAAATGAAGAAGAAACAGAATTAGAAGAGCAGTAACTTTTCCCATGTACATCCCCAGCACAAACCTCATCCTGTGCCTTCCTTGGGGCAAAGAAGCCAGTTTCAGGCAAACAAGTTTTACAGTGATGCTTAGGGGCACAGGAAAATGCTTTTGTTCCCCCACAGCAGTCAAATACTCTTTCACATGTATGAAACAATGTATAATACCTCTTTAATCAAGACTTTCCAAAATATTGCATCACATTTAAAATACAATTTTACCAAGCTCTCACACAGTATACAGCCACCAGATGGGCTGAGAAGGTCCTGCCCTTTAGCTTCCTGCAATTTTAACAGCCCCAACTTTCCAACCACCCTGGCCTTCACCCAAGATATGCCAAGTTCACTGCTGCCTTTGCCTGGGAAATTTCCTAAGTTCCTGGGAAATTACTCCTTCTCAACTCTCAAGCTAGTATGGCCTCTCCAATGTTACAGACATGCCCACTCACTGGTATCTAAAGAAATTCCTCCACTTCCCTCCCTCTCCATCATCCTCTCCAAAATTAGACAATGGATCTAGTTTCACATCAGTTCATTGTTGGCCACCGTCTCCAACCTTAACATGAACAGTGTCAAGAACCCACAGTGCTGGTTCACTACGAGCACACAAAAGGTGTTCATCAACTATAGATGTACTTTTTTATAAAAAGAAATCATGAAAGAATGATCTTGTGCCCATCATTTTGGCATCTGTGCTAGTTTGATTATGCTTGGCCCAGGGAGTGACACTAGTAAAAGGTGTGGTCTTGTTGGTGTAGATACAGCCTTGTTGGAGAAAGTATGTCACTGTGGGGGTGGGCTTTGAGACCCTCCTCCTAGGTGCCTGGAAGCCAGTCCTCTTCTGGCTGCTTTCAGATCGAAATGTAGAACTCTTGGCTCCTTCTTCAGCACTATGCCTAGATGCTGCCATGCTTTCTGCCATGAACCTCTGAAACTGTATGCTAGCCCCAATTAAATGTTGTCTTTATAAGAGTTGCCTTGGTTATGGTGCCTCTTCACAGCTATAGAAACCCTAACTAAGACAGCATCCATTGTGTCCAAATAAAGCATCCTGCCACCATGATGCCACAATAAGAAATATAAAAGATGGACTCATTCTAACGCATGTTTGGGGGTCCTGCCTAGGAATGGGCAGGAAGTGAAACATTACTGAGAGAATTGGCCTGTTTCTCCCTGTGGTTCTATAGCTATGTGCCCTCAGGAAGACTAGCAGTTGGGTGAGGTCAACCTATGCTTGAGATTTCTTTAGTTGTTTACTGATCAACTAGCATTTCCTAAGCATATACTATGTAGCAGTATTATGCTCAGATCTGATGTTATAATGGTTAGAATTCAAAATCTTCTTAAAAGATTAAGCAGAGAAATGGTTACAAGGAGAATGTTGCTGCCATTTGATGTGTGTTGAAGTAGAGACATGAAAATAGTATTATGGGAACACCAAGACAGAGAATGATCAACAGAAGTGACAATATGGATTGTTAGTTTGACCTCATTGATGGGCCAGTCATCAACAATGAGCATTCTGAAAGAATCTGGAAAACAAACAAAGACAGAGAGCGTATCAGAGCGAACAGCCTACACCAAGCTATTAAACTCTGAAGGTAGAAATAACAGAAAGCTCTTAATTTAGGGGATTACAATTCATCTTACACAACACAAATGGTTGCATATAGTGAGGAGGAATTGAAGTCTTACCAAAATATAAAAAAAGTAGTAAAGACAAGAGGAATAAATGCTAACTATTCATAAGTACAAGATTTAAAGTATTAGATAAAATATAATCAAATAGAATCCAGCACCATATTACAAAAATCATAGCATGAGCAAGCAGTATTTCTTCTAGAAATATAAGTATGGGTTCAAATATTTAAAGAACAAAATTTTAACATTAATAGGTTAAAATGCCATGGCACACTCATGTTAATGGATAATATTTTATAGTAAATTTAACATTAATATTTAATTTAAGGCTTATCAAACCTAACAGAACTGAAACAAAAATGTTTATTTAGTACTGTGAATATCTTGCCTCAGAACAAGGGTCGAGGTGAAGTGATAATGCCATGCCAGTAAGTTCAAAGCTACCAGCGTCAGTATTATTAAAATTCCAGCTTCTAAAACTTAGCTCCCCAAACCCTAAAAATAATTGTCATAAATTTTCAAAGTTAAAGCTCATAATTTCACTAGTTTACAAATCATATGTGTTCATAACTGAGAAACTTCAAGGGAGCAGGGGAAAGAAGCAGCTTTAAAAATAGTTTTCCCAAAGACCAATAATACTTGAAAAGGAGTCAAAGTGTCTAGAGAAGTCACAAAACAAGCACTCAGTGCAACATGAAACACACTTTAGAAATACAGAATCAAGCAAATGATAGAGTATGCTTTTGTAGATGGAGGACTTTCTTCTGGATAAAATATACATTTGGTTTTGCATTTTTAAAAGTTTCATATTATGAAAGAATTAATAATGTGATTTTGTAATTAATATATACTTATACCATATCCCTTTTCCTTTCCCCTCTCCTACCACTTTCACATGCTTAGTGCCCTCTCTTGCTTCCTTTAAAATTCATGGCCTCTTTTCTCTTATGGTACAATTGTTAATTCATTGCTGTATAAAAATGCTTTAAAAATCCCTTGTTCGTATAATGGGGAGGGGTTTCTACAAGCCTATCAAAGGAGGTTGACACACCTGGGAAGAAGGCTACAATTCATGATGGGTAGCCATGAAAAGATACTGAGGTTACACCAAGGCCATGGTGATTGCTGATATAGCCAAAGAAAGGGATATTAGATGCACTGGAGAGCTTATATAAGAAGGTTCAGAAACTGATGGAATATTTGAATATGAGAGTTATGGGTTTACTCAGAAAAATTCTTGCTGCGTTCTTTCTATGTGCTAGCACTAAATTAGATGCTAGGCACCACAGATAATTAAATGAGAAGATGCATTAATTTAGCAGCCTCCTAGGAAACAGGAGAGATTAAAAGATGTGGTTTCAAATACAAGAAGTGATTTTAAGTATAAACAAACCAAAACATCAACATGAATTCTAATTAGCTGGCAATGGTTAAGAAATGCTTTCTAGTGAAAGAATAAGACACAAGAGAATCCAAATGTGTTTAATTAATGAAGATGGGTGTAGACCTGCAGAGAAAGGGGAGGAAGTAAAGCCATCTTCCAATTTGGCTCAGGCTAATCAAACATATTGGAGCCCAAACACAGTTAACGGGTAACTGGAGAAGCAAGAGGGACCTGGTAGTCATCTGCACTGCTCTCAGCTGTGGATATAGAATCACCAGGGAGCTTCAAACAATGCTGATACCCAGGCTGCAGCCTGTAGAGATTCTTATCCATTCTTTCTGGTGTGGTTAGCTAGGGCATCAGGAAATTCCCATGGTACACCACTGCAAGTGCTGGCCAGGACCATCTCTGGCACTGATTCTCAGCAGAGGGACCCGAGCCCCAGTATGGACTCTTTCTCTAGCCAAGCTCAGATAATAAGCTCCTAATCCATATTTCCAAACTAAACCTAAAGATGCTGATTCCTCATTTGAATCCTCGTCCATAGTCGACTCAATCCTTCAGAATAAAGAAGCAAATTCCTAGGGTCCTTTACAACAAAATAACTTTCCAATCTGGAATTATTTTCTCCTAATTCTGGATAAGTATAATTTAGGGGGTCCCATCCAGAACCTGCCCCCTCTAAATTTACATCAAAATAATTTACATTATAATTATTCTTGTAATTTTGCACCTCCATAATATTTGAAAACAGTATGTCAAACTGAAGAATGTAATTGACCACTCTGAAGAGTTTCTATGACATTCAGTCAGAACATTAAATGTTCCTCTTAGCTTTTACAAAAAAATCAGGTAAACACTGAGACACAATTGTATTTCAGACTTTAGATAAAAACCATTCTGATGTAAATATCATTAACTTAAGGGGGAAATGAATGAATCAGTCATTATTGAAACCATTGGAGGGTTTGGGGAGAACAGTACTAGTTCCCCTCAAAGCTTTTTATTTGCAGTTATGCTACAATCGAAGATCACAGGGGAGGCAAAATTCTTGCATGGGGAAGTTATAACTAAGGGTTGCTAACAGGCCACAGGATGTTTCATGTTAGTGATAATTTCTCTCTAACAAAAGCATTCTCCATTTCTCCTGGCTTTACTGTAAAGGACTGGATTATGTACAGGAAGTTTTACTAAGGGCTAAGGGCCCAGCTAGAAGCTGACTTCAGAACTATGCTTCCTCTATTCAAAACACACAGCCTTGGCATTACCTGGAATTACCAAATCATGCTGTTTTGACAGGATCTCAACACATTTGAATGTACACAGGAATTTAAGGAGCAATATCCTGCATCTGAATTATTTAAGTGTGGTCTATGTAACTATAGCAAGTGACCACACCCAAAAATAAAAAAAAAAGCACATAACTGGGCATGATTGCAGCTACTAAAATAGAATCTTGAAAGGCAGAGCTTGGGCCCAGGAATCAGCATCTTACCAAAATTTCCATGGAATTCTGTGCACAAGCATGTTGAAGAGGCAGCAGCATCCAACATGGTTCCACCCCACCCCACATCCAGAACCTCAGCCTCAGAAATCATAAAATATGATTCCAGGGCACATGCTAACCCACTAAGACAGAAGAAAAGAGAGCAGATCAGAAGGAAAGAGAGCAGATCTCTAGTCCTGCTTCTTACTATCTCGCTTGTTTTCACACTTTTACATTTTATGATGTTTAATGTGCCAGTATCAAAATATATTTGTAGCTACATGCATGTATACATTATGATATTTAATTAAATATATTCTGTATTTTTAATTAAATACATCCAGTATTTATATATTAAATATAAATAATTTTCACACAGAAGAACAAACATTTAAAGATATTCAGAAGCTAATTATTGAAATATATTCAATATTTAGATATTCAATATAAATAATTTTTCACACAGGAGAATGAACATTTAAAGATATTCAGAGGCTGATTTTTGGCCCTCAAACACATACTGAATCCTAAACATATACGGAAATCAGCTCAGTGAGATGCCACAGATAATGATTCTAATTAATAGTATAAGAGAATCTATAATTTTATTATTTATAAATTAAAATGAAAACTATGTCCAAAGTTATCATCATAAAGTCTTCTACACTCATCTACTGGTCATTTATCAAACCACCCCCTACCACCCATTGCTTGATGTTTATGGAATAGTGTATTCCTGGCACTGGGAATAAACAGACATGGTTCTACCCTACATCACTCCCAAACCAGACCAACCATCAAAGGAGTCAGAGTCATCAACAGGGACAAGACAAAGACTGGTTTTGGAGAGCAGTGCATTAAGAATACTTGGCAGGAGCGTGAATGTGGTCTACAGACAAAGATGAACTTCAAAAATGCACAATTTGCCCATAGATCAAAGTGTAAGAAAAGGGAAGGGAAATCCGGGACTATATATGGGTCATGCAACAGCATGTACCACTGCTCATCTATGCTGTAACTAGAGGTTATCTGTAATAAATAAAAATGAATATTGGGTTCTAATGCCTTAAAAATATCAGAGTTGTGCTGATTTTTACAGAGCACAATTTATACTTTTACTGTCTGCCTGCCTGTTTCTTTTTATTCTTCCTCCTTTTCCTCCCCCTCTCCCTTCCCCTTATTTGTTTGTTTTTCAAAAAGGGTTTCTTGGTCTAGCCTTGGCTGTCCTGGAACTCACTCAGTAGCCAGGCTCACCTTCAACTCAGAGATCCACCTGGCTCTGCCTCCCAAGTGTTGGTATAAAGTGCATTTTCCACCAATACCCCTTTTCAATTAGCTTTACCATCTGTGTTCCCAATAAGATGTCTATAGAGTACTTACAAAGTAATGAGTGACATCTAGTGTCCATCTCTACAACTGACCAATGATATTGTTCTGTCTAGTTTTCCATATATTCATGCTGAAGTAGTTTTACGCAAGATACATTTGCACTCCTCATGATCTACTGTGTCACTCATGAACTCCTTTGCCATCCAGCATCTACTATGCAAGGACAGGGAAGCGGGTGCTAAGCAGGAAGATGAAGTTTCAGTCCCATGGAGCTAAGAGGAGACCAGAGAACAGTCATCAAGAGGAGACTAGAGAACAGACATCAAGAGGAGACCAGAGAACAGACATCAAGAGGAGACCAGAGAATAGTCATGAAGGAAGAAGAGTATGCATGGCTAAGGAGTCTGGCAGGATGAACAACTTTTGAATACCCATCCTAATGTAAAGTATACAGAGAAGAGGACCAAATCTGTTAGGAAGCCAGAGAGGGTCCTTTGTGTAGCATTTGCTGTATCTTTTCAGCTTCGCTATTTTCTTTTGTGGGAAGACATCTAGCTTAGCACAGGCTGAATAGACAACCAAAATCATTTGGTCAACTTTAAAAAGTTCCTCCACATATTTACAGTTTTAGAATTTGATACACAACTACAATGTCTTTTGATCGTATTCAAATTACTTCCTCCTTTAACTTCTACAGGGTCCTCTCCTTTTTCTTCTCAAAGAAGGAGAGACCTTGCATGCATATCAAATTATAGTAGGATTAGAAGCATCTTTTCCTATGAGCCTAGCCAAGGCAGCCCAGTTAGGGGAAAGGGATCCAAAGGCAGGCAACAGAGCCAGAGACACTCTCTGCTCCAGTTGTTACGGATCTCCCATGAAGACGAAGGTGCACATCTGTTACATATGTCTAGGGGGCTTAGGTCCATCCCGTGGATGTCCTTTGATTAGCAGCTCAGTTTCTGTGAGCACCTATGGGCCTGATCTAGAATTTCAAAAGAATAAAAATATCAGAAGTATAACAAATGTCTTTGGCCTTTCCTACTCTATTTTTATTCTCTTCTTTCTTCTTCAAAGAAAATTATTATCTTTAATTTATAATAAATGTAATTACTAAAAAGCACAGCAAAATTTATGTTATATAATTTTATATATATATATATGTTAAATAAATAGAAATGTAATTTAGACAAAGGCAATGTATTAAAGTATTACAGCTTATTATCTACCAGTAGGTAATCATAAATTACATAAATTATGTAATTTTACTACATGTCATTGTTGTAGCTTCAAATTATATGATGTACTTTCATTTGAAATTTATATGAATTATATTATTTTATATATGACTTTTAAATTATGTGAGTCATGTTGAAACTTATATAACCATTAAAAATCGATCATTAGTTTTCTAAATTAGTGTTTTAGGTGAGCACGTAAGGTGAGCACGGCATATTCACATACACTTTGTACTCACTCCCTGTGTCCCCTCCTGTATCCCCATCACCGCCGAGGTCTTGCTGTTCTTCACCCTCGCACACTCCTCCCTTTGCCTTCCTACTCTACGTGTTCACCAGCCTGCCTTTTCCTTATACAATACCAGGTCTTTTGAGGATGAACATAGAATGCCACTTTGAACAGTGTCTATGTCTTTTAAAGGTATTTATCACAGACAATACAGCACCTCTAACTCATACTATTTAAAATATGTCAAGTACTCATTCGTGGTTATGGAGGTTATTTTGCTATCTCTTGTAGTCTCCATGTAATTTGAATGATTTTTGAAATAAATGTGAAATAAAGCTTATTAGGGAAGGACAACAATGCTGGAGCATTTTATTAGCTACTGTGTTTAATAGAACTTTTTACCTTAAATTTTATTTTTCTGGTATTAGTGCAATAACTTTACTGGTTATCTATTACATATCTTTATTTTCAAATTCTGTGTACAATTTCCGTTAGTTGTTCCCCCGGCAAACCTCATCTACAACTCCAGTTTTAAAAGCTGAATTTGAGACTGTTCATTTCTAAAACCAATCAATCACAGTCCACTTAGAACTTTTCAAGGCATCGCTGTATTAGATTTTTGTCTTCTATCCTTTTGTGCTTTCTATAAAAGATTGTATCTTTTCTTATTCCTCTTTCCACTTTCCATTTCCCATAGAAAACAAAATGTGCCTGCTATCTGATCTCCAGGCCCAGTTAGGAAGGGTCAGATGTGTTTGCACATGAAGATGTTTCCTGAATGGTTAAAATGGTTTGATTAAATACTTAGAATCAGTAAGGTTGTGTAGCACAGTAACAAAATCTTGCTAAGAGAAAAGGAGAAATATGAAATTCTATGGACACTAAACATAATATGATTCCAACTATATAATACCCAATGAATGGTCTTTGATTGAAAGATGTTCACCCTTCTGTTTCCTTTGAGCTACAGTATTGTCCTCTTCTATGGGCATCCTGAGGCTGACCTGGCACACATTGGAACATTAGACTTAGCCTGTGTAATATCACTTACTGATTTCAGCCTCAGCCATCCCATCAGATGCATCACCCAATAAGTCTTCCTGAACTCTCTCCATCCCACTCAGGGTTCTCCAGCAGGGTACATGTGCATATCCTATTTACATACAGGGCAATGGGCTATTTTATGGAGTTTGCCCTCAAGATACTAGAGGCTGACAGTTCTCACATTTACATGGTAACCCAGCAGGCTGGAGATTCAGGAAAGAGATGTGCAAAGGCAGGCTGCTGTCAAGACTCCCTCTGGTTTGACAGAGGTCAGTCCTCATTACAGAGGCTAACTGCTTTCCCGAAAGTCTCCTCATTTTCATGTTAACTATAAAATGTGCCTGCACAGACACATCGAGGAGGACAATTATTAAATATGGGTACTGTTCCTTAGCTAAAATTGACAGCTAACATGAGTCATCATTCTTACCTTGTTCATGATGCTCATTCACCCACTTGTCCAAGTAGTGGGTTTTTATTGAATATCAAACACATCTTCCCATTTACCCAAGAAAATAATTTCCCCTCCCCTAAAAGCAATAGATCTTAGGTCAACTGGCCTCCTTTTTACCTACTGGAAATCTGTTCTGGAAATGGCCTTCCTCTTCAAGCAAGGAAGGTCCCCCGTGGGAAAGAGTTTGGTAGGAGCAGTATGGAGCTACAGATAGTGAGATGACTTCTTTTAAATCAGCCTCCGATGCTCTAGGTTTTACTTTGTAACGGAATGGAATAAATGAATTCAAGGAATCACTAAGAAAATGGAAACAGGAAATTCATCACAAAGGGCTGGATGCAAGGTAGAAACTCAGTTCTCAGGGATTTTCAGAGGTTTATGCTTAAGTCTTTAACACAAGAAATAAACGCTATGGAAAATGCTTTCTCATCCCCAGGAGGCCTGTACTTATTGCATTAGCAGAGTGTCTTTTGCTGGCCTTTCTGCCTCCTCCCTGCTGCCAAATTGGCAGCATCTCCTCTATCCCAACCTTCTGTTTCTGGGTGAAAAATGATTTTTGAAGTAAGTTTGGCTTATGCTACGCAAAGGCTTCTCAGAGACTTATGGCTTCCAGGGTATTAAATAACAGCTGGCAAAAACAAAAATACTAGTAGTAAACAAAGCATAACAGTGCTTCGGAACATCTTTCTTCTAGTTATCATAAAGATCCTGGGCTTGGGAGGGTTTTTGCTGTCTCTCTTTAGGGAAACTGCCTTCAGGGAGTGATTATCAACATAACAGTTCATTTGGTTGTTTCTTATTACAGGTGACCTTTGATCTATTAGGGCCTGTGGTAAGACCAAGCCTCTTGATCTGTCCTTCTTGGGACCTGAGGTCAGTGCTTCTGACTGTTCCAGGCACCCTGATGCAAGTATCAGATAAGCTTTGCTTGACTCATATGGTCTCAGATCCAATGGCTTGGACAACGAAGATGGAGATAGCAAAACGTGGTCTTCAGAGTTGTGGAAGTTTCTGAGATAACATCCCGTTTATGAGTGAGGTAATTTGACTGCTACTACAACTGAAAATCTGACACTTCACAGACTTACAAATAACTTCAAAGACCTGAAAGGAGATATGATTTGAAGTGTCCATTTAATATTAAATAATAGTTTTTGATTTATTACTGAGTAGTGGCTCAAGAATTTTCCAACTCATTTTTGAGAGTTCCCTACTGACTACTGGCCAACATGATCTCTGTTATGATGGGTTTTGTCATATTTTTTTTGAAAACGCATTCAGGACTTTTATAATTCAGTACATCGAAGCCATGGGGCATTCTGGGATGTGAGGCCATGAGCATCCTGAGCTCTGAAGTGTGGGCCCTCACAGATCCATCTCGCAGGGCTGCTGGTTATTTTCTCATAAACACATGACTCATTGAGTTCAGTGCATAAGAAAAGGAAAAGTCATATTTAAAAATCATATCACATTTTAGAAAGCATTATCCTGCTACCATTACCAGACAGAAGAATGGCACAGTCAGCCAGCTGGCCCTATTCCAAGCAGTCATCCAGTGCCTGACTGCATGCCACCAGTGTATGCCACTAGGCTGTAGGATTCCGGTTGGTAGAAAGATGAGAAGGGTCTTGCCTATTTACAGCCTATTTTAATTCTTCTTGGTACCAGTGCTAAAGAGCATTCACTACTTTTTAATATCAGAACATTAAAAGATGCTTAGCATCATTATTCACAAAGCAAATGTGACCATGCCGTGCTCATTACAGAGACTAATACCAAAATGTCAGATATTAGCAACCGCTAGCAAATCATGTAGGCAGAAATGAACCCTCCTAGATTGCTAGTGGAAATGCAAATGGTAGCCACTTTGGAAAGCATTTTAAAAGTTCCTTGAGTGACTGACTAAGCATGCAATCCACCATAAAGCCTAAAGAATTAAAAACAGATGCTTAAACAAATACGTATACCTAACCCTTCATATCATTGCTATTTATAATTGCCAGAAGATGAACACAGTCTGGCTAATCAACGAAGAAAATGTGTTATATTTACATGGTAGAATATTATTTGACTGTTTTAATAAAAAATGAAATACCAACACGTACTTTAAAAGTGGATGAACCTCTCTCCCCAACCCCCAAACAATGGGCAGACAACTTGTTGGTGGTGGTGCTCTTATATCAGTTATGGACAGAGCAAATGGCAGTCCTTTGTTTATCCTAACTTGATGTCTGACTGAGTATCTCAAGCTGACTTAATGCCTAAGACTCATAAAAATCAAATAAAATCAAATCCAGGCATCACAGGAGGAGGAAGACAAACAAAGACGTGTGAACCATCATGCCACATAGGCCTGAACTTCAACACATGGTACAGGTGAGCCATAGACACCTTCTTGCCACTACAATAGGCATGGATGGAGGATATTGTCCAGGGGCCCTCCAGCTGTGTGGCCCACCTGCAATGGGAGCCACTACAACGAGCTAACATGTGCTCATCAGATGGGAGAGAAAAAGAGGAGCAGCTTGAGCAAGGTAGAGATCAAGGTGGAGAGGAGGAACTTGTTCTGAGAGGCCAGCCCTGCCACCAGAAACCATGATGAGGCCACCAATGCCCATCTCTAAGTCCATGGCTGAGCAGTAGCAGGAGTTGGTGTGCCCATGTCTCATATTACCACTAGACAACACAGAGATGTCCCTGGCTGTGGTAGCTTCCACAGAGGCTGTGCATAACTGGTCCCACCCTTCACTGGATGTGGCACTCTGGAAAGCTGACTTCATCTCTCTCATAGCTGGCAGCACTCGGGAGTGGGCCCTGTGCCTTGCTCAGGCTCAGTGGAGCTGGTTTGGGTGGCAGAGAAGTAGGAGGAGTTAGTCCTAAGGACATGACTGTGGAAGAACTGACCCTGACTCTAGTCTGTGATGAGGTGGCAAAGGCACAGAAGTGATATCTTTTGCCACCTTCAGCAGTCAGGAAAGCTGCCCACAGGGTCATGAGCTTGGGAGAGCTGACTCTACCCTTCAGCAGCTGCAGCTTCCCAAAGAGCAAGCCCTGCACCTTGCCTGGACACTTGCACCCCGTCCATCAGGGCCAGCTCTACTTTGCTGCTCAGGCAAGGTTCTGGGTCTGCCTTCTCAAGTACTGCAAATGTGGAGGGGCAAGGCCAACTCACAATTTCTCATGACCCCATGCCAGTTCTCCCAACTGCTGTAAGTGGTAAGGGGCCAGTTGTGGAGTGCATCGTTACTGCACCCTTGCCACCTCACAGCAGATGAGTGGTGGGGCCAGTTCTCCCTCACTCTGTCCTTGTGCTGGCTCACCTGCTTCCCCTGTACCAGGGCCAGCACTATTCTGCTGCCCAGGCAAGGTGCAAGGCCCAATTGATCTCCCAAGTGCTGCAGCTAGCAAGCAAGGGACAGGGACAGATTTGCTGCCCTCATGACCCTGGTACCAACTCTCCTGACTGTCACAGGTGGCGAGGGAAAGAGGTGCAAATTATCACCTCTGTACCCAGGCTACCAGATGGTAGAGTAGTGGTGGGTACAGCTCTCCCATGCTCTCCCACTTGGGACTGGCTCATTTGTGTCCCCTCCCATCACCAAGGTCAGCTCTGCTGGAGAACTGGAGAGCTGGCTCAGCTCCACTTGGGAAAGTGAGCTCCTGAAGCTTGACTAGGCAGCACAGTGGAGCTAGTTCTGGAGACATGGGTACTGGGTAAGCCAGCCCCAAGGACATGAGAGCAGGTGATCTGACCCTGCCTCCTGCTGATAGTGGAATTGGGTGGCCCAGTCCTAACAGTGCTGGAGAGCTTAACCTGGTGATGTGGATGAAGGAGAGCTGGCCCACTGACCAGCTCAGCTACTACTGAGACCCGGATCCAGGACTCTGAATTGATTCAGAATTTATATCATCTGTGAAGGGCTGGAATGTGTGAAAGGGTCAGTCTTGCTGTTCTGCAGCTGCAGGATCTCCATGACACAAGGCAATAATAAGATAATCATGAGGAGGCCCGAGGAGGATCCACTATTGATGGTGTCACAGAAGTGAGAGATCGTGAAACAGACCATGACTCATGACAAGAACATTTACAAGTGAGGTGCACTACAGCTTCCATAATGAGAAGTTTTCTATGCTTTTTGTTGTTGATGATGGTGGTGGTTTGTTGCTTTGTGTCTTTTATCTTGCGGGGAGGTTGCAAGGGCTAAAGGCAGTTATGAGGGGATGGGGAGATGAGCAAGACATGCATGATCTGAAGCTCACAAAGAATCAATAAAAAGGTGTTTTAGAAAGTGGATGAACCTTGAAAACATGGCAGATGTAAAGAGCCAGTCGCAAGAAGGATGTATGGATCCCTTGAAGTGAAATGCAAGGAAATGTGAAGGGTATATAGGCAAGAAGTGGTTGCATAGGGTTGGAGGGCAGGGTGGCTAAAACATATAAGATTTCTCATTGAGGAAATACATATGTTCTAAAGAGGGTGGTGCTGTTTGAATATATCTGTGAATATAAAAAGGATGGTTGAACTAGAATTCTAAATGGGTAATTATATAAATGAGGCAGATTTCAATGTCATTGGAGAGAGAGAGAGAGAGAGAGAGAGAGAGAGAGAGAGAGAGAGAGAGAGAAAGCAATGGAATGACTCTTGTCTCAGTACATTGGCGAATTCCTAAAACATGCAACTGTCAATGTCCCTAAACATTTGCACTACTTTCTCTGTGAATTATTGTGCTATGTCACTTGTGCATATGATTATGGTCTTATGCACCTTAAAGATAAATGTATCCTGTTCATCTTTGCTATCCTGAAGCTCCTGATAAACAGCCATGTATAAAAACAGCCGTTTATATTGAAAGTATTTTATAAGCTTTGGAGCAACTGGGTCATACATTAGTTGAAAACTTGTATCATGTCGAAACTACATAGGATATTGTTTTTTAAAAAGATAGTGACTTACGGATCACCTTTGCCGCTTGTCACACTCTGAGTTGTGACTAATCACCCTCACCTCATCCACTATCTTCAGCTCTTACCTGGTCTCCTTTCAACTCTGAAATACTCTGTGCCTTTCTACCCTGGGGCTTTTACATGATCATTCTCCTGAACTACCCTCCACTCGTGACTTGTCTTCCCACATCTCCTCCTCAAGACACTTTCCCTGTGGTGTAGGATAATACAGGCCTTGCACTAAGGGACCTCATAACTCCTCCAACCTTTTCTTTCTCGTGACTGTGTCTGTCACAATTTGCAATGCTATTTACTTGTATAATTAAAGTATCCTCCCCAACCCCGCACCATAAAGTCAGTGAGGACAGCAAGCCTGCTGCTTTCTTTGATGTGCATTGGCATGTGCAACTCATACTGCAGATCTTTAGTACTTAATAAGTGCATAGTAAATCCTTCTGAATGAATCAATGGACTGAGTTATTAGTGGCCAATAAATAAGACAAAGTACACAAGAACCTCAGTGCTAACATGAGTAACACCTCATACACTGACAATGTGTGAGTTAAATTTGGTTTGAAGAGCAGAAATAGAAGTCCAATGAGAATACTTGGCTGACTAGACTCCAGCAGAGTCTGAGAGCTAAATTCCTGGAGCCTGCAGCAGGCCAAGCTGGAGGTAAGCTCTTGGGATCCTGGAAAGTACACGCAGATGGTGCCGCCTGTGGTAGAGATTATAAGATGATGGTATGAAGCGCAGCCACATGAACACAGCTGCCTAAAAATGGAAACCCAGCTTATTATGCAGGGATTGTCTAGATTAAAAGCAGAAAGCCAATAAAATGCCAATCGTGTCAATAAATGCTGTCAGAAACAGAGACGTTGGTACCCACACATATTCATAGAAAGAGCCACATTAAAACAAAACAAAACAAAACAAAACATTGTAGAAAGGAGCTAGAGGAAACTAAAAGAGGCAGTATAATAGAGGAGATGGTGGCATCAGCCAGACTACTGTCCCAGAGCGGAGTCTAAGGACAGGAACCCGTCATAAAAAGCATGCTTATGATCACATGCAGATCACAGATACACCTGGATTAACACAGGACACCAAGCCTATCATTTGGTTTGTAAAGCAACATATGCAAAGCTCTTGGTATACTTACATGGCACATGAGAACTTAATACATATTAATTTTGAAATAATTATATTGCTGTTAAGTCCATCGTTTTATGCTTCATCGTACTGTTTATTCCAAAACCACATTGACAACACGTGCTTGTATGTCCTTGAGAGTATTCTAAGCAACTGAGTAAAAAACATGCCGATCAAAATACACTCCAGATGGATTAAAACATGTAAAATGAGATAAATGAAACCATAAAAGTAGTTGGAAAATATGTATATTTTATATACATAATGCATGTAAGCATAAATGCAAAAGGAAAGCCATAAACCACAAAGAAAAAAGTAGATATATTTGACAACCCAAAAAAAGTAACACTTTGCATGTGATAACAGCTACTGCAACCAGAGAAGCAGACGGCCAAGGGGAAAATGACAGCTAACTGCAAACAGGCAAATGGTTCGCATTTCCAAAAAACGCTTATAAACATAAAGAAAAGAGAAGGTCTATACCGTCAATAGAAACTTCTTTTTTAATGAGCATGACATCTTTGACCTTTAAGTCTAGTACTTAAATGCTGAGGCAGGAGGATTATCATAAATTCAAGAATGGTTTGGGTTGGAGTGAGTGTTCTCCTGACTTACAGAATGAGATCCTGTCTCAATAAAACAAAAGAAATAATAAATCAAGACTTTAGAAAATTACTTTCATTATTTTGAATTTCTTTTAGATTTTTCATTACCTGGTTAATGAAAATGTTCTAAATGAGCCTACTTACTCACATGTTGATAGTTAAAGTATAACATTGGTAATTAGTTTGATCTTTCTGGAGACCATATATTTAATATTATAAATGTGTGAGCATACACACACACTCCATAAATTTCTCTAGGATAATTTTTCAGAACAGAAGCTGCTATATCTAATGGTATGCAGATTTTAAATATGCATTTTTAAGATAGGGCTATTTATAGATTTTACTGTATGCATATCTACAAAATATATTTAAATGGCATGCAAAGCTGCCTGGTGGTGGTGAAAACCTTTAATCCCAGCACTTGGGAGGCAGAGGCAGGAGGATCTCTGTAAATTCGAGGCCAGCCTGGTCTATAGAGGAAGTTCCAGGGTTATCCAGGGCTACACAGAAAAACCCTGTTTTGAGAAACAAAACAATAAATGGCATGCAAAATTTAAATATCTCTAAAAATGTATTTTCTATATTGTACTTTATAGCTATTAAGCATTAAGGTATTCATGTGCTATGTGTGACTTGGAAGTCATCTTCTGAAAAATTATCCTAAAATGAGAATTAACCTCTCTGAAAGGTTCATTGAAAGAATACTTAGAATCATCATAGAATATCTAAAAGTTAAATGTTAGGAAAATATTAAAAACATAGCATCTGTATTCGTATCAACAATTAATATTTGTACATCATGTTGGACACATAACATATTCTATACAGGTATTTACCAAGTGAAATAAAAATAAAGTACTACAGTTATCTAAAATAATACTACAAAGATAGACTATGGAGACTAGGTACAGACTGATCTGACTGATGTAAAACAAGAGTGCATGTGCAGACACATCCGTGCACGTCTCCAAATAGTAAAATCCAATTATCATGGTGTGGTGGTGTTTGTTCTTTTATTGTCCGTATTTCCTAAATTTTATAGCATTCAAAATACATTTCAAAACATACTGAGCTTGCATTTTAATTTACTAAAAGGGAAAAAAATCTACTAATTCTACATAACTCTTCTAAAAGTTTAAACCTAAAAAGAACACAAAGGTTTCCATAAATTCTATGACAACACCTATGTCCACTCTTGAGTCATCGCTTATATAACTCAAGAATTTTTCTGTTCGGTTCATTTCAGAACTAACAGCAGTTCCCACAGACCATAATTTTATCATAACTTATTTTTGCTTTATGAGTCTAAAAAAGGCTTTTAGCACTTGAAATTCACACAGATTACCAAGGAAATATTTATCAACTTCCTATGCTCACTGAGATCCAAACCAAACTCTTGAATCTAGGCTTACTCCACCTTGTTACCGTCCAATGAGACTTATTTTCCACAGACCACCCAACTGTCTCCAAATGACTGTAACATTCAGATTGTGGTCAGTCAACAAAGGCTTTACAACCCAACTGGATAAGAACAAAACACATCTGATTGATTGTGCAGACAAACCATATCCATAGAGGGGGAACTGGGGACACATTAGATTGAGCTAAAAGAGTTGATTCAGGGCCATGGAGAAGCACAGCCTTGGATCAGACTCACCAGGAGAAAACCTCCACTAACAGCCCAGGACAGAAAAGCAGTCTCTGAGTTCCCATTTGAAATTCTATGAAACAGCAGGAGATTCCATAAAAGCTGTAAAGAAATAATAGAAAGCTGTCTCTCTACAGTGGTTTTTCCCAACAGGTTGTTAACAAGACTAAGTCCCTGAAACTGATTTCAGCATCAGTCTTTCTTGTGGAAATCCCAGGATCCGCTGCTCTGCCTATAAAGACAGAAAGATCTGAAAGGAAACCATGCAAGCAGTGGGCCCTTTTCTTTCCATGGGGCCTGTAAAGTTTCTCCCACACCTTAACCCGGAGCTTTACTCAGTTCTTGACACCCTGTTGGATATCAGTTATCCCAGACCTAATTCTTTACACTTGTTGCCACCTTATTCAATTTGGCTGCATTTTCCACTCAAATTATTACTTTCTAAATTGTTAAGCAATCCCATCTGGGTCAGAAAGACTCCTTTGTGGGGTTGGAACCAGCACCTCAGTCCCCATAAGAAACCTTTCCTGACACAGCTCATCCTGGATCTCCAAGTGACACAACCAAACCTTACAACCGAAATCCATTTGTACAAATGTCCAAACATCACGGGAACATGCAATATATAAAGTCAGAAAGCACGAAGAGCAGCGATGGGAAAAGTGACAAGCGCTGCTTCTGTGTTTCCAGATCGGCTGGCCAGATGTTGTTCTCATCACTGTGACCCTTCCTGAAGGCTCTGGAGGCTTTGCAATCTGGCTCTCACCCTCCAAACCTCCATGCTCCACTAACCGACCAAACAGGAAGCTAACACTGACCTTCCTATCCACTGTCCTCCTCTCCCTCCTGCTGGGTACCCTTGCACCTCGGCAAGCAGGGCCGGAAGGAAGACACAATAGAGTGGCTGCTGTAGTGTGTTGACCAGGGATGGACAATCTTAAGTAATATGGCCTTTGTACTTAAAGGGCCAGCTGTCCTTTGAGTATGAAGTGACCAAAGATAATAAAAAGGCAAACTATAGTGCAGGGCCAATGCGTGTGTAGCCAGTGAGTCCATCCCACACACACAAGCCAACGGAGCCCAGGGCCAGAGTTCAAATTCAGGCCAAGCTTCAAATCTGGAGAGCACCTGGAGTGGCCGAAGGTTTTCCTTGGATGGTATTTGCCACTACCTCTCTTCAAGGAAGAGTAACTGTCAGCACAAGTCTGCAGAATGTTAAAAAGCCAGGGAAAGCAAACCCTTCTCAAGGGAAAGACATTTGCAAGGACAAAAATGAAACTGAGCAACTGGAAAAGTATGAGCCTAGTCTTATTGGCGAAAGTCAAGTGCGTGAGATTCAAAGAAATCTTTTAAGTAGTGACATGCTTGAAATCATTAGATTAGGTAAAATGAATTTGTAAAACTATGTTGGCAGTAGACATCTTTTTTTTTTTTTTTTTTTTTTTTTTTAGGACAGATGGAAACTATGGAAGTCAGAAATTTTTTCTAATCAAGACTCCAGCTAAAGGTTAAAGGCAAGACCAAAGGGAAATTTAAAATTGTGCAGTGGTCAGCGATCAGGAAGTCAATACCAAGCGCATTTTACTGTGATACATTGAGTTTTCTCGCAACATATGATGTTTTCAAACATTCCTTCAGACAAACAGGTCCCCTGCAAGCTTAGTGACCAAGAGGTGACACTCAAGAACACGAACATAAAAACAGAACTATGAAGGAGTCAGCTCAGGCGCTCCTGGGACAAGGTGACTTCCACTTGGGGAATGATTCTTGACGGTGTCTCCCACTCCTTCTACAGCATGCTTCTTGGACTTAGCTTACACACAAAGTCATCCCTAGCTGAGCCAGGGCTACCACAGTATGGCAGGAAGTGTAAGCTTCCATGAAGGTCCAGAGCATTGGAGGATAATGAGGTGAACATCTCCATTTACCCAGCAACTCCTCTGTTAGAGAAGGCACAGGCTTCTCGCTGGTGTTCTCAAATCACTGTGAAATCTTGCAAATCCAGGTTATAACCCGAACTCTCTTGTTTATGTTTTACTTGAGTTATCCCCTTCCTCTAAAACTTGCAACAATCCATACCACAGTTTTAAAAAAATGACAAACGTTTGTTGAACATCTACCCTTTGCAGAATTTATATGAAGTATTTTAAATGTATTATTCCAGGTAATCACTACAAGTATGTTGTGGAGAGATAATGATGCTCTGTGTGCTTTATAAATGAACCTGAGCCCATCGAGGAAGTCTTCTATTGTATATAGTAAGGACAAAGGCAGGATATGAGAGAGCCTCGCTTTTAGCTGTTATACCAAACATCGGCACACCAGAAACTCAAATGTGTACAAGCTCCTAAACTGAGCACCAAACATATGTCACAAAGCTTCCAGCAGACAAGGCCCACAGTGACATGAAATGCAAAGGAATCCCATCGGAAAACAGTCTAGAGCAGAACTGCCTGGATTTAGTGTTTAATGACCAGAACATAGGCGAGAGGAGAAAAACACCTGGTCTGGGATTGGTGTTGTATTTCTATTTTACTTCCGAAAAAAAAAAAAAAAAACTAAATCTAAGTCCAAATTACATAACACTCAGAATGGCTTGCCTAGCCAGTTGCCTCTGTTCCAGTTTAGTCTCCAGAGGATGTCAGGCTGAGCTAAACTCTGGGGTTTGGCAGAAATCAGAAAGTCTGCAGGAATTAGCATTGCAAAGTCCAGAGGATATGGTGACAAATTAGTTTGCAGATGCAGCTCAGTTAATAATTGACCCAATTAGCTTCTTCCAATTGAGATGAAAATTCTGTATGTCACCTTGCCCTACTGACTGCTCATGTATACTCAAAACTCAAAATTTTAAGGGAAAGAATTACTCTCCTTATGATTCATGTCTCACACATCAAAACAACTACTGAAATCTCCAATTTTTTGGAACCTCATGCTTGAAATATGAATATCAATGTCTGTCATCTTCAACTTTGTGGCACCTATATCTTTTAGTTAATGAATGGGAATAAAACAAAGACAAATAAATTCAGATGATAGACCACAAAAGAAGCTAGATAATTGGGTAATTGGGTTAACAACCAAACCAGTGGTGTTAGCAATTCACAAAAGAGTTGTGCAATAGTTTGGATGTGGAATGTTCTCCAAGGTTGATGTGTTAAATGCTTGGTCCATTGTTCCTTGCCACTATAGAAAGACACTAGGACCTTTAAGAGGCAGGGCCTACTGACACAGATGGACTATACCCCCACCCCCCTCACACACACACACACACACACGTGTGTATGCTATGTGTGTGCATGTCCCTTTTTCTCTTCCTCTCTTTCTAGTAGTCATGATATAAATAATATCCTCTACCTTCTGCTTCTGTCATCATGTGCTAACTCTATTACAGGCCCCAAAGCAACAGAGCCAAGAGATTATGTATTGTGTGTTTATTCTCTCTCTCTCTCTCTCTCTCTCTCTCTCTCTCTCTCTCTCTCTCTCTCTTTCTCTCTGTGTGTGTGTGGGGGGTTCTGAGTATTTATGTATCATGTCTGTGGCTAAATGCCAAGGTAGGGGTGCAGAGGCCTGATTTGTAGCAGTTTCTTAAGAAATAAAACACTCCAACCTGGGTGGTGGCTCTTTAAGACTTAGGAAGTAAGTGAAACTTAACAGACTCAGGAAGCAAAAGATTCACAAGTCTCAGCAAGCTCCTAAAATTTGTTAAGAGTCACAAGACCCTTCTCTTAAGGTTATATAAGCCGAAAGAATCCCTGATGAGAGAAATCTCTGATTTGTCAACTTGTCTGCAAGTAGCCCAGGTAGCTCTAGGGTTCCATCTTTCATGAGTCACCTCTGCTGGAGTAAGCTTTTTTTGGTGATGTAACTGTCTTCGGGTCCTCTATACTCCTGTAAGTAATCCCAGTAAACTTAGAGATTTACTGAGATGGAGTTTGGTAGAATCGTTACTTTGATCTTTTTATCAGTGGTGAGGAATATTGGCACTTACCTTCCTAGGAAAGGTCATACAAGGTCAGCAGTCCACTTTGGGTGTCTTCCTCAATCCTTCTACATCTTATCTTTTCATTCAGGGTTTTTCAATGAAGCTAGAATTCACCAATTCAGCTGGGCTGGCTGACCAGTGAGCTCTAAGGATTTGCCTGTCTCTGTCTGCCCCACAGTGGGATTGCAGGCTCACACCACTGTGAGTGGCTTTTTATGTGAATGTTGGGAATCCAAACTCAGATCCTCATACTTGCATGACAAGCACGTTACTCCAGCTATGGAGTATATATTTTATTTACTCGCAGAACGTTGAATAGCAAAACTTTAAAGGAAAGAGAAATATTGTCTCTAGTGAAGAAAATGAGATTTATTTTAGAAGTCATGAAATTCAAGCTGAACCAGGAAAGATAGGTAAAATCTGTAAAGACAGGAAAGAAGAGCCTATGAGAAAGACTCAAGACTCAATACAGCCTGTCTCCTACCTTGAACCTGTCCATATTGCTGAGCTACAGATTTGAGAAATGAACTGTTTAGAAGTAAAATTAGGCAGGGTCTATTTGAAAACAAACTTTGGAGGCTAATTTCAAAAGTTAGGGCTTTGCACCATAAGTAAGGGGGTCGTTTAAAGTTTTTGGTGAGAAGATCCAACGGATCACCAGGCACAGAAGGTTGGTGGAGAAACCACTCGAAGGTTTGGATGTCTGCACAACTCTCTCACCCACCCCCATCCCTAGTTCATACGCTGGAAATTGAATCGCCAGTGAAATAGTGTTGGGAACTAATCTGAGGCAATGAGTCAAAGGGGCTCTGATTACATGAACGGAGTGATGGCTCATTGTGGGAATTGGTCAGTAATTTCAGCGGAGACCTTGTTATAGCAACCTCTTCTATGATTTCTTGCCCACTTGTCCTGCTGTCTACTATGGAATTGCTAGCCATGTCGCCTTTGCCCGGTTCTGGGGCTATGCTCTCAGGATGATCAGTTTCCCATCCCATGAGCCAAAGAAGCTTCTTTATCACTTCTGCCTCATCTTATATTTTAAATATTTTTTTTTTAAGAATTGTGGAGTAGGCACTGAGCTCAGAGGATCCTAATGGAGCTCCTTTCTCCAAGAAGCCGATGGTTGCTTCCCCATTGACTACTCTTTTTTCTTATTTATTTATTTATTGCCACTCTCTGCCTCCATGTGTGACAAGCAACCTCAATGTATGTCCCTTAGATCATCTCCAGGAATCCTTCATCCTTCCAGAATCCTTGGGCTACTGCAGTCCCATCATTATCTCTATCTGTTCTAAAGTCTGGGACACAGCCACAGTCCAGGGAGTTCATTTGGTACAGGGATGACCCCAGTTACTAATGCCCACCTTACCAGCTCTGAGCAGTAAAGCTGGGACTGGGCGGGAGTGAGGAGAGTAAAGAGAAAAGAGAGTAAATATCATTCAAGTTCTAATAGTTTACAGATTGGGATGGGGAATAAGAAGAATAAATACCTGTATCTATAAAGCAGTCTTGAGAGTTATAACCTAAACTTCCCAAAGTAAAGATTGTCAAAAGTGGGCCATGACTAGCCTTCCTCTTGACCATCTCCTCCTGATAACCCATCCTTCTCTCTGAAATCCTATGAAGTCACAAACAATGTACTTACACAGCCTGGATACAACTCTCATGAGACCTAAATAATGAAGGTAGGCATTAATAGCAGCCACTAGAAGAGAATTACTAAATAAACAACACCTGTTTATAGATGGCCCCAGCAGGAATATTTTGGTACAGCAATACAAAGGCAACCAAGCCCAAGATTTCGTTGGATTGTCTAGATTGTGATGTTATGGCTGCAGTCCAGGCTCAGGGTGTTGCTGGCTCGAGTGAGTGAGTGCGTGAGCTCTCGATTGTGGCAAGGAATGCGAATGGCGAGAACCCACTGAAAGAACTGAAATGCGGGCCCCCATTACACATCATCACATTCTTCTCAGCTATCACCTTGCTGGGTTCCACAGCTTCTCTGAGAATAGCTCTTACTTGTCCCACTTTCCAGATGTGGAAAACTCAGGCAGGTCACCTAACTGTATGGACAGTCAGTGCGGAAGTCATCTATGGACAGTTTTATAGACATTGTAACTTGTTGAGGAAGGTGGGAAAAGCAAGTGGAGCTAATTATATCTATAAGATTTCAGAAGAAAAAAAAAAGCCCTGGGATGGAGACAAGCAAATTCTGGAGGCTTGCTGGCTCAGCAGTCTAGCCAAAATGGTGAGTTCTAGGTTCAGTGAGAGACAGTGCCTCAAAATGAGGGAAAAAAAAACCAAACAAACAAAAACCACAAAAGGCAGAAACTTGATTGAAGGAGACCTTCCTATTTTAACTTACAAGAACCCTTATAAGCAAGTATACAGCACACATATATATCACACATACACAGGGTATGGATACAGAGACCTGGGTACACAATGAGAGCACATAGGAGCATCTTGAGCTACCTTATTATATGAGTATAAAATTTGTCTATACCTGCAGCAGAAATAAAGTCCTTCTGTTTCTCCCTGGACCTGAACCAAGTCCCCCACTTAGCATAATCATTGCACAACTCCTGCGGTGGCACCTGTGACCAATCCTACTTGGTGATAATCATGCTAAGAAGAACCATCTGGCAGACAGGTTTTGATGGCTGTGGCACTCAAAACTAACACCAAAGTCTTAGGCTTATTTACTTTTTACCGACTGGGTTCCCTAGGAGAGAGTCTCTAATCCTACTGCCCTAGTCGCCAATCTACTGAAGGGCAGCAATGAGAATTCTCTTGGTGCCCTTCCAGCTCAGAAGCAATGTTAGTTTGAATGAAAGTATCCCCAGTACATATGGAAGCAGCTAACCTATCTTACTTCAAGGTTAAAAGAACACTTGAAAAATACACCATCCCTTTTCTTAACTGAAATTAGAAAAGATATATACACTTGAACATTCAATCATTGTCTCAATCTAGGCTAAAAGAGGATTGACTTTATTCACTGAGGGGGTCTACACATCAAAAAATGTTACATTTTTCCATTGGAAAAATAACTAGATTTCTGAGTCAAAGATCAAACTGTTCTCATCCTCGGTGGCTCCAGTCATCCCCAGCTGGCCTTGTGGCAAACCTGGATTCTAAGCATGAGTGTGATTGCCTGTGGCAGGTTCTCAGGTGCTTTTAGTTTTCTTCCAATGCCATCCAGAGGGAGGAGGAACACAACCCAAATTGAACCTGTCTTCTCAAGGCTTTGTTAAGAAAGTCCAGAGCCGGACAAGAGGCTGCATTTTTCTAGTGGCATGCTCACAATATGCTGCCAGTTCTGCAGAAGCACAAAAATGTGTCTGGAATGTACATGGTGCAATGGCCCTGACAGCTCCCATTATATGCAACACGCCTCAAATTAAAATGTATCTGTGAGATGATATTTACAAAGAATAGCAGTTGGGAGAAGTATGAGTCTACCTAATACACTCTATAGAATTAAGAACACAGACCAAAGGCGACTGGTATTCCTCGCCTCTCTTCTCCACTGAAGACTGGATGCCTCCAGCCCTCACATGCAATCCACATCGCAGCTACTTGTTCCTACATGGGAAGCAATCCCAGCAAAACCAGTGCGGATTACTGAATAAAGAAAGCAGGCTGGGCTACATACAAGAGCTTAGTCAAGGACATCTCTGGGAAACCCCTGCCCTGAAAACCTATCCCGCCTAATCTACTTTTTAAATGGAAGTGTGTTTCTGGACCCACCCACACAGATCTGCCAGGCTGGTGATGGTCCTACCTAGCCAGTTGATGGGGATACTGGTTCATCATGGGTGGCCAGAGAGGGGACATCAATACATGGGAACAGAATGTGCCTAGGTTTGCTCGGGGACCTCTCAGCCATCACTATGTGAGCATTGCACCCTTAGAAACAGATTGTGTGCTTAATTTGGTTTCTGGATCACATTTCTATTTCTCAGAAGTTCTAGAAACTTCTGAAGAAAAGAGAAAAAAAAAAAAAAGGAAAAGTGGTCCTGAGTCAGAAGCTACAAAATCTCATGAGTATCGTCCTGACGCCGAAGCTTGAGGTTCACACAGCAGCATCCTGGCTGCCTCTCTCTGCAGAGCGTGTCCTCTGGCATATGCAAGATGTGCTGGGAGAAGAGGAGCACAAACATGAATGATAAATGGCCTCTGTCCCCAAGAGCTTATCTCTCTGGAGGGAAGCTGTCACATAGAGGAATCCTGGTAGCCTGTCTAGCGCTAAACAGAATCAGGACATAATTCAGAACAATTGAAGCAGTGATGGAAAAGGAAGAGGAGCAAACTCATAATTATTATATCTGAGGTAGAGTAAAGGCTTCTAGGGCCAGTGAGATGGCTCAGTGGGGAGAGGGGCATACTGTTCAAGCCTCTGAGTTCAATCCCTGGGACCCACATCAAGTAGGAGAGAACTGACTTCACAAAGCTATCCCCTGAATTCTGCAAACATGCGTGCACACACACACACACACACACACACACACACACTAAATAAAAATAGACATAGACAGTTTTGTTTTGTCTTATGAAGGCTTAGAAAGAAATATTCCATAGAGTAAGCCAGAAGAGGAAGAAGCAAGAAGGGAACATGGAGCAAACGACATAAGCAAGGCACACCTCTCACTCCTCTTTCCTCAGAAAGCACTGGAAGGCAGGGAGGGCACTAAACTGATGTTAGAACACTGGCTAAAAAGACAGTCAGAGCCATTGCCTGGTTTGGGCTGTGGCCCCAGCACCACAGTTCAGGGTGCGTTTCAAGCACACAGTGTATGTGCTGGCTGTGTGGAGACAGGTCCCGCACATCCACACTCATTGTAAGGCGCAGTCTCATGACTCAGTCTCTTCAAGGCCTCAGGGAGATCCTCTCTTTTTCTCAGTCCTGTAGGCCTGTATGCATATCTCTGCAGCCACACTTGTATTATATTTTAATCAGTCTTACTTTTTCATTTCTTTCTTTTTTTTTCAATGTGAATTTTAAAAGTGTGGTTTCCAAATCTTTTTTTCCTGGCAAAAATCCAACAGCAATTTCATCTTCTCTTCAGAAAGAAAGAATGTCAGAAATGGCTGCTCTACAGCTTATGGGGTGCTGAGTCTGAGTTGAGAGAAACAATCTTCTGTTAGCTGTAACTAGACTGGAACACAGCCTGGGAACCCAGAGGCACCCACCAGAGGCCAAGGAAAAATGTACCACTGTTTGCAAAACATGCAATCTCAAAACATACAGTTAAGGAAACTTCTGTGTAGGCAGCAAGATGCCAGGTCCACTCAGAATCCAGAAGTGGTGTCTTGGTACTTAGATGCTAATGGAACGTGGTGGGTCAGTTTCCTCCCTGTGCAACACCCTTGTTTCATCTCATTTCAGCTCTCTACTTCCACAGGTGCTCCTTACATGTCAGACGTGTTTCTCACCTTTCCTGTGATAACACCCAATGCCCTCTCCCCACCTATAACGTCCTTTGTGTCGCTCATGGCCATTTTCTCTTCCTCTTACTCCTTCTGTTTCAAACATGTGGGGCTCACATTAGTCCTCAAATTCTGCAAGTTCTTTGACTCAACCTACAGGCATCTCTACAATCAAATGCAAGCATTGATGGCTCACTCCCTTCAAGACTTGGTGGCAGGGGGGGGGGATGACCTTGCCTGAGTCCCTCTATTCCTGAAATTCTCAGTGTGCTTCTCCATCTCTTTCCACATTCTGCTTTCTTATATGGATGAAGTCATTCACACCTCTATGTTAGAAAAGGACACAATTGTGTCATTTGAGCCTAATGGAGTCCTTGATACATACTTCTAGGAGTTGGGATCAAATAAGAGCAGACTGAATGCCTTACCACAGGACAAAATATGAATTTCTGTTCTTCTTCCTGCGGAGCACCTATCATCCCCATGTAAGAACACCATTCTCTGGTCTTCCTCTGTGTGCAATTAGGACAGGCCTTCTCTATTAATCCAAGATCCTCCCACCTAAATATCTGTGACACATTTCAGCACCCACCTTAGACCTGCTGGACCAGAAATTTTGGATGTGGCACAGACAGTTCTCAGAGACCCTTCCCCAACTGCAGTGATTGGTTGAGACATGACTGCAAGGCCCAATCAGAGCCAATGACAGGCAATCAGCATGGACTTCATGGGGAGGAAAGACTCACTAGACTGTTTTATCTGAAGCCATAAGCTGGCAGAACAGAAGGGGACTGAGCCAATCCTGAGGAAGCAGAGGACAGAGCAAGAAATGCTCCAACTCAAATGATCCATCCGAAACACTGAGTCAAACCAAATATTTGGTGACATCCATCTAGCCTCTTATGGCTGTGTGACTGTACCAACATAGACAACTTTGATTTGCGTTTTTATTGTAGATAACAAAAAATGATATCAGGTTAATAGAAGCAAGCAAAAGCACATGCTGCATTAAACTTAAAAAGCAGGGCACATGATTATGTAAAGCAGGGTTCCCATTGCATACTGCCCTTAGCAGGAGTCTCCATCATCTCAGGTACCTTGACCCAAGACTGGTGTAGAAAGGACTTCTTTTCTAACTCTGTGATGCTAAGTCCAAGAAGCAGAAAAAGGTGCAACAAAATGGGTGAGCAGGTAGACCACCAAAGCACACAGTAGGTCACAATTATTAGAAACTAAGCTGAGGAATTAGAGGGCAGGACTAATTGGTCCAGGAGGGAAGTGAAGAGCAAAACCCAAGTGGCCTGTTATCTCGGCCTATCTTTGATTTTAATCTTATAGCGCACATATGTAAAGACCCTTTCAGGGATATAAACACAGGTAATTTTACAGTCATATAGCTGAGCAATGTTAATGATGTACAACTGCATTGCTCAATTTGTGTATTATTAATTATTCTTTAAAACTGTTTCGTGATGGTGGTATATGCCTTCAATCCCAGCACTTGGGAGGTGGAGGCAGAAGCAATCAGATCTCTCAGTAGGAGGCCAGCAGCCTGGTCTACAGAGCAATTTCCAGGGTAAGCAAGACTACACAGAGAAAGCCTGTCTTTTTTTGGGGGGGCAGGGAGGATGGTTTGTTGTATTGTTTTTTGTTTATTATTTTGTTTGTTTTGTTAAGACACTTTTCATGAGAGGTAAATACCAATGCCAGACAGGTGACCAGGCTATAAGCTATAAATGCTTGCTGGTAGAGTTTTGAGGGCATAGTCTGGTTCCAATTATCTCAATGAACATTCACCTGAGATCATTGTCTCTGCTTGGACAAGACAATGATGACTGTATTGAATATAGGTAACTAAAAATTTCAGTATACTCGAGAGCTTTCAATGGAGACTCGGGACAGGGACAACTCTATTCTAAAGCAGATGTTCTTTGTAAAATGGCATTGTCTCTGACTCAGCACATAAAACAAACTAGGGACTGGCAAGATGGCTCATTAGGAAAGGTACTTGCTGAAAAGACTGACTGAGTGTGATCCTGGAGTCCACATGGTGGAAGGAGCGACCCAACTCCCACAAGTTGTAGTTTGACCTCTACACATGTGCTCTGACAAACACACACACACACACACACACACACACACACACACACACACACACGCTGCTCTCCGTGGTTTTCCATTTTTCCTACTTTTGCTGTGGCCAAGCACATGTTTGGTATTCCAGGAATCAACAACGCATATGTTTCCATTTGCTCCTCTTTAGAGTACAGTGAGAACACCTCATGGTGCCTACTGCATTTCACCCAAGACATCCCCATACTGCTCACTGTTGATCAGTGTTGATCTCAATTGTCAGACAGACTGTACAGTACGGAGGTACAAGAGAATCGATGTACAGAAGCCCAGGGCACACAGGGTAGGTTAAGACCACTGTGTCTAATGTGTGTGTAAGGAAACATGCAATAGATTCAGAGTCTAGTGCTATCTGTGGCTTCAGGCATCCGTTCGGAGTCATGGAATGTATACCCTGTAGATAAGCAAGGGCTAGTTAATTATGGAATCCTTTTGAGAGCAAAGAAATAGCTCTCCTTAAAGCTACAGAATACTGATTTGTCTTTGAAGGAAATATAATTTGGCCCATGCCAAGAGTGACTCATTAGCATATATGAGTCTGCACGGGGGCTTGATAAACTGAAAGCGTGTGGTGCAGAATGTCAGAGAGTATGGAGGGACAGGCATCCACATGGCACCGATTAAACCAACATTTCAGATACGCATGAGCACAAGATAACAGACCCTACTAGGCCCCTCCTTCTCCTGCCCCTTACATTGATTTATGCAAGCTAGATTTGCTCTCCAGCCACCTATCATTTCTTCAGTGGAAGAAGAGCCTGCACTAGATTTGATCTTTCTGGATTTGATGATCCTGCTCTACATGATCTCATACGCCAGCCTTTCTGTGGAACACACTGATTCCATAGTGCGGACACAGGTCTCTTCTTGAGGACATGTTTTTGGCTCATTTATCTTCATTCACTGGTCTATGTCGTCATGAAATCACGTCTACTCCAGCTGCCACTAAGCAGAAAACAGTGCTCATAAACCAAAGAATAGGGAAAAAATGACCAGGAAAGAAAGACACAGTTTCCTTAAGCCATGTAGATATTTTCATTTCGAAGGCTAACGGTGTACAGAATTGCTAATATCACACCAGGTAGGAACACTTTCATTACAATGTGAAACGAAAGACAGCTTCTTTCTTTAAAAATGTCCAAAGCAGAGAAAAATGAGGAAGCCTAAACAGTTCCTAAAACCAAAAGGATATGAAAGAAAATAAGACAGGAAATGAATTGAAGGCACAAAGCACTATGAACTAAGCCTCCACTGTGAGTCCAGATATTGTAAATTATCTCTAAAATCAACAGTGTGAAACCAAGCAACATTTTTAATCAAAGAAAGGCCACCATTTTGAAATATACATTGCATATTTCTTTTTTAAAAGAATGGAGTTATTGAACATCTGGCCAAGACAAACCATGGCATAATTCTTCCATTGTTCGAATAGAAAATTTAGTTGAAATAAAATACCTTTTAAATTTTTTTCCTTGGCCAGGAATATGCCTCAGTGATAGAACACTTGCCTAACTTGTGCTAGGCCCTGGGTACAATCTCCAGCACAGGGGAAAAATCCTTAAAAATAAAGATAAATTATAGTATTCCAAGAATTGGCAAAGCCCAGGTGTTTTAGGTAAAATTAAGAAATGACAAAAGGATAAGGTCAGAGGTAGGTCTTCAGGAGGAGCCATGACTATGGTCAAAGGCACAGACTCTGGGCCAATTAAACATGGTCCATACCCTGTCTGGATTGGCCAGGTTCTTGCTTGGTAACCTTGGAAAAACTGTTAGCTTCTTTGGGTTCTGTTTCTTTAATCGAAGTGAAACATTATTCAGGTAAAGCCTTTGCCCTCTGCCTGCCACACAGAGCCCAAAAAATGTGTTCTTCATCACAGTATCAGTGTTAGCAACAATATAAAGCATTCTATGCTTCCCTAAGTTCTAGACAAAGAATATTCATTCCTTAAACAATTTTCCTTATCTCTGGTTCTGAAGGCAGGAACCCATTATCTAGAGTGACAGCCTTCCATGGTTAATCAACCCCTAATCCAGATCCTGCATCCCAATTCCTGAAGTAAACACAAAACCAAGCTTTCCTCAGGTCATGTTTGCCATTCAGGTCAGTAAATCCTCCCAGTGGCCACAAACTTTGGGTCAGTATCTGCACAGTGTCTTTTCTCCCTGCCTTTGATCACACAGACAAAATGAAGCCTCTAATACCCTGGTTTCCTTCTCATATGGAAAAGCATTCAGGGATTCTGTAAGGCCTTCTTGCCCATGTGCTCTGAGCCTCTGGAGCACATCGTACCTTCCTGTACACATGGCTATTTGCTGGGGATGAAGAGTGGGGGACTGGATCCCCCCTCACTCCAAACTCCAAAGCGAGGTAAGTCAAAGCCCTGGAAAACAGCCCTTTCATGTTAAAAGGAACAATTCCACTATCGACACCAGATTTCCCAGTTCCTTGCAAAGCATTTATTTCTCCACTGTCTGTACTCATTGACTAGATTCTAAAAGCTTGACACCTATGCAGAGGAAGTGGGCCGTTATAGGCACATCCTGTAGGCTTTTTAGGTGCACAGGCAAGGGTTTCCTGTGTCTAACAGGACAGCTGGACCCCAGACACAAAGCCCATTTTATCTAGCATTTTTTATCTCTTACAGGTCCTGGGCAGTTATGAGGTGGTCCTTGCACTGGCCTCACTCTGGGAAGCCATTTAATAAATAGAACTTTGGCTCTGGGTTCTCATTCTGGTATCACCATTACGCAGCGCAGCAAGTCTAACTCTTTTGTTAGTAATGACTTTGTGATGTTGGAATCAGTGACCACTTTGCTTAATTAATTAATTAATTAATTAATTGGCTAAGAGAAAATAACATTAAAGGGTTTATTTGAGAACCTCGACTTTAAACATTACACGAAGTAATTGCCACTTTAAGTGGCAAAGTTTAACACCTTGTCTTTTACCCAGAAATTTCATCACAGACAGACAAAGGAAACCTAGCTTACCTCAGTCAAACAAACAAACAAAACCAAAACAAAATAAAACAAAAAATTATTTGCAAAACTAAACTCTCCAAGAATAACAGCCCCAGAGGTCCCACATGAGGCTGAATAGACTGTCCCAGTTGCCCCTATACTAGGAACTCACCAGAAGTAAAAATTCTCTGTCTAAGCCTTACCTGCAACTATTCAGCCCTGAGTGGTCTTCATTCATGTAATGTTTGAACTGTTGACATAACACACAGAATATGTCACCGATACTTAAAACAACTATTTGGTAAGTAAATAGTCAATCAGTCTTCTCATACAACATGCTGCTAGCTAACGCTGACAGACATCAGAGTTCTCCATCATGCTTGATGGGTGCTGGGGCACAGAACTAATGACTCTTTCTCTGCCCTTGCTTTCTGACTTAACACAACCTGGAAGGTAATGGCACGTTACCCGTCTTCCTCTGTAGTTCCCACCAGGCTTTCCCCAGCCTCCTGACTTTGACCATGAAGTCCATCTGTGATAGATGGAATATTTCCCTTGGCATTTTCCCCAACCACACACTTCTTTTTGCTCGCTAACCCAGCATATGCTCTTGATTTTAACTACAGAAGTCAGCTACCTCCTCCAGGAAGTCATTGTTCCATGGCTATAGATTCTAGCACCATTCAGCATGGCCTTTGTCAGAAACCGCACCCTGCCTGTGAACACTCCTGGTTACTGCCTTACCCATCCTCTAGCCATCATTGCCTGGTGTGAGCCTAAGGACCTGACAGATTTATTTCATCAAGGGGCCCATGCCAAGCACCCCCAAACAATTCCTTATTTAATTATTTAATCAATTGATTTTGACTGCAAAATAATGTATACCCTTTTTACTTTTTAAAAAAAGCAATACATAATATTGACCAATGATTAGGCACGGATAACTAACCACTTGCCAAAGTGTGTGTGTGTGTGTGTGTGTGTGTGTGTGTGTGTGTGTGTGTGTTACATTTTCTCAATACTTTCTCAGTAAAACTGCTGACCACCAGGTCTTTAAACAAAGCTTTTTAAAAATGGTGCACTCATGAATGGCTGAATCTCAGCTATACCAAAGTCCACCTGTGTTTAACTGGCAGGACAGGCATCCCTGGTCCTCTTCTGACTTAGAATTTCACATGAACCAAGGACAAAGTGTTGGAGCTTCCAGGGATACAAAGGCCTCCCATCTGCTTGCACTTTTGTGTAGAACCCATGGATTTAACTTTTGTCAGCTCGATGGGAAAATAAGAGTCCTGGACAGCTGTCATATACAGCCAATCCCCAAGCTATGCCCTGAACCCTGACATGCTTCCAGAGCAGCAAGGAGCCAACATGCCTGCTTTGAGAAGCTCATGGTGCTGCCAGATTGCCAGTTGATTTCACAAGAAGCTATGCCTGTCTGTGTGGTTTCTTTGAGTCACAATGCTGGACTCAAAGCACATGCAAGTTCCACCCAGACTGTATGTGGCCCAATGGAAGCCAGCCTATGCATGCATACTCCAAGAACACCCATCCCCAGGTGCAGTTGATCCCGAAGAGTGTTGGCATCCTGCTGGAAAACTCAATGTTTCCAAAGGGTAGACTGAAACCACAGGCACAGACCTGTCTTCACGAAAGCAAGACCTCACTGGCACCATGGCCAGTGCAAGTGACCTCCTCAGTCTTTCTGTCTGGGATTTACAAGAGAAACCTCATGTAGCTTCATGAGAACCAACTGGGTCAAGATAGCATCTCTTCTTCACAATGAAAACTATGCAGATTCAGAGGGGCTAGAGCCCTTAGCCATGGCCACTGTCACTTATTGCCTAACTTGTTCCAGAAAGGATTTAAGTCAGCTTACAGAGTGACACGCACAGTGAAATAAAATGTAATTTAGTGAATGGGAAAAACAGGAAAGATAAAAATGAAACCAGGTTTGAGATTAATTTTTAAACTAAAAGCCATGCCCTCAAGTTGTGTACAGTCAACAGAAATGGGTCACAGACCTGGCCCTGAATTGTCTGATAAACACTGGAAAAATAGAAAAAAAAAAAGTGTTGTCTCTGGTTTAAAGATACAGACATTTTCTCACAGGGAGAACCTTGAATCCCCTTTGAGAACCTTTTAATACTTACTTTACACAAAATATTCAATAACATTATATCCTCCACCTAGTGAGGAACAGACTTAGGGCAAAAGAAATCTAATGAAATAAGGTAGTCATTAATAAAAAGACTCAAGATACTGAGCATAAGCTTTTTCCCCATCAAGAGGTCCTTAGGAAAACCATGTCTCACTGCAGATAGCATTACAACATTACCCTCAAGTTCCAAAAAGGTATAATCACACTCATGCTACTACTGGAGAAAACAGAGGATATTGGCACCAAAAAGGTTAAAATGTATCAAAAATCCCTTTTTTTCCCATACTCTGAATTGTACTCCTAAAGACAATAAATCAAGATGCACTGTTTCTCTTCTTGGCCCCCAGCCTGTACAGCCCATTAGGGACGGGTCCAATATTCCTTATGGTCAGATCTACCTATTCCATCTTACAGAATTAGTTATCCCTTCTGCACCTTCCCATCAGCTCAATACCATCAGTGGAAGGAATTTATGAAGAACATATTGCAGAAAGTCTAATCCATTCCAAAGTAATGTCTGTTTATGTTTTATTTTATTTTAGGACAAGTATCAATTTCGGCGCAAGATAGGAAGTTCTTCCAGATGGTCTAGAAATGGCTGTGGATAATAAAAGAAAAACACTTCTTCCAGTGTGCACACCAGAAGGCCTAGGTCATTCAGAAGGCAAGCTCCTCACCAAGTAGTGTTATATTTCAGTGAGTGAAATATTAATGATAAACTAGCTTGACACACACTCATGCTGTGCCAGGATGGGTGAGGGCCCAACATACAAAGCGCCATATGTGACTGTCACCACAAGCAGAATGGCAATGTAAGAGCCCCTCTTGATGCCTTTGCTTCCACCTGGGCATCTACCTATGACTCCAGGAATTCATCACCTTATTGCATTTATTTGCAGGTAGAGGCACTCAGAAGGTGACCAGCTAGTTTGGTTAGAAGACATATTTGACAGCTCTGCTACACTCACCTCCCCCACCCATTATTTTCTACAAACATCAGCTGTAGCAAATTCCCTTGGAGACTTTGACTGTGTCCTCACCAGGTCTCCCTGTGCTAACAGTGCCTGCTAATAATCATCTCATTTGCTTAATTAAAAATCAGCTGCCTTCATTCTTACCTGTCATATAACCCTGTCACCTCCACTGTGCTTACTGGAACTAGGGTTAACCTGACTTCTATTTTTAGCTAGGCTCTCTTTGAAAAACTTTGCATCTCTTGTTCAGTCTCCAGCAGTCATGCCTAGCACAGTCCCTGGCCCATAGTAGAGACGCATCTGAAAGCTGTGAGGAGAAAGTGACTTAAATTGTAAGTTCTTCTGAAGCACATAGCAAAAGTGAAGCATCTGGGTAGAGTCTGGAGCAGTCCTGGAAGCCCTGGCTACACTACTCCACAGGGAACCAGACCAGGTGTCCCTGTCATCCCAGACTCTCCATCCCCATGGGAGGTTGCAGTCCCTCCTCTCTTGGTGCCCCCATTAACTCTACATTGAAATGAGAAAGTCACTACTTATATTGGCCTCGCTCTTATAGATCCACAGGGTTTTCCATTTGTAAATAATATACATAATGAAAATAAATAATGTTACACCACATCACTGCCTGCTTGCCAAGAAGTAATCAGGCTGTTCTCTAAGTAGCGAAGAGAGATGCTATGAAGTAATTAGTGTTTTGCATGCCACAATGACACTCATTCAAATATGTGTTAAAAAGCCTCTTCTAATTGCATCTCAAAGGTAATTTTCTGAGGAGGAACATGGTATGGTTCTAGAATGTTTATACTTAAAATAAACTCAAAGCTAAAATTATAAAATCAAATTGAAATTGTACTTAACCTTAAAATAGGAAGGTCCTGTAATGAAAGATTAACCTTTCCCAAAGAGTCTAGCCTCTGGAATATCTTGTGTAATGATGACACTTCCTATCCAAGGCCTGTGATCACCAGAGTTTAATGATGGGATTTAGAATGAGAGAGTGAACCCATGAAGTAAGAGTTCCTCCCTATAGATAACTTAGAACCAAAGGGCACCATGTTAGACTGCCAGGGGTCACTTTGGATGGGACCAACAGGGAAAAGTCTTTCTATGGCTGAAGTGGAGAAGAATGAATGAAAGGCTGGAAAGAAACTACCCTAAGACTTGAGGTTAAACTGGAAAAAGCCTCGAAGACAATAACAAGGCAGAAGCAATGTGACATCTTGAGAAGAAGGCTGACAGGTATCAAGGCAGAAAGCCAGTTGTGACATCCAGGAGCACACTGTTGTACTTCTAAAATAGGAGGCTAATTTGAAGTCCTAAAACCAACTGAGATCGGTCAGGACAGGAACATCCATGAGTGAAATTATTGTATAAACTGTGATGTCAGACTGAAGGAGAGGTGGAGCAGGAAGTCTCAATGACATAGAAATACCACTGAGATTCAATTGCACTGTGATGGGGAGTTTTATGTCATTTTGATCCAGGCTAGAGTTATCTAATTTGATTAAATAAATCTCAATTGAGACAATGTCTCCATAAGATTTAGCTGAAGGGCATTTTCTTAATTAGTGATTGATGGGGGAGGGCCCATCCCATTGTGGATAGTGCCATTCCTGAGCTAGTGTTCCTATATCCTATAAGAAAGCAGGATGAGCAAAGCCATGGAAAGAATATAGAAAGTAGAACCCCTTCCATGGTTTCTGCATCAGCTCCTGCCCTCAGGTTCCTGCCTTGTCTGAGTTCCTGCCCTGACATCCTTTGATAATGGACTATAATGCAGAAGTATAAACCAAATAAATCCTTTGCTCTTCAACTAGCTTTCAATCATAATGTTACATCATAGCAACAGTAACCCTCAGGAACTATGTTGAATGCAACTGGTCACTATATTGGAAGACTCACACAGTAAGAAGCACTCACAAATCTAGGAGCACCAAATAAGCTTAGAGGCTCTGCCAGTTAGTTTTTATTGTCAAATTGACACAACGCGGAGACATCTACAATAGAATGAGGAACCTCAATGAAGAGTTGCGTCAATCAGATTGGTTTATGGCCCTGTCTGAGGAATTATCTTGATTAATGATTGATGTGAGTGGATCAGCCCAAATGTAGGCACAGTCATTTCTTGGGCATGTAAGCCTGCTCTAGATAAAAAGGTAAGCCTGATAATGAGCCAATAACAGTGTTCTTCCATGGTTTCTGCTTTTACTTACTGCCTTGACTTCCCTTAGTGATAGACTATTACCTGGAAATGTAAGCTAAAATAAACCAGAGCCTTCTCCCCCAGTTTCTTTTGGTCCTGGTTTTTGTAACTGCAACAGAAAGCTGATTAGAACAGAGGCAGAGGCTATGCTCACTTGGAGAACCATAGTCCCTCAAAACATGGAAAGTAGGTACTTAGACAACATGTGATAAATGAGCCTAAAGACCAAGAATAAGGGGCAAACAGAAGTCCCATCAGAAAGGATAAAGATGTAGAAGAAAGGCATGCTAAGAGAGCAACTCTTCTAGGGCTGGTCCTGGATGAAAACTAAAAGTACAGAAAAGATTCTCAGTGAACCTAAAATTCAGGACTGAGAAATACAAGAGTAATGCAGCACAGTAAATATTAAATGACAAGCACCACCAGGAACTCGCAGCCTGAGAAAGAGCATTCACAGGGGCTCTGGCTGACATCTGAGATGTACCTTCAGCTTAAATCAATGCAACAAGCAAAAAAAAAGAAACCAAAACAAATGAGAGCATATAATGGAGGCAGGAGAATAAACAGGGACCAGATTACCAGATTCTGCGTTTGTATTCTGTACCTAGTAGTCTAGGCTAGGTGGTAAGACTGGGGCTGGAGACAAAAATGAATATTTGTGACATGAAAGCCCTAGTATCAGAGAAGGTATTTTAAACTTTTAAGCTGAATTTCTAAGATTGAAAATGATAGGGTGAACAAGTCAGGTGTCTAGTGCCACCTGGTGACAGGATACCCCTGATCCCTGAATCAGTGTGATTAAGCTGAACTAGGTATAAGAAAGCCAGAACTATAATGCCACAGTTTACCCTGAGCATGATCTTTAACTTGGAACTCTAAAGCCAGTGGCAATACACAACAATCATTGTAAAAATACCAAAAATGTTCCAGGCATATTATTCTCTGACATAAGACAAATTGACATGGTTTTACGAAACATAGCAAGTAGCTTGATATAATTTTTAAACGTAAATATGAAGTCTGTGTTCCTTACACAGATATCTCCTTTTGCTTCACAATCAACAGTTGGTTTCATTTGTTGTGAAAAACAATGGGGCCCATTTATGAGACTTGTGATTACACATGAAAGGAAGACACTGGCAGCCCCATGACCCCACTGCCAATATCAAGATGTCCTTTTCATATTTCACATTCTCCTGTTTTGTCTTGCACCTTCTATCTTCCATCATCTCACTGGGAAGGCACACGCATATGAATCTTCTGGTGTTACTCAACTCCTCAGTTTGTAAAAATAAAGCACTATATGAGGGAAGGAAAATATCTAGCCTGGGGACCCCCAGATGGTTCTCCAACATAAACATTCAAACAAAGCTTCTCCCAGCCCACTTTTATTCCCTAAGGCAGTGGTTCTCAGCCTTCCTAATGCTGAGACCCTTTAAAATAGTTTTCTTATGTTGTGGTGACCCCTAATCATAAAATTATTTTTGTTGCTATTTCATAACTGTAATTTTGCCATTGTTGTGAATTATAATGTAGATATTGGTGTTTTACAATGGTCATAAGCTACTTGCAACTCACTGATTAAGAACTGCTGTCCTAAAGACTCTGCCTATTGTTGTGGATCAAGGGTCCCCCAGTTCTTTCCTTGCACTTCTTTTACTTCATCTCTATTCCTCTTTGATACCTGCTGGCTCTGAGAAACACTCTCTACCAGAGAGCCACAGTAGCTATACTAGGTTGAGATTCAAAGAATAAAATACCCACTCAACAAAGACAAGACTAGATATCTACATCAAGAAGTACTCTAAACATTATAACTTCAGATGCCTAGATCTCAAGAACAAAAGAACAAGCCTGAACAGCCAATATAGCATGCCTATTCCAGAAGCCAGTAACTCTACAGCAATAGGACCTGAAAAAATTATTTAGCTGAATCATAAGGACTTCAAAATAGCACTTATGAATATGTTCAGAAACCTTAAAAGAGATATAAATAAACCCCCTAACATGTCCTGTAAAAACACAAATGATTGAATAAAATAATGAAAACAATTCTAAACATAAAAGTAGAATTTAACAAAGAAATAGAATCACTCAAGTAATGCAAAAATGAAAATGCAAAACTCAGAATGTCAACCAAAAATATCTGAGATAGTCATCATCAGCAGATTAAAAGACATCTAAAAGTGAATGTCAGGTCTTGAAGACAAGGTAGAAGAAATGAATAGGTCAGGAAAAGAAAATGTTAAATCTAAAAGAAAACTTTTCATAAAAATTTGTGGTACAATGAAAAGACCAAACCTACAAATAGTAAGTATAGAGGAAGGAAAAGTTCAGGCGAAAAGTTACAGAAGATATCTTTAGCACAATCATAAAAGAAAACTTCTCTAAATATGAAGAAAGAGATGCCTATCAAGGTGTAACAAATAGACTGAACACTGAACAGATAGGACTAGAAAAGAAATTGTTTATGACACATGATAATCAAAACATGAAACATGCAGAAGAAAGGGAATATTAAAAGTTGCAAGGGAAAAAGACCAAGTCACATATAAAGGTAGGCCTACTAAGACAACATCTGCCTTCATGATGGAGACTCTGATTTCCTGCATGGATGTTCCTCAAGTTCTGAGAGAACACAGATACCAGACTACTATACCCAGCAAAACTTTCAATCACCATAGACAGTCACCATAGACAATGAAAGAAAAATATTCCATGATTTAAAAAATTTAATAAATTTCTGTCCACTACTCCAGCTCTAGAAGGAAAGTTTCAATCTGAAGAGAAAGTTAACTACATCAAAGAACACACAAGGAGCAAATAATCCCAGAACAGAATCAAAGGTGACAGACGGGCCAAACAAGAACAACAACAAAAACAACAACAAATAACAGGATTCAATCAGCACTTAATAATTGTAAATATTGGTGGTTTCATTTCTCCAATACATAGACAAAGACTAACAGATTGAGTAGGACCCATTTTTCTGCTGCAACCAAGAAACACACCTCACCATCAAGGTTAGACACCACCCCAACGTCAAAAGGATAGAAAGGGGTATTCCAAACAAATGGAATCAAGACAGGAGCAGAAATGGCTATTTTAGCATCTGATAAGATAGACTATAAACAAAACCAGTCAGAAGAGATACAAAAGAACACGATATACTCATTAAAAGAAAAATCAACCAAGAAGATATTACAATTCTAAAAATTAACACACCAAACCAAAAACAAAAAAGGAGAAACACCAATAAAATCACATATGGACCTCACACAGTGATAATAGATACCTTCAATACCTCATACTACCAATAGACAGATTATCTAGACAAAAATCAGAAAAGTGCTGGAGTCAACTGACATCATAAATTAAATGGACCTAACAGATATCTGTAGAACATTCCACTCCAAAACTGAATACACCTTCTTCTCAGGGGCTCATGGAACTTTCTCTAAAATTGACTACCCATTAGGACATAAAGTAAGTTTCAGCAGACATAAATTGAAAAAAACACACTGAGTCCTATCTGACCATCAAGGATAAAAGCTGGCTATAAACAAAACCAGCAAAAAGTATGAAAATGCATTCACGCTGAACAATTCACTACTAAATGAAAAGTATGTCAAGAAAGAATTCCAGAGGGTAGTTAAAATGTTTTTAGAATTGAAAAACAAAAGAAACCAAAGTAAGCAAAACATAGCATACCAAAGTCTATACAATACAATGAAGGCTATTCTAGAATGCAATGTCAAAGTAATAAGTACCTACATTAAAAATCCAGATAAATCTCATGTTGTTAATGTAATGACACACCTGAAAGCTTTAAAAATACAAGAAGAAATAATTCCCAAAAGCACTAGATGGGAAGAAAGAATCAAACCCAGGGCAGAATTCAATGAAATAGAAACAAAAGCAACCATACATAAAATAAATGAAATAAAGAGTTGGCTCTTAAGAAAATCAACAAGATCGCCAAACTGTTAGCCAAATAAATCAAAAAATGGGGATAGAAAATCCAAATTAATAACAATAGTGATGAAAAGGGTGATATTACAGCAAACACTGAGGAAATCCAGAGAATCATAAGGACATATTTTCAAAATCTCTACACCAAACTGCAAAATGTAAAAGAAACAGATGAGTTTCTTGATACATACAACCTACCAAAATTAAGTCAAGATGAATTTATCAATTTAAGCAGACCAATAACCACTAGTGAAATAGAAGCAATAAGAGAAAGTCTCCCAACCAAAAAGAGTCTAGAACCAGAAAAATTCAGTGCAGAATTGCACCAGACTTTCAGAAGAGTTAATGCCAATACTCCTCAAATTATTCTACAAAATAGGAACTTAAGGGACATCACCTAATTCTTTTTATGAGTCCATAATTGCACTGACATTTAAACCACACAACCCAACAAAGAAAAAAATTACAATTTTCCTTATAAAAATAGACGTAAAAATTGTCAATAAAATATTTCCAAAGTGAATTCAAAAACACATCACAAAGATTATTTACCATGATTGAGTAGGCTTTATCCAGAGACACAAGGCTGGTTCATCATATGCAAATCAATAAATGCAATCTATTACTTAGACAGACCAAAAGACAAAAAACACATGACGATCTCATTAGGTGCAGATAAAGGCCTTTGACAAAATTTAATGTAAGTTTATGATAAAATTTTTGGAGAAATTTGGGAAACAACAGACATGTTTCACATAATCAAGCAATTAATAGCAAAAAAGAAAAGGAAAAAAGAAAAAAGAAAAAAAGAAGTCACAGTCAACATCAACTTAAACAGAGAGAAACTCAAAGCTTTTCTACTAAAATCAGGAACAAGACAAAGATGTCCACTCTCTTCACACTTATTCAATATAAGTACTTAAGAATTTAAGTACTTAAAGTCTTACCTAGAACAATGAGGCAACCAAAGGTCATCAAGTGAACACAAATAGGAAAGAAGTCAAAGTATCTTTATTTACAGATGATATAATTTTATACATAAAAGACTCCAAAAAACTTATACAACTGACCAACACTTTTATCTAAGTAACAAGATACAAAATTAATAGACAAAAACCAGTAGCTTTCTTATATAGAAATAACAGACTCTGAAAGAAACCAGGGAACCAGTACGTTTCAGAGTTGCCACCAAAAGCAAATTCAAACCAAGCAAGTAAAAGTCTTAATAAATAAATTAAATAAATAAAAACTTTAAGACATCAAAGAAAAAAATTGAAAAATACCAGAATATAGAAAGACCCAAAGATCAATAGAAATATTGTGCAGATGGCTATCAAACCAAAAGCAATCTATAGATTTAATGCAGTCTTCATCAAAAGTCTGACAGAATTTCACATAAATTTCAATGCTCAACTTCATATGGGAAACACATACACACACACATACACACACACACACACACACACACACACACACACACACACACAAACACACACACGACAGTTATGACAACCCTGGATAATAAAAGAACCACTGGAAGTATCACCATCTCGGATTTCAAGGTGTATTACAGAGCTATAGTAATGAAAACAGCAAGATATTGGCACAAAAACACATTGATCAATGGAAACAAACTGAAGATTCACACATTAAGAACACATACCTACACATGCCTGAGTTGCAACAAGGTAGCATCTTCAATAAATAGTGCTGCTCAAATTGTAGGGCTGTTTGTAGCAGAAAAATAGAACCATATCTATCATGCTGCACAAAACTCAACTCCAAATGGATCAAGAATCTGAGCATAGCACCAGATATCCTGAATCTGACCAACGAAGTAGGAAATGGACTTTAACTAATTGGTATAAAGATCTTTCTGAACAGGCACAGGCATTAAGATCAACAATTAATAAGTGGAAACTCATGAAAGTTTTTGTATGGTAAAGAACACCACCATTCCAGTAAAACAGTCTACAGAATGGGAAAAATATTTACCAATTATATATCTAATATCTAGATATTATATTCTATTATATAGGTTAGTATCTACAGTATATAAAGCACTAAAAAGAAACTGAACATTAGGAAAACAAATAACACAATTTAAAACAGAGTGATCTAAACAGAGAGCCTCAAAAGATATCTCAAATGATGAAACACAAATGGCTGAGAAACACTTAAAGAAATGTCTCAAATCTTTAGCCACCAGGAAAATGCAAACTAAAACTACTTAGAGAGTTCATCTTATCCCAGTCAGAATGGCCAAGATAAATAAAACAAATGACAGCTTATGCTGGCAAGGATGTAGGGGAAAGGGGACACTTATTTATTGTTGGCAAGAATACAAATGGGTATAGGCACTATGGAAATCAGTTATTGGTTCTTCAGAAAGCTGGAGCTTAGTCTACTTCATTCATTATCCAGAAGTACCACTCTTGGGCATACAGCCAGTGGACTCTCTTGGGCAGTGGACTCTGCACCCTGCTTCAGAGGTACTCGGTCATCCATGTTCACTGCTGCTTTATTCAAAATAGCCAGAAATTAGAAACAGCCCAGATGTCCATTAATTGATAAGTAGATGGGCAAATAATGAAAATAGGGTAACAAAATTTATAGATAAATGGATGAAGCTAGAAACAGTCATCCTGACTGAGACAACCTAGACTCCCCCAAACAAATATGCTATATCATCTCTTATATGTAGATGCTAGCTTTCAGCTTTTGATATGTGTGCTACAATCGAAATACTCACATAGGTTGAGTATATCATAAAGGACCAGGGGGAAGAAGGGTATCTCCCAACAGGAAACAGAATTTTTAGTGCTATGAAGAAATAAAGGGGAAACTAGAATCGGAGGATTAAAATGTGGGTAGGGAAGGATCAAGGTGAAGTAATGAATACAGATACAGGAAACAAACATTTAATACCTTTTGAAAAACTATATGCGAACCTACTACTGTAGAAGCTTCCTAAATTACATACATGCATAGAAGCAATTTAAATTAAGTCACCATACAGTGGGGAACATAATGTCCTTACTTATGCCATCAAGTTAAACTTCCAAGGATGGGAATGGTTTACATCTTCTTGAGGCATTGGCCAAAGGTGTCCTGTGGAACCACTCAAACGTCACAGGCTGTTTGTCAAGGCTAATGGTTGTTCTTCACATCTTAAGGGTAAAGAGCCTATTGGCCCTTTTGCTGAGGACAGCACTTACTTATGACATTGAACATGGAGAAATCCGGCTGGTGCTCAACTACTAGACTCACCCCAACTGACTAGCACACGTGGTTCCAGGAGATATTCTGTACACTACCGGAGGAGAAAAGTAATCATCAATAGTACCCAGCGATAAACCCTATGACCTACAACAGCAACCTGCCTTTGATACCCTATTCCAATAGTGACACAAATGTTTTGGGAATAATTGACCTTTTAAAAATTAGATTTAAGGCACACTACATACTAAAGTACTAAAGAACTTGAGACTAGAAAGACCATGGGACTAGGGGAACAACCTAACACCATTCTTCTGCCAAAGGAGCAAAGCAACAAGATGACTAATGGCATACTGCTATGTGGTGGTTTGAATGAGAATGACCCATTAGGTTTATATATTTGCATGCTTAATCGACAGTTGGTGAACTGAAGTCTGTTACTGGGATGGACTTGGAGGTTTAAAAAGCTCAGGCCAGGTCCAGTGTCTATCTGCCTGCTGTTGGAGGATCAGGATGTAGCTCTCAGCTACTGCCCGAGTGTTATGCCTGTTTGTATGCCATCATGGTCTCCAACATGATGATAATGGATTAACCCTCTGGGACTGAAAGAAAGCCCCCAACTAAATGCTTTGTTTTGAAGAATTTTACTTGGCCATAATGTCTCTCACAGCAATAGAACAGTAACTAAGACATTCTGTGCCCATAGTCAGTGCCTCATTTAGCTCTAATCAGAAAAGTTTCTTCCTGTAGCAATTGGAAATTAACAGAGACCCACAATAAAGCAATGTGGAAAGAGTGAGAGACTTCAGAGAATACATTACTAAATAGGATGCCTTCCTCAAACCTCTCCCCTTAAAGCTTAGGGGCCTGTACAGGAAAGGATGTAAAAAGATTATAAAGCCAAAGGTGGTGGATGATTCCGAAAAAGCAGTGTTAGCATTTTGTCTAGGCCCCACCCCACAGTTAACTGGCAACAGCCAGGTGTACCTGACTCACTATAAAAAGGGCTGCTTACTCCCTCCCCTTCCCTCTCTCTTTTGCTCCTGCTCTGTCCCCTTGCTCCTGCTCGTCCTCTCTCCCCATTCTACCTCTCCCCTCTCTCAACCTGCTCATGGTGGGCCTCTACTCTCTCTCTGTCTCTGTCTGTCTCTGTGTTTCTCTCTCTGTCTCTCTCTGTGTCTCTCTGTGTCTCTCTGTGTGTCTCTCTCTCTCTCTCTCTCTCTCTCTCTCTCTCTCTCTCTGTCTCTCTCTCTCTCTCTGATACTCAGTTGTGATGAGGAAAGGAGTTGACACTAGCTGCCAAACCTCACTGGGAGAGAGAGGTGCCTACTGCTCTTGGGCTTCTCTGTTGGCATCAGGGGCACAGGGAGAAGCAGCATGAAGCTGAGGGAGATGTGAGAAGGGACAAGGCATGAACTGCGTCACCATTTTCCTCAGATGATTATGTGTGAATCCACATATAATGCAGTAAAAAAATAATGAAAAATGTTATTACGTGTGACTATTTAATTTAAGGACAACGTAAGTAGAAAACTTAAATCTTATATTTTTGGTTGTGAGCCTAGCCTTTTTAATGGCTGAGCCATCTCTCCAGCCTAGAAACTTAAATCTTAAAAAAATCATGTCAAAACACTCAACATTTTACATAATCTGGTACTAATCGTTTTGCGCTCAGAGATATTTTTCTATTTAAAGAAGTTTATTGTGATTACAAAGGATTTGAGCATATCTCAAAATTTGGTATCAATTTAGCCCAAGGATCAAATTGAAGTGTGAATTAAAAAAAAATAGCAAAATCTTAAATGTTTCCCAAAGGAAAACAAATTAAGCATTGAATAATATACATTTATCTTTTATTCCTCTATAAAGTGGTAATTTTCAAATGTTTAGACAATAGACAGTTTATTAGCAAAGATACTGAATTAGGTTATAGGCCAAAATAAAAGAGCTCACAAATCCCAGACTTTTCAAACATAAGTAATTCAGAGAAATCAAAACATCTTGACTTTATAGAACAAATTATCACACTCAGAATTTACTTTGTAAAAAGTTCCATGAATTTAAGAATACCTGGAAGATAAAATACTGTAAGAAATACACTTCACTCTGAAACAAACACATAGGTGTCTGTGTGTGTGTGTGTGTGTGTGTGTGTGTGTGTGTGTGTGTGCACACGCACGTGTTTGTAGTGTGGTGTGGTGAAAGAGAAAAAACTTTCTTCTTCATCAGTAAAAGACAGATACACCTTTGAAGGATGAGAAAAAAATAAAATAAAATTCCAACACTATTTATTCTAGTGATGCTTTCCTATACCAAGGCAAGAATTTCTTGTCCTATAAGAACTCTGAATAAATATATCAAGATCATTATTTTGACCACATATCAGGTTGATTTCAGAAATTCCATCCTGTGCTTTCAAATACACTGGGCAACACTTGGCAGGTGTGGTGTGCCATATTATTGCTGTGTTTGTCTCTCCTCCACAACAAAAGTCATTGCACAAAAATAGCCAAACAGCCTTAACTAGCATTTTCAGTGTCATGAAAGAGAAACAGTTCATTTTCAAATAGTTCAAGGTTTTGCCAGCAAGAACCTAAAAAATCAGGTCTCCGTGATGAGCTCAGGAGCTACCATCATTTAGAGAGTTGAAGAGCTAACCAGGAGCTCAGGAAGGTCCCCATCAAACATCAGGGACATAGGATAAAGGAACACAGCAGGCTTGAGCAGTCCATCTGCCATGTGCCAGCAGTACACTGCCCAGTGCCTTCATTCCTTAGAACAGTGATTATACCAAAGCTAGATGGAGCATCTTGAGCTCCATTGGCTTCATGGTAGTTGCCAGCTGGAAAGTGACAGTGTTCTGACTGGCTCCAGCTTCTTCTCACCATGTACATAGCTCATCTTCAGTCTCCTGTTCCAGAAAGTCTATTCAGAACCCTCCAATTGGGCCTGTCTAGAGCACCACAGAGCAATTGCCTTTCTGTGTGGTACTGCATTTCTCTTCTTCTTCTAAGAAAGGAGGAAAGCCCAGGACATACCCAGTATTATTCCCCCCACTTCAATATAAGGGAGGGCACATCCTTCTGCTATGGAGTCAAGGTAGCAGTAGGCTATGTGACTAGCGGGGTTGTCTAGATCTCTCCTCCTATCATTTCTAGGGAAGAGAAGAAGACCCAAGGCTACCCTGAACCAGACCATGGCAACAACAGGCAGAATACAAGACCAATTCCCAATTATATCCTGCCTTAGTGTACCTGCAGGAAAAACTAAAGAGCATGCCTGAACTTGCCCAGGCTGGCCACATCTAGCCTCTGATACAAACACCCTCTGCCATGTTGCTATTGCTGCTGCAGACCTTCTAAAGGACAGAAGAGGGCAACCACCTGGCCACTTAACAAGTCAATTCTTTCTAGTTTTGTGCATTGAACTTATTTCTTGGGATATCTGCCAAAGTCACGATATTCTCCTACTGAACTCAAAGGAGCTTTTCACCAGAGGCAAAAGAAGTGGGAATTTTGAAAAACAAAACAAAACAAAACAAAACAAAAACACAAAAAACCAAAACAACGACCAATCTTCAGTTATTGTTTTCAGTGAAAGCTCTTGAAAAGATGGGCAGATGAGACCTGGGAAATATATAGCCTCTTCATCCTAATTTCAGCAGAGGGAAGAGCCCAATTTGAGCCTTCAACTAGAATGGGAGAGCTTCCAAAGGAGGCCTTTTGCATGTTTATCTTCTAATTGATAGTAACAAAATGGTGGCAGCCCACAGCTCCAGCACCTCTAGCTCTTTGGTTCAAAACCTCATTAAATAGAAAGAGCAGTTCCTGTTGTCTTGAATTAACAGATAGATGAAGCAAGCATGTACAGGAATGTAGAACAGCCTGGTGGTCCTGAAAGCTGGCAATCTGCAAAGCTAATACTATTAATTGCTTTGCTCTCCCAAGTTCCCCCTAGGCTTTAAGATTCCAAATAAAATATGGGTCATCCAGGTAGTTAACTCATCCATGATCTCCAACTAGGACTCAGTAGGAAAGGGGTGGAGCCAATCTTGGGGGCAGAATAAAGGAGAAAAATAAAGGAACCCAGAGGATTCAAATTATAACAGGAAAATGGCTGAAAGAGCCGAGCATACAACTAGAGCCAAATAGCTTGGCAGAGACAGCCACGCTTGGGGATCTGTGATGACAGGGACAGTCTTTTTTCCATCCCACTTTGGGCTGCCTTTATAGAAATTTATCTTTTATGTCCAAAGATCAAATTAAAATAAAAAGATCACATTTAATGAGAGCTAAGGGAAATAAAGTGATGGCAATTAAAGAGTAAAAATAACCTCTCTGCGGTTGCAGACCACAGGAGTTTCCTAGTTTTAAGAGCCACAGGCAAATCACTTAAACAAGGCCTTCTGCACTGCATTCCTCTCATGTTTCCTCACACACCCATGGTGGTTAACGTTATAGGCAGGCATGGCTCTTGAATTCCTGGAATTTTGTAGTGACCAGGAATACAGCAGGCCAAACTCATCAACTTCCAGAGCAATCCTGCTGCAAGGAAGTCAAAAGCAAGCCCCTCTGCACTGAGCTGCTGGGTGTTAACTGGAGTTCACAGGGTAGAAAGGACAGAATCTTTCCATCTGAATGCTATCCCTTCCCTGCTCCAACCTCAAACTCATCTTCTACTATTCTCTGACTGTGGACATTCAGTGTCATAGTTGATCATCATCCAGCTCCTTATTTTTCCATGTGCAGACTGGATCTGGACTAGACCACAAAACGCATATGAATTGTTTTTCAGACCTAAGATATCCGAGCTCCCTTAACCACAAAACAGAGGCCAGGCTGATCTGAGATGCAGTCCACGCCTGTTCTCAACAGGCTTGTGTTCAGGCTAACTACCAAAAATACCTATAGCTTAGAGACAGTTTCCTCTAACATCTGTAGACACAAACAGTATTACCTAAAGAAGACAAGCCTGGAATACTTCATAACATTTACCAATTTCAGAGGAGATGAGTTACTAAGCAGAAAGAAGTGGAGATGATTAGCCTACAATTGAAGGCCTTACTTGGCATACAAAAAGACATAGTTCACTTGGTTCCAAGGTCAAGAGTACTCTCTATAATCTAAATATAATCTATCCGTCGTTGGCACGTCATACTTACCGGTAGAAAGTGGTATAGTCCACTGTTGAGTGGCAGGTCTGAAACTCCCAGGACTTGAGTTTCTGGCATTCTCGATGGGCTCGAAGCTTCACCTTCACTGTGCCTTGGCATAGCTCAGGCACTGGTTTTCTCTGTGGTCTGTTGCAGAATTCGTTGGATTCTACTCTCCATGACTCAGCAAAGTCATCCACATCAAACTTGAAGTTTCCATCTCCACCAATCAAGTCATCACGTTTATGTCCATTGTAGTTGCCACAAAGACCACAGAGCTTGCCCTTGAGGTGAGGGGCAGCCATGACCTCCACAAAACTGTCTCCATCCCACGATATTTCCAAACCTAAAAAGAGGACAAGAGGATCACCCACTCCAGAACATTGTAACATTTCCCAAATGTAAGCATCTTTACACAACATAGGCCAACACCCTTCAACGAGCATCCCTAGCCACTTTCTAAACTCTTAATTGACTTTCAATCTCATTACCAGTCTTCAATCCTACAAAAAATAAATAAATCACTTTATTTGGACAGTTTAGAACTTATCAACTGTATACCATTTCCCTTCATTATATCTTCTGACCTTAGAGTCTGACCTGCATAGAAAACTAATCTTACCACAATATCCTAGTGCTTATTAATTTTAATTTTTTCCATAGTTGAGCTTATTCAAATTGTGTCTTTGCTTATGTAACAATGACTATAATCTCAGAATGCAAAGAAATAAGCATTATACCCTTAACGTGATTTTCCATCTCTTTATACAAATATTCCGCTACATAATTATTTCTCTAAATATCAAGGGAAATTTTCTAAACTGCTTGCTATAATGAAAATTTTTTTTAAAAAATACATATATAAGATATGACTATATATTCTTCAGAAGACAACACTCAGATCCATGAAAGCATTCACTCCTTGTCATGAGACAACTACTGACTGACATTTCCTGGAGGTGAATGGTTGGAAGCCCATTTAGTTGTATGTCTCTATTCCTAGAATGAACATAGGCTTCAGCATCTGAAGACATACTGGAAACTACCATTATGTGGGCAAAATTTCCTCTTGTGTACCTGCCAACAAACCAGTGCTTCTTTCTCACCAAAACAAACAAACAAAAAACCAAAACAACAAATAAATAAACAAACAAAACAAACAAAACCAATCTTTGTCTGGAGGAAAGAGAACACCTTGTTTGGATGAACTGAGTTAAGTGTTAGAAGATTTGTACAAAAACATAGAACTTTTACCAAAAATTCTAGGCTAAGTTTTGAGGAACATCACTAATTAATTGTATGCTAAATGGTGAACTTTTGTCATATGTGGAGAGTCAAGCTATATTATAGAGGCATGCCACAGATAAGTCTGAATAGGCAGCAGGGAAAGAGAGAGACTCCATCAAATTCACTCTGATGTTGTATGTGAAGCTACTGCCCTCAAGAGAAAGGAGAAATCTATGTGAAAAGCCTTTGAAGGTCCAACCTAAAGAAAATGACTATTTTTTTTCTAGTTTTCTGTTCTATATGCACATTGGTGCCATTTCACCTGACTAATTTCTAGCAGGGCCTAAGCTCCAAGGTCACTAAGAACCACAGTGGTGTAAACTCCAGAAGCTTTTACAACACATTTATGTGGATGTCTGGCCTGAACATCTTCATCATTGTCATTGTGTGCTAAGAGCAGCAACCTCAGAGGAGGTCTTCTAAACAGAGGAGTCTCTGTCTCTTCCTGATTCTTCCATTCATAAACTTTTGGGATTCTAGTAGAAGTAATCTTTCATTTTCCCTGTTCTGAATAACTAGAAAGAGGAAAAAAGTCTTTCCCCCTAAAATCCATTGTCTTCATTCCTAAATTGCCAACTAGGCAGATGAGCAAATGCTCAGAGATTAGAGAAGAGATGAGGATGGGTCTGAAAAAAGGAAGGAAGGAAGGAAGGAAGGAAGGAAGGAAGGAAGGAAGGAAGGGAGGGAGGAAGGAAGGGAGGGAGGAAAGAAGAGAGAGAGGGACGGAGAGGGAGAGAGAGAGAGAGAAGATAGGAAGAAAGGAAGCAACTTGGATAGATGGAGTGAAAGAAAATTAGCCTTGTTGAGATATGAAATTTCCACAAGATGTTGGAGTAACAAAGAGAGCATGAGCAAGACATAGCCAGAGGGCATATTCTAAAGCTAGAAGTACTTTGGTTTGAAAATGTCCACAAAGGACGAAGGTTAGCCAAATGGCTTTCTTATGAGAAAGTCATATAGCTACCAAGACATAGAGTTACTTTATGGTGAGCTATTGGTAAAATAAATCAGTGTTCTCAAACTGGGATTCTCAAGAAATAAACAGGAAAAGCCCATAAGAAAATCACCTTGTACTAAGTGGAAGCAATAAAAGCATTCTAAATCTAAAGCAAATGGTTGAAAAGGTTTTGCTGTTGTTGCTGCTGGTGGTAGTGGTTTTTGTTGTTGTTGTTGTTGTTGTTGTTGTTGTTGTTGTTTTGGTTGAGAGAAAAGGATAAGTACAAAGAACCAATTTAATAGCTTGGAAAAGGAAGGATAAAAGAAAGTCATAGGGGAAGTGTTCTGGAAGAAATCTGGTCACACGGGGGGACAATGTTGAACCAAGAAATGAGAGAAGAGACACAAAACTGGGACACCCATACCACACCTTGCACGTAGTCCTGTGTGACACATGGTATCAACTCTGAGAGCTGTCATATAACATCATGTACATTTCTGTATACTTAACTGTCTAGCAGACTACGTAGCTCATAGTATAGACTCGGTTAAGCAATCGCCCCTGTAAGGCTGATGCACTGAATCTGTGAAGTCAACTAAATTCTGTTTCATGCAAGCTAAGACACTGAAATAACTGTTTTGAAAGAAGGCAAACCCATTATCAAATAATTTTCAGGATGTTCTCCAAGGTGCAGAAGAAACCTGACCTCCCAAGGCAGTTACTCAGCAAGAAAAACAAGGGGAGAGAATCAGTTCCATACCAAGTCCAACTGTTTGAGCACAATTCCAAAGATTTTCCACGTTGCAAAATTTTCCAAACTGCAAATCTCTTTATTAGACAGCAGGCAAACAGTGTTCTTCCAACCACTACAAATAGTGAAGAATTTACACCCAAGGGGGTCCAGTGTATCGCTGACAATGATAAAATGACTTTGAACCTTTGGGCAATTTAGTCCTGCAAATTCAGTGGTGGAGAATGCGCTATCACTGTGTTCTTTCTATGAGAGGCCTGGAGTCTGCACATGCCTGGAGACATGCAGACCCACTTTGTTTTTAGTAAACTCTGCTCAAAACTTGTGACATCTCACTCATAAAGCATGGTCCCCAAAGCGTCCATCCTTCTTTGTTACAAGCACACTGAGACTTTCACTGACCCGTGTCAGGCTTCATACTGGAGGGAGATGAATTTTGTACTACAGCTGACTTTCTGCCTTGTACCATCATCATTTATATCTGTGTGTGTGCAACTTCGTTTGCCTCTTGTGAAAGTAAAAGCCTTATGAGCTAGACTTATGACAGGCCAAGTTGCCTTGGAAGGAATGGCTTTTCTAGATGGTCCTTGCAATGGGCATTTCAATCGAGAACAACATCAAGAAAGGACTTAGGAGGCAGGAGATGGTCCATTTTGCAGCTGGGATGAGTTTCCTAATTCTCTGCATGAGAAATTGGGTAGAAACAGCTAGCTAGCTGTCAGCGAGCTAAAGCTGAAGCACATGTCACATCTGGGCCCGTGAGCAGCAGCCACATTCCACTTTAGGAAGGGCTTTCCAGTTTCCCTCTCTCACCAAGGAGTATTTTCCTAACCTGTTCTTTGTATTGTTTTGGTTTCTGGTTATTGATGATTTTGCTATAGTCCACTTAAAGAGGGCAGGACATGGAAAGCCTGGAGAAAGTCCATATTGAAATATAAAACTACATGATTTTTCTCTTCAGGTTTCACATCAAGATACATTGTGAGTTCAACGAGTGTACATCTGTACAAAAACATAATGAGAAGTGTGTCCCTCCTGTATGCACTTTCAGGTAGACCTGATTAATTAAACTGATGGCAGAAATAAAGTTTGCATTTAGAATATTGGCTAAGAACTTGGGACAGGGTGGTGGCATGCTAAGATGCTCCTGTGGAGTCATTAGCAGGTGAGTACTGACAGCCTGATTCTGCTACACTGTAGCCACCTGGGAGAGTCAGAAGAATTCCATCACCAAGTGCTAAGTCCATAAACCACAGACAAAAGCAGCCTAACTCCCTACCTCCTGGTCTACCAGCTGAAGGCCTGGGGTAAGCTACTGTTTTGAAGATCTTTTGATCTCTGTAGCTTATGAAAGAAAACAAGGAAGACAAACTCTCAAAGGACGTGCCATGACTGTTGTTTGAAATAGACAATCAATAGGTGATAAAAATGAAAATATCTCTAAGGGGCATTTCAAACTGAAATGGCTAGACCAGCATGGAAACACTATTGTCTGGAAAGCCAGTCATTTCAGGCAAAGCAAAGTGCAAAGTAAGTTCAGCCCTCAGAGGACCAGACGGCTTCTCTAGGAAGCAAACTTGTGTGATGTGTGCACTACAGAAAACTGTCCAGCTGGGTGTTAGGGGGTGCCATACAAATTACTTGCACCATAGAAAGAAAGATGGAAAAATAACAGAAATTGTAAGATTGAGCTCAAGGTCCCGAATAATAAAATTCACTAATCTGATTATAGTATTTATGAGTTATCATTATTTTTTTAGCAGCCCTGTCATTTTGCTCATTTTTATAACATGGAATCGTACAAAGAACATACTTATTCCATAACGTTTTGCCAGCTGTGCACGGAACTCCTAGGCTGTTAGTAATCTTCCAGTACTTCTTTGAGAGCTGGGCCGTGACTGACTAATAATTTCCATATCACTACGATCCATTGTGTCTTGCTGGCTTGCAAACAGATAGGCAGGATGCTTCTAATTACTTCTGTGTAATAACAGCCCATTTTGGACACACTTTACAGGGAGCCCGGATGCCGACTCCTTTACGGAAAAGAGCTGGAATCTTGGTTTTAAGGTGCCGTGTCATGTGTCATTTGGATAAAGAAACAATTGTCTGAACTTTCTGAGTAGGCCTAAGCTTCCTGGTTGGGTGAGTAGAGGGCTTCACACCTGAGAGGTGAAGGGAACTCTTTGCTGAATGTCCTATACATTAACAGTTAGTACCATCTCACTGAAATGATATCTCTGTACCTTAAACCTCCCAGGTCCCACCTTGGTGTCCAGCCCTGCTTAGTTGAGGTATGATGCTATAGATTTAAATCAATCTATCAAAATACTTATTTGGCTTGAATTGTAACAATTGCCAAAGGTTCTGAAGCAATGGGGAGGGGAAAACCACTGAATAAACTGAACTCAATCAATGCATTTAAAGTACTATGTTCAAAGAACTGGAGGACACCGGGAGAACTCACAGTGTAATACCCAGCTACTGTGGTGCATTGGCCAAAGGTGTTGTGCCAGGAACCACACCGATGAGACAGTGGTGCAAATGAGCCGAACTGATTCTCCAAGGAAGATAAAGACAAACTAGATTCTGCTTCTAAAATGTTTTTCTGAGATAATAACTAACGTGCCAGGATTTGACCGTGTACATCACTGTCAGCTGAGGACAGCTTGTCATGGAGTGGAAACGCACAGCACAGTAGGCTGAAGGCTAGAGAGAGACAGGGCCTCAGAGATCATTTCTAGACTTCTAACTGGAGGATACACTTTCAAAGTCAGGCTCCCAAGTGTCCTAGAAGCAGAAATAATGTCCTTGACTATCAGCTGGGAAAATATTTTCCTCCAGTGTTAAAGTACACAGGCTTGCTGATCAAATGTGGCTTCTGTCCCCATACTCTATCTGCATGCCCACACAAGGTCACATGTGGCTCCTGTCCCCATACTCTATCTGCATGCCCACACAAGGTTGCTGAACTCTTCCCAGTGTATGATGACCAAGAAATCAGGCTCCCCCAAGAACAAGCCTATCGGCAGTGAACACGGATGTAAACCTTTTGTTGTGCTTTTGAGTTTTAAAGATACCAGCAACTGAGCCTAGGGCCTCACATAGACTAGGCAACCCTCCCTCATAAAACTGTGTCTCCATCTCTCTGTTTATTGTTTCTTTTGACCTCATGACTCTCTTGCGTCAGACCCTTCATAGCAGGCCTGTGCCATCCAGCTGGCTTCCGTCTCTCTTTTGAACAACTGGTACAAAGCTGTTTGCTTCTGAAGATCCTCCCACCCCGTTTGAACACATACTACCAAGGAAGCCCTCCTCCTCCCACATGTGAAACTGCATGTGGTTGGCTGATCTAAGAGACATTTGACAGTTCCAAGCTGGACATTAGTGCCCTAAAATAGCAACAAAGCTGGAGAGAGGTTACTGGGAGGGTACTACTGTTATTTTTAGAATGAGAGTGGAAAGGTTCTGGATGCCCCTCCCTCAGAAAAAAAAAATGTAAAACTAGCGTGACTGGTGTCCAGAAGCAAGGCTTTGCATGGTATAAATGTCCATGGTTAGTCCAGAGCCTCTTCAGAATGTGCCTCTCCCCTAGATGAACAGACAAAGGAGGCACACTCCAAGAAGGTGCTACTCCTGCTGCTGCTGCTGCTGCTGCTGCTGCTGCTGCTGCTGCTGCTGCT
>JANHMN010000006.1:72293773-72313776 GCA_030674055.1 Rhabdomys pumilio
TTATTTTTATAGAGTTAAGACAATCCTGAACATGAAATTTTACTTTCTATATTTCACTTAACATGTCATAAGATTTCCACAGTCATTCAAGTATGTTTTCCTTTGAAAACCCAGAAGAAAATTTTCGGTCTCAGCCCATTACTGCTCCACAGAGGGACGGCTCTCCAGCCACTACATGGATCAACACCTTTCTGGAGCGGTGTCTTAACCACAGGGCACAACACACATAAACATGGCTTTAAACTTTTCTCAGCACAAACTTCAGGGAAACAGGTCCTTTGGGACTCTGGGTCACTGAGTCATGCTGAGATTTCAGGATCTTAGCATGGTCACTGAGTCATGTTGAGCTTTCGGAACCTTAGCAGGATGAGAGTCATTCCATTTGGTGCCAAGTCTTAGGTAAAAAGCAGGAAAGGCTGGGATTAGAAATACTGCCTGAGACACAAGCCAGCTGCTTTTTGCTGAGGGGACTTCTGACACTGATAGTCTGGTTAAAAAGCAGGCCCTAAGTGTCTTCTATATGCAGGAGCTCTGGCTTTGCACAAGGTGTCAGTGACTGCTGTTAGCCTGCAAGGCATTTGAGAGGCAACAGATGCTCCACCAGGTGGCAGCTGGATACCTGTAAGCATTTACATTTCCTCTAACTTACTCTAAAGGGTGGCACACGGAACAAGGTGGTCGTTCTGTTCCGGTCAGTGCGTAACCCACCAGAGATAGCAATTGGTCTACATTAGAAAAAAAAAAGAAAAAAAAAACCCAAATATTTAAAAAGTTACGTAGGAATTTTGTCTCCTGGTAATTTGTTTTCCCATATGTCCATCACTTCACATACTCACCAATGTACTCCCTAATTCAAAAATCAAATCTAACCTGATTTCAGATACCAAGCCTCAGCTACCATTCTATGACACGTCTAGTATAGCCTAATGCTTCCCACCTGCCCTCTGGGCTCAGCTTGTCCTACCAAAGTTCACACACGTGTGCATGCATGCCTGTGTACATGCACACATGAACCTGTGCACATGCATATCCTTACATAAACACAAATGCACACATGCATACATACATATACAGTACACACATACAAATACAAACACATGTGTACACGCATACACGCGCACACACACACACACACACACACACACACACACACACACACACACAGTCTTCAGTTCTCTATCTTCAATTCCATCTCTTCCAGCAATATCCCCAATACCTACCTTAGCCACTGTAATTTATTTGATTTGTACGTTAAAGAGTCTCTATTTGAACCCAGAGTATATTGGCTGCCTAGCTACAAGCCCCTCTTCTGTCTCTGTTTCCCCAGTTTTTGAACACAGAAAGACCTTGTGACCTATGCTCTATAGATCCAAACTCAGGTTCTCAAGGTTATGGGGTATCGGTATTGACTGATCCATCTCCATGACAATGTTAAGTCATTTTTTACTCACCTAATGGTTATAATGTATTCATAGTGCCTGAGTCTGACCTTGAACTCCTTACGTATGCATTTCATGTTTACTTCTCAGTGCCCAGAAAGCCCACTGTCATACTGAGCCTCTAAATGTATACATGTACATACATCAATTGCATTGGAGCAATGCATGGCATACTACCTATCAAGTAACAATGAATATTTGTTGAAAATGGGTTAATTTACTAAACAATATATTTGGTTACAAAGAAGTTGCCTACACTGAATACACTGAATTTACAAAAATAGATACTAGTGACAATATATGCCTGGTAGCCAGTGGAAGTTTGTTTAATTAATTAAACAAGTTATTTATGAATACGTTAAGAACAAATACACTATTAGGGAGAATAGAGAAGGGGGATTATAGTTGGTGCTGAGAAAATCACCGAGGGATCTCAGTCTGTTGGTCTTGTTCTCAGGGGTGGGCAGCAACTCCTCTCCCTTTACAAAACCAATCTCTTCAGTTGAATGGACATGTTCCCCACTGAGAAGCATTTTCAGAACCACAAAACTGGTTCAAAATCACAGACATAGGATAAGAGAGCTTAATTCTATTCCTGCATTGACCAAGTGTGACAGGCCAGTCATGCTTCCTCAAAGAACGCCACCCCAGATACCCTATACATATGGTAATGAATGACAAAAGAAAATGAAATTTGCAATTGTCTTCATTAAACAGGAAGGCAGGGACTTGGCATCGTACATTTGGCTGAGAAGAGTGAGGAAGAAGCCAAAGGCCAAGTGATGCAGGTACCACAGAATTTGGGAAAGGCAAAACATGACTCTGCCTGAGTCTTTACAAAGAACACAGCCTTGTTAGTGCCTTGATTTTAACCCAGTGAAACCTATTTCTGACTTTGGCCTCTAGAGTGTGCAAGATAATTAGTGATGTTAGGCAATGATTTTTATGGGGTTTTGCTACAGCTATTCACTGGAAACTAATAACTCAGCACAATCCAAAGCATCTACTCCAAGCTGCTTGTACCAGGTGTCATATCAAATGTGTTATGTTCTGTATTTTAATGTCTCTTTTCTTCCTTACCATGCCTCTATATAATTTACATTATTAAATTAATTCATTAGTAGTGAGTGTGGACCCTGTGGCCCATCGTCTCTGAGCACTACAGACAGAAACTAGTCTCTGAAGAGACTAGACTAGCACCTTCCCCTACTTGTGCCTCTACTTAAAGGTTACACTGCAGCATCTCAGAGATGCTCCTGATGAGTGGGAATGGGAACAAATGTGTAGACGCTCTTCCTAGAAAAACAGCCTCCAGGATGTAGAGGCTCTTAAGGCTGATCAATGGCTCAAGTCTGATAGTCAATTAAAAATATCTATTTTAAGTCAGTTACAAAATTCAGCATATGATCTTCTTGTTTAATATATTTCTGTTTCACTTACCCAGCTTCAAAGTCTCAAATTTAAGGTCAATTTCTGCAGTTTATCTCTGTTTTCCAAAATGTAGAAAACTCATCAACATTTCCCTTTCTTTTCTTTTCTTCTCTTTTCTTTTTTTCTTTCTTTCCTTCTTTCTTCCTTCATTTCTTTCTTCTTCCCTTTCTTTTTGACTTTTTCATTAAGTAATTGTTTATTTCATGCCATACACTGGGAAAAGTCTGCTGTATAACTAAGGTCACTGTACCCATGATTAACAGATGAAGACAAGTCACCAAACAACAAGAAAAATGTTCTGCATCTTTAACAGTTTTTTTCTGTTTGTTTGTTTGTTTCCTTTTGAGACAGGGTCTCTGGCTATCCTGGAACTCACTCTGTAGACAAGGGTGGCCTTGAACTCACAGAGATTTGCCTTCCAAGTGTTGGGACTGAAGATTAAGCTTGTTGTAGAAGACATACTTACTACTCTCGCTACTCACAAGTTGACCTGACGGTATCTTCTCCCTTTACATAGTATTTTTTCTAAGAGAGTTGTGCATCTGGACTGAGGAGAGAAATATCATATCTCTAAATTAATTTATTGTCTAGAATTAAAACATTAAGGACCTTTGGAGAGAGTCCTGTATTTGAAACCTCATCTTACTTTGGCACTTAGTGGCTAGCAAAGCAGACACAAACTCTCTATGTAACATAGGTTTGTTTACCTAAAGCTACTGCATTCGATTCCCTGAAAAGATGCCAAGATTAAGAGCTGCTCACATTATAGTGAGCATCACTTTTCTTACTGTAAGATTGTAAGAGGATGTAAAGTACAGAGATGGTGAAAGTATAATGAGTTGAGTCCCTCCATAAACGACACAAAATGTGGATTAGGAGGCAGAGTGGAGTTAGCCTTCTAGGCTACAGGAGGAATGCCAATAAAACACAAACAAACCAAGGAAGCAACTTGTACCAGAAGAGCAGGAGACAGATCTGTCTGGAGCAAGGACTTGCTTCAGGGGACATGAGACATTCACACTGTGTAAATAAATTGGCCCAAGATTCATTGCCAGCCTGGGAAGTTTAAATATATTCCAAAGAATCAACATTTCTTAATGTCTTTCCTACAAAACATTAATCCTGCCTGTAGCATCACCACAATGAGTAAAACTTTAAAAATCCTGCAAGACCAGCTGGGGATGCTCTGTACTTCCCCATCCTCCTGAAAGCTTACAGTGCCCACTGAGTTTGGCAGTGAGGAAACAAGTCTAGGTCTACCCTACCCAGAATTCAGGAACATATACAGTCAAAGAGTCTGCCTTGAAGGTATTACTCAGGGCTATTCCTCAGCGCTAGGGAATTTACAACACAAACCCTGGAAAGCTCAGCAGTGAAAGAAGGTGGTCTAGTTTTCATGAAAGATACATTTGGATTCTGAAGTTATGTAGATAAAGAACTGAAGGGACATGGCTGGGGGTTAGTAAAAAACAACAGGATGAGGGTACAGCCACCATGGGAATAAAAAGGAAATTATTTATTAGGAAAACAGCATAAAGAGGCAATCAACTGGACTTGATGACTGATTACCAACAGGGGAGAGAAATGCCAGAAATATGAGAAAGAGCCTTGAGTCTCCAAACCTGCACAGCTGGGCGAATGTGGAGGCCAGAATTCAGTCAATCAACAGGGCTTGGAAACAGCCACTAGCCCCTCCAACCAACTCCTAACTCAGACAATTTAGGGAACCAAAGGTAGCAACTGTTAATGCAATTCAAATGCAGTGCTTACAAGAATCACTCCCTCGGAAGGATAGATGCTAAGCTTCACTATTTGACTCACAGAACATGGAGAAGCCCAGCTGGAATTTTACCCCCAGTGCCTAACTTTCATGGTGCTATAAAGTACCATACACACTATCAAAGGAATAATGTAATCATCTCTCTCACCCATCTGTGAACTCTGGAAATACAACAGCAACTAGCCTGAAAAGATATGCCCGTGAGTACAATAGCAGCACAGACATTCTTGACTGGATAGAAGGCTTGTTTCATGAGATAGAACCCATCATTGATAAAGAGGTGCAAAACTCTGTGGCTTTATACATCATAGGCCATAGGGGAGAATCCAATATGTTTATTCCACTAAATGGACATAATATTGAAATAATTCTTAATGTCATTCAATAGTCATAGATCAGACCATCTCTCAACCCCTTGCAGTAGATGGCAACAGACACAGAGACCCACAAGTGGTCAATGTACAGAGAATAAAAGAATATGGAGTCCTCAGTCCTGAATAAGACAATCATATCACACTTTTCCACACAAAGACTCTAACACTGTTCTTATGTGGAACAGTGGTGATAAAGACTGTAAGAGGCAGGGCCTTAGAAACAGTGTTTTCCAAATTCAACATGGAAGTTACACATATGAGGTCATAGTGATTGTGACTGTAAGCCCAAGACTCTACAAACAAGCTCAAGTCAGATACCATCCCAGCATAAAGTGGGAAAGTGGGCCTGAAATATCACCACTCTGTGAAACGCTATTGGCGCTTGATAGCTGCTGGGAAACGAAGGGTTAGTTTTCTTTAATGATATTACTCATGGTACGCCAAAAATACTCCAGGGAAGCCCCTACTCTCAAGACCAGCTGGGATCAGTTGGATAACACAAACTGTGCTCAATGAGAAAATAGCAGAAAGAAAGAAAGAAAGAAAGAAAGAAAGAAAGAAAGAAAGAAAGAAGGAAAGAAAGAAAGAGAAGGAAGGAGATAAAGAGGGAGGGAGAGAAGGAGGAGGGAGGGAGGGAGGGAGGGAAGGAGGGAGGGAGAGAGGGAAAGGAAAGGAAAATGATAAAACTCAAATTTTGGTAGGAAGAGATGGGAGTGTAAAAGACTGTAATGGGAGGAGTGAGGTAAAGAATATGTTCAAAATAGATTGTATTAAATTCTCAATTAATAAAAAAATTGTTTAATGAAGGCATTCTTGTCAGAAGGCTATAAGACAGGCTCAGTCTTGTTTATGAAAAAAAAAAGAGGGAGATGTGGAGAGCTTTTGGGCCTGATTGGCAGGAATCTGACATGAGCCAAGGACAAGGAAAGTGGCATCAGGCAGAAATCTGACATTAGGCTAGAACAAAGAAGTAATTTCAGGCAGGAATCTAAATCTTAGGCTAGAACAAAAAAGTAATTTTACTCAGGAATCTAAATCTTGGGCTAGGACAAAGAAATAATTTCAGCCAGGAATCTAAATCTTAGGGTAGAAGGAAGTAGACTTCAGGCATGAAAATGACTTTGGGCTAGGACGTGGAAGTAGGCTCAGATATTTTGGTCATTCTGATAATCCCTTAGAAACAGTGATCACAGGAATGTTCACAGAATTTTGTTTAATGCCTTGCTTTTTCTTTGACTATTTGTATTTATTGTCTTGCTTGTTCCTTGACTATTTGCATCTATTGTATTGTTAGTTCCTCAACCTAGAACTGACCTGAATATTTGCATATAATTAAAATGGTATAAAAGCAAAAAGGAGGAGGAGGGATGGGATAGGGGGTTTATGGTAGGGGGAATGGGGAAAGGGGATAACATCTGAAATGTAAAGAAATAAAATAGCTAATAAAAAAAATCAAAGTTTGGTTAATACTGAAACCTGAGTGAGAAAGGATCTTCAGGTGGAGTGTGGAGGTGGCTGTGGGTGAACACAAGAGGAGGCAACATGTCAAAAGGACAGATCCATGCACTAAAGACACACTCTGGCCCCGGCAGAGGAAGGGATGGAGGCTGGGGTGGGGGTGGGGGAGCCAAGAATAATGTGAATTGCATATCAGTGAGAAACACTGTGCATACAGTGAGCCATTTCTCCCATCTCTGTAAAGATGAGAGCTGACATAAAATAACCCAAGAGATCACAAAAGTTAAGGTATCTTCCCAAACACAGTGTTTCTGAAGGTGAGTAGACACTACTGCTTGCAAATAGAATTGTCTATCATGTATAAAAGAAGAAAACTGGTAAATCTCATGTATTTGGAGGCAAACCTCCAAAAAACGAATCACCATACAGTCAAAAGAGAACACCGAGTTAGTTATGCTTAAAGTTTGGGTTCCAAATTCTCACAGATTGCAGTATTAGCCAACCTCTCAGTCTGTTAATGCTCTCTGACCTTCAGATCCCTACATTGGAAGATGGAGCTGATAGTAGCTTCCACTTGGCAGAATCATCCTGAGTATCAAATGGCAAAATGTGTGGACAGCATGTGCTATAAGTGCCACTCCACTGCAGCACGGGCAATGGCACCCACAGGTGTGTGAGTCTCTGTGATCTTATTTCACTTATAGGAGATGTGACCTTAGAGAGGTGGAGTCCTGCTTCAGCTCTGTACGCAGGGAGTTCCATGAAGCATGTTTTTCAGGTGCAGACTGGAGCTTGGCTTACTCACTTGTCCTGATCTTTGGCTGTAATTTGGGGGTACCCTCACTAAGTCTAGGTCTCCAGTATACTCAGTCACAAATGGATGCTTGCATTTCTTTAGAGATTCAGGATGGTAGTGTGGCCACTGCATGTCAAGTGTGGAGTTGATTTATATGTCTCTCCATAGAAAAAATATATTCATTTATATGTAGATAAGAATGTACTTTTAATGCAGTGATTTAATAATGCTGTTCCTAATAATAATAATAATAATAATAATAATAATAATAATGCATCTTTCCAAAGAAAACTTGAAAGGGGATTGTAGACAGTATAAGTACTACATCAGAATATTTGAAAGGTGTGTAGGCCTGATACCAGCTCTCTTACTTGGTATTTCTTGTGAGCTTCAGTTTCCCTGAGTGAGGACTGGAAAGGAAAAATCCCAGAGGGAAAGTCCCCAAATGCACATAATTTTATGGCACTAAACTAAAAATGAGTTAAACTGCAACTTTGAAAGCGACAGTGCTCTACCCCTACTATAAATTATATTGAGTTCTTTCAAGTTTAAAACTGTATAGAATATTTATGCATATATGTGTATTTATACATGCTTACTTAGTATAAAAAATTAGCAAGACTTTCATTTGGCTATATAAACATCCCTCTCTGAGTTGCCATGATGGAGGAGAGGGACTGGAAATACTAGTACACATGGAATGTTAAGCTCAGGGTACAACCACCTCCACTCAGCCTTGAGCAGGTAGGGGAGCAACCATAGAAGAGAGCCTGGGCCCGGAATATGCTCTTCAACCAGGGTACTGGTAGAAGAGAGAAAACTATTAAATTGGAGAGCTTTCTTATGATTTCTTTTCTAATCTATAACAACTCCCAGGGATCATAAAATCCTCAAAACTTCCCTTCCCCTTCATAGCAGCAACTATTTATCAAACTTTAGATGGCAAGGAAGCCAAGAACAGCAACTACAGCCCAGTCTTTGGAGCCAGCCAGGCAGCACAGAGGAAACTCAGGCTCCATCTGTGACCTCCAAACCAGCCTCAGTTCCCTGGCTATAAACTGTAGCTAATAATATTACTTGGCCAAAAGATAGCTGTAAGATTCATATAAAATCAAGTGGGACAACCATGACAGAGTTTGGCTATATAGCAGATGATGATAAATAAATGTTGGCTACTGCTGTTGCTATCACTGGTCCTGTTGGCTAGTGATGTGGATGACATTGACAATGGTGGTTGTCACGGTTAACTAATAAACTACTAAGTTACTGCGTACTTGTCAAAGTACTCGCCCTTAGACCTAGCAGCACTACACCAGCCTTGTCTGTTTCTACACTGTCTTGGCACTTAAGAAGTACTGCTACGTAGCACATCCTGAAGAAATGGACAAGAGATGGAGGTTAAAGATGATCTATTTCCCAGAGAATGGCTTCAGTCTCATCCCTCCACTCTAGACCAGTTTAAAATGATAGCATCTCTTAGAACAGAAAGCACAGCAAAGAAAAGGACTCACTTCCCCATAGCTGTTCCTGTGTGGGCTCGCCACTGAACCACTGTTAGCATGTGGGACTTCGCTTTCAACCAGCCTGCCAGCCAAGTTTCAGAAGGTGTCAAAAGCCAGTTCCACATGCACTAGCAGAGATTTCAGTGGCTACTAAGCTTAAGACCTCCGTGGCAGGGCTAAAATCAACAACATAGATTCTTATTCCACAGGCATCCTGAGCCTAGTGTCAAATTTCCTCCCTTGCCTGAGGTAAGGACAAACTCTTAAGGCTGAAAGAACTTAAGTCCCAGAGGCCAGAACCCTTATTCAAACATGGAATTGCTGATTTGTAGAGGCTCTCTCTGTGGAGATTTTTCATAGGTTGCCTCGAAGGTCATTCTTTCATCATGCACCATGCCCTCAACTCCTCAGAAAGCTAAATTATTGTCTTTTTTGCCCTCCGACACTTGCTTTGTTTACTTAGACATATAAAAAAGCATCAGACATCCCAGTGGGCTTAGGATAGAAAGACTTGCTAACAAAACTAGCTGGGGCAAATTCTGCAGCTAGTTGTCGTGAGTACAGGAAACAGGCCCAGGGCCCACAATAAGCTGGTGCAGATTCACTGACCCACTGACAGCTAGACGCTAACCCCTTATGGTGGGGTTAAAAAGTCATCAGGCAACTGTGTACCTCCTGATACCCTAAGTTGCTGAAATTCAGTATTTCCTGTGACTTATGGGATGTGTGTGTGGCTGAGGTTATTTCAATCATGTATACATATGTGCTCAGTAGACACTTACCAGTCTCAGTGTTTCAAAACTACAAGCTTGCATTGGGTTGGGGGTGGGGGAGTGCCTCAGCTGAGCATGAGCTAAACAAAGATCTAAGTAACCTGTGATACCTGGGGGACAGGGCGAGGAGGCAGGTGACCATGTCCTAACAGTTTTAGATGCCTCTAACTTGGTTAAGAGATTAACTTCTTTCACAACCAATCTCTCAGTTCCTCCCCCAAATCCTCCATCCCACCTCACCCCAACGCTGCACTTATCAGTGAAAACTTTGACACTGAAGTATTAGTTTCAAGTTTGAAAACAGCTCTACAGCCAGCATAGAATTTATCTGATTCTGGTCTCTGTGGGTTGGTGAGGTCAAGATTCCACCCACTATTTGCCAGCACACTATAAAAGAGCATTTCACATAAACCAAATGCTACAGTAATCGCCAAGTGGCCCTCCTGAGTTCTGACGCTTTCTGGCAGCTAACTCATGGTCACGTGACACCCAGCCAAGCAGAGAGAGACTGCCTTCCAGCTACAGCCTCATACCTTGGCAAGGATGCTTTTGCCAAAAAGTTTTATGAAATTTGTTTAGCTCACTTCAAATATTTTACTTTAAGTAAATCATCCAGACCAAATTCAATTCTTTCTGTTGGAGAGGAAAATGATATGTCCTGAGTTATTAAGAAGCAACTATGCTTTTTAGATTGGGGCCTGACTCTAAAAGGACTCCCCATGTTTGTTAATAAAACCCCCATTGCACCTTTAAATCCACCTTGCTGGTTGTTCTGTTATGGAGAGCACAGTGGGTTCCTGCCATTGTGACTACATCCTACTTACCCAGCAATCAACTTGTATCATATCTGACACATGCAAAAGATGAACTACAAACCATTTATTTTGTTTTCTCTTTGCTGGGGAAAAGATGCCAGATTCTAATAAGACAAACCCAGGCAGAAAGGAATTCTGTGGGATTCTAGTGAGCATCAGTGCAGTGTCACTTCTAGAAGCGACCCACCATTCACTTAACACCTACAGTCAAAAAGCAGCCACAAGGACTTGAGGGCCATCATCAATTTCACTTATGTATGCATATATGAATTTATGTAGGTATACAGTCTTGCTTCCTTACAAAGTACATTTAAAGAACTGTACATGTACAGATGTTGAATAATTCAAAGTATTAATGGCATCACATACAGTGAAGGCAGATGTAAACTCAGGCACCCTGTTAAATGTAGTCTGTAACTTTTTTTCCCACTTCTAAGCAATAATGGCCATTTTTAAGCCACCAGGCTATGTCTTCATAACCATGTGTAAGCGCAGGGAATTGAAATATAAAAGCATATTCAATAAACCTCAAGGCCTTTTGGTTTAAGCTAGCAGAAGGGCAATGGCATTTTCCTCTCCTACAGTGCTGAATCAGCAGGTACTGACAGTAAGTCATCACTACTTGTCCCTTGGGTGTTGGTCTCTGCATTCACATGGGCGGCTCTCTCTGTTTAGAGTATCACTAGTTGACCTCAAGGAGACATCTGGCAATGTCTAGGGACATTATTGGTTGTCACTTTGATGGAAGGGTTGTTGCTAAATATTCTGCAATACACAAGACATCTCTAAAACAAAGCTAAAACAAAGCAGGACAGGGGTAGACTGTCAATAAAACAAAAGTTGAAAACCCTGGAATCTTCTAGTTTTAGAAAATGCCAGCCTTAGTTTAAAGTTTTGGACTCGGTTTCTCACTCTAGAAACCTGTGTGCCAGAAGAGGTTTTATAACTAATAAGCAGAGGAAAGAATGAGGAAAGAAGGTGTATTCCAGATCTTGGATATTATAACAAAGGAATTTCACAGTAGGAGGTCTCTAAGCCATGGCTAAGGGACACCAGGAGAAGTCTACCTGGATGCACTATGGAAAGCTAGGCATTGCTTTAAAAATTTGGAAGTTAGCCCATCTCTGAACTGAATCTGAACAAATGAGTCTTGCCAAGGAGAATGTGTTTTACAGCAGTGAAGGAAGATCGGCTGGAGAGCAAGCGAGGGTAAACAGATGGAAAGAACACCAGAGGAGATTGAGAAATAGCCATCTGATGATATAATTCAGACTTGTGCCGAGAACCACATGCCTGCACGCTTCCAGCTCTGACCTGCAGGTGCAGGTGCAGCCTGTGGCCTCTCAGTGCCCCTCCAGCTGGGTGGCTTTTTCTGGTTGTCTCCCTGGGTGATGGAAAGGGTGGATCACTCATATGCTTCACACAACACAGCACTTGATACGGCTGGTTACAAACTGCTGGTCTCCTTTGTCTTCTGCTTTCTCTTATTTCTGTATAAGTCACCGTACTCCTATACACGGAAAGGCTAGCTTGTAATAGATAAACCAACACAATCTAGCTTTATGCCTGTGCGAAGGTGGATGAGCCTATCTCATACCTACAGAATTAAATCTATAGAAAACTTACACCAGGTTTCCCTTGTAATAGAGAAACTAATGCAATCTACCTAATATGTCACTAATCACCATTCTGACTCTTAAAAATTTGGGCAATTAAGGATTTAGGTTGTTTCTGCACAAAGCCCATGTTTTTATGATATAACACATCTGTGTATTGCAAATGAAAGAGGTATACTGTAAAATATCAGCTCCTTGGAGGTCTGGCTATACTTCATCTAGTCTCTCTGCTTCGTTGTCTACATTTTATGGAAACATGCAAACATGTCCACTGGTGTGGCTACAGAGAAAAATGTTTTCAGTGTACAGTGGAGACTGCACATAGAGAAGGGAATGACTCTGAAGGTAGCCTCTGAACTGACCAGAAACAGAGTCTGTGAGAGACGACCAAGGGGAATAATTCAAGTAGGTGCTTTTGAATCATCGGAGGATTGATCATAGCTGCTGCTTCTTTCTGCATTAATTTCTGAATCTGCTGTCATGCATCATTGACCTCCCTTGAGCTAAGTTTATGACTTCATTATCTTCAAAGGACAGTTTTATTTAATTAAATCTATAACTTATTTTTTTTTGCTAATTCAATGAACAGTTTCATCGATTGTAAAGTTCCATGACTCTCTATTTTTAAAATAATAATAATAATATATTAGACAAGAATAATAAATGTAAGTATATATAAAATACATTCACATATAACAACTTTAGATATGTAGTTTTGCATAGATATAAAATGATACATATTTATGTATTTGTTATCCAAGGATATCAAAAATCAAAGGGGAGGAAACAAATGTAAACTTTGATTTTAGATAGACGAAAGAAACAAACCTGTTTTCATAAAAAGCTGCTTCCAAATGCCACAAAAGCCCACTACTCTAAGCCTGACTGGTTCATAAAACAGTTTCTAATCAGTTTCCTGGCTTGGCTAATACTACAACCACATATAAGAAACAACTTGACAATGTATTTCTAACACCATTCTTTCAATAGCATACTTCATTAAGCTGTCTGGAAGCCAAGTAAACGTTGGGACTGACGTGGTGATTTTCTAATGAATGCAGTCAAGAGTTCCATATAGGGCTGCTGTGAAGCCAGCACAGTGCTTTGTCCCTGAGATTAATAGGGCAGCTTCAGATAGCTCTCACACGTCACAACAACTTGATAGAATCTTCAGGAACTCGTTTTAAATTATCAAGATGTAAGTTCATTGCCATCAACAATATCAAATGTGTCGAGGAGAAAGGATGAGGAGTTAGGGGAGAGAAGAGGAAATACAGTTCTTTGATGGTGTAAGAAGAGGAAGTAAATGCCCTAGAGATGGTGGATGGCTGGCTATACCGGGCATCATTATCTCAGCCCCAAGGACTGCAAATGCTATTAGCAGTTTCAAATGTGCATTAAGTTATCTGTTCTTCTTTAAAACTCCATCTATCCATTTATCTTCCTGAGGTCTCCTAACAGCAGATTCTGGTGGAAATATCCTCACTGGTTTCAATCTAGCTTCTATGAGAGGATGGAGCTGATCTCAGGTGCCCATGGAAAGATGGACAAGCTCATCTCGTACCCACAGAATTAAATCTATAGAAAACTTACACCAGGTTTCCCTGCTCATCACAGAAAGCTAAACAAATATTATGAGCACATTTCCCCCAAAGAATGAACTTACTTTCAGTGCAAATGGGACAGCATCCTTTTCTGTTGAGAATTTTACCCTGGTCAGGAGGGAAAAAAAAGAAACCAAAAATTTAATGTTAAGAAATGGTCCACTGAAGGGAAATTTCCTTTTAAAATATAATACCAGATAAACCAATGAAATCAGCGCAGATGGTACTTGAACTTGATGATCACAGTGGTGATGAAGTGAAGTCTCAAGCATCAGGTTTCCAGGCCAGGCAAGATCATTCTAAAAAGCTTTCCTGTTGATATCCTCCTGGAAACAGGATACCTCAAAGTAGGGTGTGATTTTTCTCACATGGAAAGAAGAAGGAGACAGGCTGGACACAGCTTTCTCATTGATAGCCAGGTCAAGTGCATACACATACAACCAGGAACCACGGACACTCTGTCCATATCAGCAGAATCTTCCTCTTCCTGCTTTCACTCTGAAAAGCTCTCTGGTACCCTGCTCCCCAAGCTGAGGATGCTCACATCCTGCAGATATGGTACACTACAGATCAGACTCAGTCAAGCTTCCTCCTCTGCAGCCTCATCCATGCTAACTCCCTGTTATACAATCAAAGCAAGAAGCAGTAAGCTCTACAGTACTAAATAATTTCCTATCTCTGCTCTAGAATTGCAATGCCATTTCCTAGTCAAATATCTTTTAACTTTTTTTTTTTAATGCCTGACATTTAAGGAAGGACCCATATTCTCCAGACCTGTAGCAGAGAATGGCCTCTCCTTATCTCTAACTCAGTGATTCATCACAGGGAAAAAGAAATGTGGTGGAAGCTGATTAACATTTAAGAAACAATACTTGCTGCAGTGGGCTCCTCGGGAGGATTTAATGAGCCAATTCCTTAAGACTTAATGATATGAGAATAATTGTTACCAAGAACTTCAGAAATCTTTCTGAGATGAGGATTTCCCCTTCCATGGGTGAAGAAGCTGGTGTCATATAACAAGCAAGATAGAAAGAAAGTTAACTTCATTTTATGAGACACCACGGGCCATGCTCTTTTACTACAGACTTTTAAGCCACAGTTCTTCAAGACATGTATTTTTCTACTGCATGCAGGACAAACTGCTGTGTGTGCCTCATGTTTCCTCTCATTTGAAATTCACAACAACACTCTGAGGATAGGTGATCTCATCCCCCTTTTACAGAGAACTATGAAAGGAAAGTGCACTAAGATGTGGCCCGAGATCAAGGACAAAGGCCCAGACCCAGACTCTGCCCACCACTGGTGAGCGGTTTGCAGAGCAGGTTTGAATATTTTCAAAATAAATAATCACATTAGCTTTTCAAATGACATTTTTGCTACTGAAGAACTAAAGCTATGTCTCATTTATTTCTTGCATCAACTAAGCCTACTACGACATACTAAACTCTATAATGTCATAGACAATGCTGAGACCCTTTAATACAATTCTTCATGTTGGGGTGACGCCCAACTATAAAACTGTTTTTGTTGCTACTCCAGAACTGTAATTTTGCTACTGTTATGAATCATAATGTAAATGTTTGATATGCAGGGTATCTGATGTATGATCCATGTGAAAGTGTCACTCCCACAGGTTGAGAACTGATGCCATAGGGAATCTCATTTAATTTCTCAAGGACGAAACCAAAGATCAGCCAAGGTCCATGGAATGATTTTTGAAGAGGCTCAGACAAGGTGCTTTGCCCCATTGGAATGGCCATAGTTAAAGCTATGTTTCTAATCAAGCATAACTGGGTGACTCCCAGCCATTTCCCTTGTTCAGTGAAGCTGGGCCTGCTAGTAAATAGGTGGGAAAAAAGTAAAGTAGAGACTGTGAGGTCGGAGAGCCCGGGCTGTGTGTAACAGCTGGAAACCGGACGATCCGTAGCCTCATCTGGAAGAAGGGTCTATGCAGCACCTACCTCAGTGGAGCGGTCTCAGGAGAGTGAGGTTATTTCTATGACCAGAGAAATGGTCTCAACATAAACTGATGATATCACACAAGAGACAGTGTTCGGAGGGTCTCGCCCCAGAGCATTGGGAATCACCTGGGAGGGTAAATAGTGACTACAACCATAGTCTCTGTCTGAAAAGGGGTATGGGGTGTAACTGGAAAGGTTACGGTGGGGGAGGGAGGCGGGTGCACACAGAGTCCTTCTAGTTTTTTTAATTTTAATATCTTTAAATTTTTCCCCTAATCAATGTAGGGAAGGAGAAGTAAACTGCTAAACTGCTGTCTTTTTTTTTTTTAAACAGATTTTATGGAGAGCTAAACTGTCTTCCAAAGATCTTGTGCCAGCCTCTGAGAAGAGGAAGTGTCATGGGGAACCCAATTTGGAAGGATGCAAGAAACAGAAAGGTGGTCCTGGAGGCCCCAGCCAAGTCAGGGCACTGAGAAGCAAGGGCAGAGGCGATGGGGCTGGGGCCTGGGGGCTGAGGGCTGGGGGCTGGGGGTTGAGGGCTGGGGGTTGGGCGGAGGCCTTCCTGGGAGGGATGGACATGCCGCGCCTGAGTGTAGCACAGCCAGTAAGATCCCTAGGGAGAAGCAGGCAACATAAAGAGCTGTGACCTCACAGCAGAAACCACCGACCCAGCTACAAGTGGCAGAGCCGAAGTGAAGCTGCAAACCTCCGCAGTGGCCTGCCGAGGCGAGTTACTCGAGCCACCAGGTTGGCACCGCTTCCCGGTTTTGTCTTGTAGAATAAGGAAGCCCATTATTACTAACATGTGCTGGGAGAGTTCATTAACAGCGAGGGTTCCCGGAGGACTGGCAGAAATGATGTGATTCCATTTTTCCCAATGAATATTTATAAGCAGCCCATGTTCAAGTCTGCTTATTGTACCTACTTTTTTTTTTTTCTTTTATGGGAAGTTTTCAGTTTTATGTCTGAGGCTTTTTAAAGCAAGACTAATTAGGGGATTTTTTTCCCCTCTCTCCCCCCCTCCCCACCAATTCAGTTGTGCAATGGCAACAGCTGTTGTTTTTTTGTGCCTCATTTGGCACTCAAGTAAAAACAGCAACTTTTTGTTTATAATAATAGCAGATGTGAATAAAATTAAAAGCTTTCTATAACGGAGAATAGAGGACGTACTCTGAATATATGGATATGTTTTCTTCATTCACGGGAAGGTACTAAATAGGTTTGACATTTTCTCAAAATGTACAAAGCCGTGAAAGGTTTCAAGTTGCTGAGGTGAATTCAATGGAGCCCATGCTTCAGAAGATAATGGTGGCTTTATTCAAGTCTGGGCTGTGGGGTTTTGAAAGAGGTATTTCCATAAGGATGATGTTTCCATGTGGGGCTACAATGGAGGCCAGGGCTACAGAGGAATTTTCTCCAGAGGAGTTGGAGCTTCTGCTCTGCACAGAAATACTCCTTGGGAAGTTACTATTAAACAAGCATATACTACCATGTCTACGAGAGGAAAACTGAGATCTGAGAGAAAGGAAAGAGAAGCAAAATGTGCTTATGATGTTAAATTGAAAACTCAACAATAGAAAACAAGATCTAGGCAAGAAAGCTGGAGAAGTGTTTACAAAGGTTTGAGAGATGTCAATAAAGATGAGGAAGATAGCAGGAAGAGCGGGACAAGAGTTTTGTCACACAAAGCTAGACTCCACATAGGGGTAGCAAGACAGAATCAAGGAGCTGAAGAAGGGGCTTCAGCTACTGGGGTATGTATGTAAGCTTTGGGAATTCCTGGTTGCCTTTTAGAATATGGCATGTGCCGTGCATTTCCCCAGGTGACAAAGAAAAATAAAGCCAAATTCCCTACATACCTGTGGGCAGCTGCTAACAGGAACACACTGCTTCTTGCGACACTCCGTCTTCCCTTTCACACATGCACAGATGCTGCAGTTGACTGAGGACCACATCTCTCCATCCTGCGGGACACAGCACAGAATTCTACTACAGGTAGAGCTGAGTAAGTCGGTTATGTTTTCTCCATTGAGGAAAGCATACCTAAGTTAAGCTTGCCTAAGTCAGGTGACTCTGAGACACCTTGCCCCTCATGTACTCATGTGATTTTGCTTTCACCCCAGAAGACAAGGAAGTATGAATTTTTATACAGGATGCATGAGTAAATCCTAACTTTTCTCTGATTAATGGAATTGAAATATTTGCTATATCAGGCACCACAGCTAACTGAGATGCTTAGATAGAGTGATGTAAGCCACCTGTGCCACGCCACCGAGCTACCCAGGATATGAAGAGAATGGAAGTTATTCAAATAATTCTCGGTGGCCAGGCAGACACCCGGTGAGCACCCGTGAACACACAAATCTCAGTCAGCCAAGTCCTAGAGACAAGACTCTTGCTTGCATACTTCTTGGCTAGCACTCTCCTCCCAAAATGTAGTATAGCACTTGGAGACACAGATTAGACTCTTGCTTGGATAGAAAGGTACTCAATGAATGCATTGGACTCCTCAGATGTATAATGTGCAGTCAGTTCTCAGCTAGAACATAGCAGGCAGAAACACACCTGTACTGAAGTTTGAAAGATCAGACAACAGAGTTGGATATAAAGACAAGGAGAAAGATCCTCCCTGGGCTCACAGATTCAAGATCTTTTGTGCATCCAGTCCTTACTCAAATTTTGAAAATATGTTCGGGACTGCAAACCCCATGCTACCTTTCAGGTGAGAGAGAACTAACTGCATTTGTCTATAAGGGCATCGAATTTATAAATGTTCTATGAGCAAATATTCCCAGGGCTCACAATCTCTGTAAAGTACTTTAAACCTCGGTTGCTAAAAGAAATTCTTTTTAGAAAGTGGCTTGAAAGTGTTTTGTCCAGAACATTATAATGAGAGGAGTTTGTTTTATCTTGGTGCTCTGGGCCCAAATGGTGGCTATGAATAAAGAGTATTTTACATAAATATCTCTGAAAACTTGCTGTAGTTTTATTCCCTCTCTGTATGGGAATAATACATTTTCTTCTTTCTTGCAGGGTTCATAAGAATGTAGACCTCTCTCCAGTCATGCCAGTGGATAGGATCCTGAGGGAGCTTCCGGGAGCTCCCACCTCTGACATGACATTAAGAGTCTAAGTGCTCATGGGCATCATCAAGCATGTCTTCGGTATAAAGTCTCTGTCATCTTTAAGGAAACCATAGCAGACATGAGAGAGGAACCAAAGCCAACACCTGCTTCCTGAAGGCAAATGGTTACTATACAGTTTTCCACTATAAAACATACTATACAGATCACTATAAAACAATGCAGAGCACGTCAGGCACTATTGGAAGGCCAGCAAGCAAGACTTTGAGTACCTTGGAGTTGGACTCTCAAACTTATACTGGTCACTTACATGGTAAACATTATCATCTGAACACCGATCAATTGAGCCTTGTTTAAAAAAAAAAAATTATGAAATGCTGCTGAAAGCACCAAGTTTTAGATCCATCAGGATCTTGCCATGGCCATGATCTTGACAAGGTGTACTTAGCATCCCCAAGTAAATGGTGTGCCCTAGGTCATTCGGGCACTACAGCTACACCAACAATTTGGCATGCTCAACTAAGCCTCAGGCACTGGCTAATCACATGTAGAAAGACATATACATACATACATACATACGTACGTACATACATACATATATAATTTGTAAATTAACATATTAAATATACATGTGTGGTTTTAAATGAATGAATTATGTAAAATTCTAATCTGCATTATGTCCATAATGTCACTATAGTAATATGGCTCCCACAGGCTCATGGCACTGAAGACTTAGCTCATACATACCCTGAAGATCTTGCTACCGAACTTGCACACTTTGACATCTTCAGGGGGCACCCGTAGGAGACACTCTTCACAACAGACATCCTCATCACTATTACAAACACCAGGGTGGGAGCACTGCTTTTTACAAACCATTGTAGAATCCTAGAGACCCAAAGACAAGGCAGACTAAAAATTAAAAATGACTTTAACCTCTCCTACACAGCCTTCTCAGCCCTCCATCAAGAACCCACAGTGGCTCTAAGCCATTCTCTCCTAGCTTCATGCTTTAACGTCATACAAAAAGCTTTCCATCACGTTCAAAAGATGCTTCGTGACTAATATCTGTAGCAGATGAGGGTGTGCCACACTGCCAGACATGCTTCTACTGGCCTCTAACTTTATGCTCAAGACACCAGCATACTTCCTCAGTGGGAAAAGAAATTCCAGAGTCAATATGGGCCAACAGATCCCCTCCTTCCTGTCCTTCTTTCGTTTTCTACATAATAGAGCTTTTTTGGGGGTTTCTCAGACCTGCCTTAGAAATCAAGAAGAACTCTGAGTGAGTCTGTTTGAGAGGGAAGTTACTCAATACAAACAGAAGGGTATTGATATAACAAATCCCATCTGTGGTAGTTTAAATAAAAT
>JANHMN010000006.1:72313876-72324833 GCA_030674055.1 Rhabdomys pumilio
TAGTCTCTCTCTCTCTCTCTCTCTCTCTCTCTCTCTCTATATATATATATATATATATATATATATATATATATACACTTTCCTCCCTCCCTCTCTTTTCATGCTGCCTATAGATCAAGATGCAAAGATCTCAGCTACCACTCCAGCGCCATGCCTGTCTGCTTTCCTCCATGATGACAGTGGACTAACATTCTGAAACTAAGGAAGTATGAAATTAAATGCTTTTTATAAGAGTCACCTTGTTTGTGGTGTCTCTTCATGGGAATAGAATAGTAATTAAGACATACCTGACTCATCAAGTATCGACTTTCTCAAAAATGTCTATGAGCTCATATTATGATAAGCCCCTGACAATTTCAGGAAAAGTATTCATTCTACTGCTGGAAGACTGAGACACAGTGCTTGATTATGTCTCAAAGCCCTAGATTTCCTGAAAACCAAAAATGATGTAAACGATAGCATAATTAGCTCCCATTTGTGGGCAAATAGGCTATCCCTCAAGCAGGAGAATCATGAAGGTGACATGTTTCAACAAAGGCTCAGTTTCAGCTTTCCAGAGAAAACTGTGGCCTGTGAGATATCGGTGTGGATGTGATATCATGTGCATGGAGACCAGGTTCACAAGATGACGCTCTGTGTGGTTATATAAAGCAGTGTATATAGCAGGAGTTGTATTTTAACACAGGATCATGCAAACCATGGAATGCAGGCATCACCTCATGAAAGTTTCCATGGGCTTTGAAAATGATCAGTTTTATCTCTGTAGGGAACTATAAAACCAGGTCTTTGTCTTCTCTTCAATACAATTAGAGCAATTTTCACTACCAGGTGTGCCACAGAATTCATCTCAAATAGGTAGATCCCTAGAACACAGCCATCCGTATTTGACTGTAGAGAATTCTTAGGATGGTGTCCAGATCTTCTCTGTAAACTTGAGCATAATTATATTCCTCAGATGCCACCAGCAATGGAGCCTTCTGACTAGCAAAATACTATTGCATTTGCCTACAGTGAAACTGTAATCTAAGCCCATTGGGTGGTGCCACGGCCCTGAGAGCCCCCTTACCTTGCAGGTGCATACTGTGCAGTTATCATAGACAAATGAGGCTCCATTGTCATAAACATCACTGCGAAACAGGCAACTCCCAAAAGGAAGGTCAAATACTTTCCTTTGACCTATAGGGAAGCAAGAGTAAGCACAATGTTGTTTAAAACAAAACAAAACAAAAACAACAGCAACAAAACAACAACAACAAAAAAACCAGAAACCAGGCATGTCCCATTTTTGCCATCTTGTCATTGATAATTATATCATAGGGTTGCGGAACAATCTCACAAAACCAGGTAAATGTGACGTACAAAAATGGAGCCTTGGGTCAGGTATACCAGGAGGCCCCTAAAAATTACCAACGTAAAACATCATTGTATAAAAGTTTAATTCCACAATGAACTTTGCAGATTTGATGAACTGTTACTATTTGCTTACCACAGTGGCTATAAGCTGCCTTGTGAAGCTTACATGGAGTTAGATTCACTTCAGCACAACACGGTAAATTCTAAACACTGAATCTAATTCTTCTGTATCTTAACCAAGTAACATCCCCCTCCCAATGTGGCATCAGTGAGAGGCAGGCTGAAGTTAGAAAACAATTGAAATATCCTAGTGGTTATCATGAAGTGGCATCTGTTGTAGTCTGAATGATTGTGTTCCCACAAAATTCAGACACTGAAATCTAACGACCAAGCAATAATATTAGCAGGCGAGAACTTTGAAAGGTGATTAGCTCATAGGGCAGAATTCCCACTGAAATATCTTTATGGAACAGACCACAGAAACATCCCTGTTACTCCCATGATTTGAAAAACACCAAGAGGTACATCAGTAAGCTATAAATAAAACTCTCAAAGAATATGTAGAAACCTTGTTCTTGGACTTCCCAGGCTCTCCCCCACATTTCTGTTGTTTGAAAGTTACCCAGTTAATATTTTATTATTATGGTCTAAATAGGTTTACATATGAGATCTGGAAAGAAATGGTACAGAGGCCTAAGAGGGAAACTTAATTCAAGGGACATAAAGGGTGACTCTAATTCCATATCCATCTTTTGTGAAGCCTGGACTGGTGAGGGAGGAACCAATGCATTCCCAGAAAGAGAATATGGTTTGATTTATTCCTTTCACCACTGGAGTTTCTACTAGCAAGACAACGTGCAACCATCTCTGAAATGTTACTTTAATTAAAGACTGAGTTAAAAACCAATAATTCATGTTCACTGAACAAATTTATAGCCACATTCCTCTTTCTTTTTACGGAAGATTAACATTCAGCACTAGTAGGCCTGATGGAATCTTTATCAGAAGGCTCAGAATGTCCACAGACATATTAAATGCTGTTCTTATAATCACAGTTGTTGAAAATAAAACTAATAGGAGGTAAGAAAAACTTTTTTCTTCTATGAAAGGTCAAGAATTCAGAGCAGACCCAGCTCTAAATCAACTGGGTCTCATCATGAGAAAAACACTGGCCAGACATCAGAAGACAACAGTGAGCTATGCTTTGGATCTCATAAATAGACTCCTTCATGACCTTGGGTGTGATCACTCTGGGCTCTCTGATTTCACTCATAACATGGCACCAACAACCATGGTCCCTTGTCACAACATCTATCTGTAATGGTAAAGTATAAAACCCCAAAATATCCCGTGATTAGATAAAATTTAGCAGAGTCGTTATGCTTTCTTGGCTTGTATAAGTGTGTGTAGTGGGCATGAGTGTGTTGTGGATGAGTGTATCTGCACACTGCACATGTGTAGATGCAGGTGTGTGTGTACATGTATATGTTCATGCATGTTTGGGTGTCATGGGCTGACTTCAGGTGTCTTTTTTGAGTTAGTTCTATTTTGTGACATGTTCTGACTCGTATCCAAAACTCAATGATAGGGCTCGTGTAGAAAGCCATTTCTAGTGATCCCCTGTCTCTACTCCCACAAGATGGGATTACAAACTAACCACAAGTCAGTCTACTTACCACCTGGGCTCTGAGGATCTGAGTGATTGTCTTTGTACTTGTACGACAAGCACTGTTGCCCATTGAGATATCTCCCTGGCCCATCGCCATTATTAATATCTTAACCAACACATGTAATTCTCGTGTTCCCAACCACATCTCGAGATTCTTTAACTTCCAGCAACATGTAAGTCAGTCCCTTCCCCAAGTATTCTGCTAAGAAACCCTCTGGTGTTATTTTAGAGCATCAGAAAACCATTAGCTGGGCCAGGTGATAGTGGTACATGTCTTTGTCCCAGTCCTGAAGAGGCAGAGGTAGGCAAATCTCTGAATTCGGGTCTATACAGTGAGTTTCTGTGACAGCCAGAGATACACAGAAAAACCCTGTCTCAGAAAAGATAAAAGGAAGAAGAAAGGAAGAAAGAAAGAGAGAAGGAAAGAAAGAAAGAAAAAAGAAAGGAAAGAAGAAAGGAAGGAAGGAAGGAAGGAAGGAAGGAAGGAAGGAAGGAAAGAAGGAAGGGAGAGAAGGACGGAGGGAAAGAAAGCCATTAGCTGAATCACATGGATTGACCATTATAATTACTTCTGCCATGGCACATCTTAGTTTCAGAACACTGTAGTATAAGAAACATATTAAACAAGTCTTTAAAATATTTAGTACAGCAATTAATTCTAGAAAATTTTAACCTTCCCTTTAGATTTTTTCCACCACTCAATTTCAGTTACTTAGCTTTTATAAGTTTGTATACTTTCTGTCATTTCTATTGTTGGTGATATCCAACAATACCATCACTTGTGGGAAGAGGCATCCCAAAGAATGGGAAGAAATCTTTTCCAGCTATGTATTTGACAAAGAATTAGTATCTACAAGATACAAATAGCTCAAAGGTATAATTAACATCAAGAACCAAACAACTCAACTAAAAAATGGGGAATGGAACTAGACAGAAATTTCTCAAGCGATGATATGTGAAAGGTTAAGAAATACGTTTTAAAATGTTCAAAATCTTTAGCTAGTAGAGAAATGCAAATTTAAACTGCTTTTATATTCCATCCTATCTCAGCCAGAGTGACTAAGTTCAAGCAAACAAACAACAGCAGCAACAAAGGAGTAATAATAATAGTAACAATAATAATAATAATAATAACAACAACAACAACAACAGGGACAAATTCTGACTTGGCTGTAAGCAAAGAGAAACAGTTACTCACTGCTGGTGGAAATGCAAGCTGCTGTATGCATTATGCAAATAAGTTTGGAAGTTCCTCAAAAAGCTGAAAACACATCTATCAAATGGTCAACTCAAGTATATTCCAAAAGGAATTCTTATCCTAATATAACAATACTTGCTCATTCATAGTCATTACTACTCTGTTCATAATGGCCATAGAAAGGAGATAGGCTACACATTCGTTAATGCAACAACAAATAAATGGATATTTAAAATGTGGGACATTTACACAGTGGAATACTATTCAGTTGTTAACAAAAATGAAATATTTAAGCAAATGGATACCCAGAAAGTCAAAGGTCTCCTACTTTCTCTCATAGTCTCACACTGGCTTTGAGTCTTCCAATACTTATATCCCAAGTGGAAGGACATAGCAGTTTTAAGAATTACTAGCCAGGTGGTGGTGGCGCATGCCTCTAATCCCAGCACTTTGGAGGCAGAGGCAGGCGGATTTCTGAGTTCGAGGCCAGCCTGGTCTACAGAGTGAGTTCCAGGACAGCCAAGGCTATACAGAGAAACCCTGTCTCAAAAAACAAACAAACAAACAAAAAAAAGCAAAAAAAAAAAAAAATTACTAAACAGCCATAGCGTGGAACTTTCAAGTGGATAGAGACCGAACACATGGTACAAACTTATACTTATGTGTTCAAAGCATTAAAAGGAAATAATGGAAAGGGAAGGGTTAAATTGGAGTAGTGGAGGGGAGGGCAGTAAATATGGGAAGGAATTAATAGCACAAAATTATTTTGAAAAAGTCATATGGAAATCTACATCTTCACACACACACACACACACACACAAGAGTGAGAGGATTTATTCTATTACAAAAAACAACAACAACAAAAAAAAAACCTCTATTATATACTAAAGACTAATAAAATAAAAAAAAAAATTTGCCAAGAACGAGTTACTTATTGTGAAGTTATTGGCTGCTGACACCTCAGGCCTACAGCCCACACCTAAGCAGCACAGGCTATTTACGACCAGAGTTCCTGGTTCCCCTCTAGAATTTGAGGGCAATTGTTGAAGACACCATAGCCTTGAGTTATGAAACATGAAAATGCAAGCTAGGGCTGACTTGGAAGTTTTGTCCTTCCTTGTTAGCTTTGTGCTGGAAGGTGCTATATACATTACCAGAGGAGAAAGCTCAGCATTACTCTTACCCAGCTGTGAAGATGGCAAACTACATTAATGGCTGGCCTGGCAAGACTTGCCCACTGGAGCAATATTGTTATGGACATTGTGGAAGTAACCAACCACATTCTGACTCAATTTTTGTCATACTCCAAAAAGATGAACTTCTTAACTAGCACCACTATCAAGCCAAAAACTCATGGCTAGACAGGTCACAGGCCATAGAACGTTTACTATTATTAGTTTGCTAAAAGGTGTTAAGTAGACTTCTAACGAGCAATCGTTATGCCTATACATCACTGCATCGGACAACCCTCATCAGTGAAACTTCTATCTGCAGTAGATAACGATTAACAGAGGCCCACACCAGCCAAAGCCCAGAAACTAGACTACAGGACGCTCAGCTGTAAGTGAGACACATATACTATACTCCTCCTCCCAAGACTCAGAGTTCATTTCAGAAGAGGGGACAGATAAAGTCTAAAATTCAGGGGGTGGGTGACTGTAGGGAAATAGTGTCTCATGGGATGTCAGGAAGTTGCCAATGAGTTCTCAGCAGGTGTGACACCTGTGCAAGCCCATGCCACACATAATCCCAGCATGGAAGTGGGAGTTGGATGTAAAATCCCACCCTAAGCTGAGGACTTATTGTGATTTGTTAGCTGTTGGGAAGAGAGTCGGTTTTCTCTACGAGTGTAACCACACACCCAAAAATATTTTGGGTTTTATTTTGTCTTTTGTTATTTTGTTTTGCTTTGGTTTGGACATGAAGTGGAGTGTATGGAGAAGATAAGACTTGATCTGGGAAGAGCTGAAGAAGGTGGGTGGATAGGAACAAAATATACTGTACAATGTTTTTAAATAACTCATAAAAATTTAAAAATAGATTCAAAGCTCTAGGAAGAGCTGAGCATGGTAATACACATGTATAGTCCTAGTACTTGGGAGGCAGAGACAGGAAGAACACAAGTTCAGTACCAGCCTGGGCTACATGGCAAGACTCTGTCTCAAAAATAAATAATATTATATATTGCCTCTATGTGGAATCTTCCTTATCCATCAATTACAATACCTCTTATTCATGGCTGGAGTCTACATTTCCTCACCAGAGGTCCCTCCATCTCTTAGGATACGTGGCACATTTCAATCGTTGCACAGCCATTTGCTTACTATCATTACACTACTCAAGACTATTCCATCAATGGGTAGGTTGCTGAGCAAGCAGAGCATACACGATGGAAGGGTCTATGAACTGATTGATTCTTGAACAGGCATTACAAGTTATTTCCTAAATTAGATGTGACCACTGCCTTAAATTACACTCCACAAAATGCAAATTATACCTAGAATTATACATATGAATCTTAGCAAAGTGCCTGTCTCTTATCAAAGCTCCCAGCAGATGGCAGATGATAACTATTAGATGTTAGTGGTGATGTAATTTCAGTTTTATCCTGGGCTATGCTATATGAAAAGGTGTCTTGGGTACTGACTGCTCTGGGTATCCTGATCTTTGATGAGATGCTCCATTGGGAATAAGCAAAGGGAGGAAGGAAATTCTGCAATTCAAGTGGCAGAGGTATTCCACATGCAGGCATCCTGGTCAAGAGAGAAATCTAAGAGCAAGTCAGTAACCAAGCAGCCAGAAGTGGAATTTCATTTAGTTTTCAGCAACCAGAAAGTTTCCTGGTGTTTGCCTTTATCTGTTTTGTTGCTTGTGTTGTTGAGAGGTTATGTTTCTTCTCACCAGAAAAGAACACAAAATCTCCCTTTAATCCCATAGTCATCATGGCCCAACACAAAACATCCTAGGGAGTGGCTCAGAGGCTGGCTGGACAGCTTGATTTAAGCCATTTCCGTATCATTCCGCTCTGGTTTAGCACAAATTTAAAAAAGGTCTCACTTGGCAGAATTATGATCTTTACATTTCCCAAAATTTACTGTTCTTTTTGTGGTCCATCCTAAAAACACAAGTGAGCAGTAAAATGTGTACCAAACACAACAGCCATTGCTCATGTGAGAAACTTCTAACCAGACTCAGCACACCATCAGTGCCATTTATCTACAAGGCCACGTCCCATCACCTCTTCCTCTCTGATGAGCTCCCTTTTAGCTGGCACGGGCTGCACCACGCCCTCAGCTTGGCAGCATCTACTACACTGGTTTCAATTCAGGGCAGCACACGTGACCAGACAATAAGTGAAGCACAAGGATACGAAGATGTCTTTAACCCAGTGCATTTAGCAAGTCTCTCTTGTTCTTCTAATTGTGCCATATTTGCTTAAAAGTATGTGTTCGTGCATGAAACAGAAAGTCAGGATTTGTTAGATGAAATTGCAGTAGGATTCCTGAAAAGAGGAGAAAACAGTGTAACAAGTGCCTTTATTTGGCAGTTTGGTTGTAGAAAGAAGATAAACCGAGGGTGTGATAATCTGGGAAGGAAGGAAATACGTCAGAAAAAGCAAACTGTGGATGAGAGGAGAGAGCTCCACAGGGGTAAAGGCCGAGAGGGCCAGGGGCTGAGGCCAAATCAAAAAGACAATCAGTGAAAATCTCCCAAAGAGAAAACAATTAAGGCCTTCTGAGAACTAGGAAGCTTAGAGTTCCATTTTAAGATATTCATTCTACACCTCTGCAAAACAACTCGACTTGCTGGCTGCAAACCTTCAGTGAAATGTGCTCCCCGAGCAGATTCGATTGTACCCTAGGATACAAAGATTGCTGGAGGCAGTAATAGGAGAAAGCAATGCCTGAAACCATAACAAAATAATACAGAGATCCAGAGAAACAATCAGCGGAATTCAAGCCAGAGGTGACCAGGTTCCCTAAGCATCCCTTCGGATTAGAGAAATACCTTCTTCTAAGAGGATTAAAATTAGTAAGTGTGCCTGTGTGGCGTGTGAGAGATCTGGTTTCAGTAGCTATGTCTTGCAGCATCTCCAGAAGATTCAACGATAAAAACCATATAAACTATGTGCAGTACCTGATCTATGGTAAAGGCTCAATGTGATAACAGATACTCCCTTCCCATCATGCATCATCTGCTCTTCATTCCAAGCTTCTCACTTCCTGGCATCCTATTCTTCTGGGTGCTTTTGGCTCTCAGGTAATTTCAACCTTCAGTCTTTTATACATTTACTTCAGAATGCCTTTACTACGTGCTCTAACAGTCATGTGTCCAGCTAGACTCTTCAACACCACTGTCAACCCGCCAGACACTAGCCAGGTTGTAGCCGCACGCCATGCTCTAGAAACGATGGAAGACAACCACGGAAGAGCAGCTTCTGAGCAGAACCTCAAATAAAGCCAAGGCTTATTCACACAGTTAGAAGGAGCAGTCGTCTCTACCAGGTCACGACTCAACATACACATACACTTGGCAAAAGCTTGGAGAAGAAATAACGTTGTTCTTCAACCTGAAAACTGTCACTCACCCAAACATTTGGGGCAGCACTGTCCTGAGGGTGTGTGACTAAGGTGCTGGGGACAAGAGAGAATGGGACAGACTTCTCTCACGCACTGTGTCCTGCCTCCCTAAGAAAAGAGAGAGAAAAAAAAGCATATTTAGAAAAGTCAGTGCACATAGGTGATACAACTAAGATGTAAAGAACAAACACAAGACCTTTCTTTAGGATTTGGTCCCTGTACTGACTGCTCAGTGTGAGCCTGGGATTTTCCCGCAAGCATCTTTAATTTTTCCTGTAGGCTTTACAGATCGCAGCAATGAAATGATGCCCCTCGGCTACACAGTTGCAGGCAGCATCCTTTCCAAGACCCCACACACTTGTCTTCACCGTTTCCTTTCTCAAGCCTTGCCTTGGCAAAAATGAGGGCAACCAACATCTCTGTTTCCTAGGATATGAAATTCAGTTTAAAGTAAAGAAGCATAAAACAACGATAACAAAACAAAACAACAACAAAGCCACCAATGCAAGTGAGTTCAGGATCTGGGAACCGCTCTGATGGTTACTACCTCTTGTCACCCATCCCCTAACTAAGCAAGGGGTCCTAATTTATGAGATTTTTAAAAATCTCTCTGATCCCATCTTTCTGCAGACATCTTCCTGCAGTAAGTGTCCAGCATCAGCCTTAGCTTTCAGATGTTGGAGGATGGCCCAAAGAGAGTTTGACCAGAGGACCTGCTAAAGGTGGAGGCTCTGGAAGTCAGTGTGCAGGGGGATCATTTCACCACTTGATGAACACTCTAAAATCTGGTTTCACTAATGGTGATAAGGTTGTAATGGCTGATACAGGAAAGACTGGCAGATCCTTTGAGCTCTATAGTGGAAGTTTTGAAAGCTCTGGATAGTGTGTGTATTTCATCCTTCGATCCCAAGAACCCCTTCCTTATCCCTGACACTCTTTCTCATCTTCTTGACCCACAGCCTTCCCCGTTTCTCTGCCTATCAGTCTCTATGTTTCTTCTAGAAGGCAGAGATATAGACTCCTCCCATCACTGTGGATCATGGTCTCTCAGTGAGCTATAGCTGAATGTTCAGAATGTCAGAACACAAAAAAATAAAGTGCTTTCCAGTTAGTTCACATCTACAAATCCACAAGGCTGACATTCAGATGACGGTCCTAATGTAATACAAATCCCTAAATGAACTTTATGAATAAAGTCTTAATTTTTCAGACATTAAGTAAATTTGGTAAATAGATCAACAGGTACCAAGTCCTTTGCTTGGCCTCTAAGACAGATCTTAGACAGGGGTGATGAAGAAATGAAGAAATGGTAGACAAATGAACATCCTGACACAGAAAGGCTGGAACCATGTTATCTAGGTTCTAGAAGAACGATGTGTTTATTTTATATAGTTGAGAAGGCAAATGGGGTTACTGCATATAGCTGAACAAGGAGATGGGGTCATTATACATAAACAAGGAGGCAGGTTTATGGTATATAGCTGGATCAAGCAGACAAGTTTGACTAGTCTCAGTAGGAGCAGTCTCCGTAGAGGAGCAATCTTTAGGCCATAAATATTCCAGGGCAGAAAGCCACAATAGACATGTTCTGCATATACTATTAATACCCTGACACAAACAAGAAGAGAAGGCTTTGCTAATTCCTAATAAACCTCAACCCCATTCCACCCCTACAAGTGGAGGTAGGGGTAGCACTTTGCCATTTCTCAATGGCTCTGAGGCTCTGGGGTCCTTGGCATGGCCATGTCCTGGACATTCTCCCAGAACTTCACTTACTCAGAACTTCCTCTACTCCCTGAGACTGGGTTCTCTTGGGTTTGAGCTAGAGAACTAACTAATGTACTTAGAGCTCCCCATTGCCTCAGATGGAGTGCTCCTATCTCAAGAGGCCTTGGCAAAAGAGAAATGGAGGCCTCAAAGAGCCCTGGTCCTTTGAGGAGAAGACCAAGTTGCCAGCATTTCCTCTTACCCTCCCTAGACCTGTCTGCATGAGTAGAAGGCATTATTAGCTTTGGATGTGGGAATCCTTTTGCAATGATCTCTTCCCACCCTATCCTTCCTGTTCTTTGTTTCTGTGTTCCCTAATTGTTCTAGTCATTTTTATTATTACGGTTGGTTGGTTGGTTGGTTGGTTGGTTGGTTGGTTGGTTGGTTGGT
>JANHMN010000006.1:72333595-72357919 GCA_030674055.1 Rhabdomys pumilio
TCTCTCTCTCTCTCTCTCTCTCTCTCTCTCACACACACACACACACACACATACACACACACACTAATACATAAACAATCAAACCACTGAAGAGACCCTTCAGACTACCCTGGTAAAAGATATTTTTAACTACAACATGAGGGTGGGAGGGGGAGAGAGAGACAGAGACAGACAGAGACAGAAAGAGCAAATGAAAGACTATGACCTCCTTTCCCTATTCCCCCCCACTTTTTTTAAAATCAAAGTTCAGCCTTTCATCATCATATAAGTAGTCAAAGCTGTCACAAACCCACTACTGACACACCAAATGCTCTCCTCAGTCTGGCCTGCTTCCAAGGAAATAAAGAGAACAAACATTCAGAAGTCACACATCTTATGAATTACAGTCATCCCTACAAGGAAGGAAATAATACCACTGTGCAGCAGGAGCATGCCTTATGGCTTCCCCCAGCTTCCCTGTCTGCACATAACAAGACTGCCCATGGGCCAAAAGGAAAGTCTTATGTGCATATCTGATGGGTCAGAAAGGTCTAAAAATACCAGATAGCAGAAACACGCCATTAACCACTGGTGAATCAATTCCCTAAGGCTCTTGACCTCAAATTTGACCACCTAAACTAGTTAATCATTGCTGAATATTTCATGCAGCTATCCATGTGGCCACAGTTTGTCCCAACTAGGGTTGAGAATTCAAGAAGAACAGAAGGACACTGTTTCTTCTGTCTTTCACAGTGGCTAGCCCCACAGTGAGACAGACCATAGTTACAACAGAAGTGTTTCAGGTTTGGTTAAATGTCTACTCTTTGAGCTGTCAATTAAGGCTAAAAATAACTCAAAGATACTTGTGCTCTAATGAAGTTTCTTAATGTTATAAAAAAATATTGGTTGTGCTGCAATGAATTACTCTTAACTGAAATGTGTCTAGAGGGTGAACTGTCCCTGAGACACACACACACACACACACACACACACAATATTTTGATAAATTATACTTAGAAGTCTTTGAGGGTTTCCTAGGTGCAATAATTCTGGCAAACACCACCAAAAAATAAGATTACGTCTCAACTCTAATCAGGAAATCCAGGCCTAAGAATTCACTGGACAGCACAGTCCAGGGAAAGAATCTACCTCTATTACTGGGACCCCACAAAGTGGTAGACATCTGACACTGCCATAGCAACAGGTCCACACTAACCAGCCATCTATCTGATATAAAGTGTGCAAATGAAACACAAGGAGAAAACCCCTGACTGTCCCTGGGCTTTCAAGTAGCCTAATTGACTGCTGTCTGTCTGTCTTTCTGTCTATCTACATGTTCACCCCCTAATGAAAACGTACCTGCCCATCTTGCTCTGGATCAGTCTCTGCAGCTGAGGATAGATTTCTTTCCACTCTGACTATCCTGCAGCCTGAACAGAACAGCTTCTCTGGAGCCTGTTTGGGCTCATTAACTTATCCAGTACACATTCTTGCTTTGTGCATTTCTGTCTGCCCACTTCTGAAGCACCTTTAACTCTGTAGTCTCTTTAATTTTATCCACTCTGTGACTCACACATAATTTGTGACTTTCATTCACTTTGGCCAGATTACCAAAGTACTCAACAATAAAAATAAGAACAACAAATATAGATAGATAGATAAATATAGATATTACATATATATGATGTTTCAATATGTATTGCAAATTAATATCATTAAAACAACTGTCCCTTATAAATTTGTTTTTATTCAAAAAATTCTGACATCATGGAAAGACGAAATTGTACTCATCTATTTTTCTGGGATAATGATCTTATGACACCTGAATGCCAATAGTCCAGAGAGACTAGATATTTCTTGCATTATTAGTTCAAATTAGTGACACTTTGGATATTGGTCTTGTCTACTACTTTTAATTTTGTGTTTTAAAGACAATTGGGCTGCAGCCCATTCTTAGCAGGTGTTCAAGGTAATCCCAATTGATGCCAAACATAATGAAAAGGAAAAAAAGTGCACAGTCTGTCGATACAAGCTGAGGCGGGTCCCAGCCTGATCCAAAGATAGTGCTCTGACAAGTCTCAGCAAGTCTAGTGAGGGGAGGGACAGGAGAGAAAAAACCTACTCTAAGTTAAGATGAGATTTAAAAAAAAAAAGAAAAGAAAAGAAAAAAACAAACAAACAAACAAAATAAAACATTGCACTGAGCTTGATATCTGAAGAAATCACCTGTGCAGCACATCTGTCATCCTCAACATACTAAGCCAAGGCCCATGGATGCTGCTGTGGATGATACAGTAAAAAAAATACTGAGAACAGCATCTCCCACAGCATCTCCCACAGCATCTCCCACGGCATCTCCCACAGCATCTCCCACAGCATCTCCCACAGCATCTCCCACGGCATCTCCCACAGCATCTCCCAGGAGCATCTCCCACAGCATCTCCCACAGCATCTCCCACAGCATCTCCCACAGCAACTCCCACAGCATCTCCCACAGCATCTCCCACAGCAACTCCCACAGCATCTCCCACGGCATCTCTCACAGCATCTCCCAGGAGCATCTCCCAGGAGCATCTCCCACAGCATCTCCCACAGCATCTCCCACAGCATCTCCCATGGCATCTCCCACAGCATCTCTCACAATATCTCCTACAGCATTTCCCACAGCATCTCTCAGGAGCATCTCCCACAGCATCTCCCATGGCATCTCCCAGGATTGGTGTCGTTAAGACTCTTGCAATAGAAATCCTGCAGATAGAGGGTTCTTGTAATGAAATAGCATGAATCAAAAGCAAAATGGCATTAGCTCATGCCACTTCCCCCTAGACCTCATACTTCTTTTGTCTCCTGAGACATTTTGGGGACAGTGGCAATGTGCAGAAGTTATGGCTGTGCCAGGAAAATGATCTGGAGAAAATGGTAATATTGCTAACCAGTAAAAGAAACAGAATGTAGAAACTAGAAGTCCTGGTGCAGAAAAGCCATAGGTCCTTTACCATAGCTTGGACGTCCTAGGAAAACTGGCCATCATCCAACAGTGAGATTAGTATCAGTAGTGTTCATCATGAGGCAGTGCAGAGCAGTCCATAGCCACAAGGCATTGGTCTCTGAAGAAACAGTGTGTTACAAGGTTGAGTTCTTCCTACGATAATATCAAGTCCATGTTAGGCTTTCAGTTTCAAATGTCCCCCACAGGCTATGTGATTATAACTTGGTCACCAATTTAGGACAGTATTGTGAAGTGATACTTCTAAGTCCAGAAGCCTTATGTCACCTTTAGTCAGAATGGTGACATCCAAGTAAGTAGCCATCTCAGTGAGGCCACAGCTTGTGGATGTTTGCCTGTCTGGGTTTGGGGTCAGATTTAACAGCTGGCCCACAATTAATAAGTTGCTTGGCCATCTCCAAAGTTTTCTGCTAGAAAGATTAGAAGCCTGGACATAGACAGGTTGAACTATTAGCTTTATTAAGCAAGATGCTGGAAAAGTTTACCTGAGAAATACAATGACCACCTTGCTTTAGAAAATGACATTATCAGTGACAACTCTGAATTTTTTTTAAAAGGCTATAAGTTACAAAATAGACATCCTCTGGCTTACCCAGATTACGCTAGTGCTGAAAGGAAAACCACAGACATTCTCCACGACTCATAGGAAGGTACTAGAAGAGGGGTAGGAGGCCATCTTTGACCACTCATCAGGGGATGTCTAATGCCCCTAAATGAACTATCAGGCTTCAGTGATCGGTAAACCTGAGGCAGATCTTTCAGAATGTGACTAAAGTTCCTCTCAAGTCAGTACTGCAGGAGTACATCCTGGGAGCAAATGTCCTGGACACAGGAAGGCAGCTGAACAGAAAGAGCTACCACATTGTTAAACAAGGTACCTCAAGAATGGCAGTGTAAATATGATTAGATACATTGTATAAAAAAATAATAAAATAGTTCAGATGTATTTTACGAACAAGCAGCTTTATTAAAATTTTATTTGAACAACTGCTGACTAAGAAGTTTTGAAACTAGCCCACTCACTGATGGCACACACCTTTAATCTTTGCATTTGTAGGCAGAGGCAAAGAGATCTCAGAGTTCTGAGCCAGCCTGGTCTACAGAGTGAGTTCTAGAACAGCCAGGACAACACAGAGAATCTCTGTCTTATAAAACAAACACCAAAACCAAAAAGCAAACAAAGGAATAACCTTTTGAGAAGCCATACCAGTAACAGAGAGTGTCATCAGAAGATGCTGTTTGTTGCTAAGTTCAGAACACATGTAAGGGAGTAGCTCGATGTGTATAGTTTCATGACTGTAAGCCATTTTGACCTCAAACACTTGTAACAGCCAACACTCAACTATTATGCACACAGAGCACTTGGTTACCATCTGTAACACTCCCATGTGCTTTGTATAAGATCTTGCTATAGGATTATATTATTTCTTGCAATTTATAGGTGAAGAAACTAAGGCTTGGAGGATGTTTCCAAGTGGTAATGGATCTAGGATCTGAAGAAGCAAGCTCTCAGCCCCATGGGTTCTTTCCTTTGAGCCATGTCAGCTTCTAGTTTTACTTAACTTAGAACCTGGAAATTTTGTCCTGGGTTCTATTAAATTTGGGACATGAGTCTGGTCTTGTTATAGAGAAACAGGATTTCACAGACATTTTGAAGTCTCCACTTACCTGGGAGTGTTTTATTCTCTCCCTCTATCTGTCATTTGAAGTTTCTGGTTTTTTTTTTTTTCTTTAAGTAAAATGCTATAGACTTTATAAAATACTGAGTTTTGAGCCTCCTGTGACTACCAAAATTTTCCCACAATGGCATGCTTTATCACTGACACACAGTAAGGTATCCCCACCATGGCATCTGCTATTAATGACAGAGTAATTTTTGTAGTAGATATTATTCCACTTAATATTTCATAGACATGGGCTGTCTAAGTGTTGTGGCCCGAGCTGCCCCACCTTGGGCGCCAAAAATGTTGAGAGCTGCTCTGTCAGTGTTTGGACCCGCACTGCCAAAAGCCTTGGGAGCTAAATTGTTAGAGCCCGCACTGCCCCAAGCTGCTCTGTTCCACGGGGCAGGGTTTAGCAAGAGAGAGGGGACAGACTCGAAGAATGGAGACCAGACAGAGTGTGATTCAATCCTGTTTATTCTTCAGTCTGTCTTCCTAGTCCAAGTCCCAAGTCTTGAGTTCCTAGTCCCTAGTTCCTAGTCCCTAGTGCCTCCAAGTTCCAAGTTTCTTCTTCCAAGTGCTAAGTGCCTAATGTCTAATTCCAAGTTCTTCCTCCAAGTGCCAAGTGCCTAATACCTAATTTTCTGTTCTAAGTTGTACTGCTGTAAACTAATCTGTTGTCTGGTTCTCTGATCTCTCTTCTGTCTGCCTCTTGCCTTTTAATTGTCTCACTTCTAAGCCACGCCTCTAAGTCACATCCTTAAGTCATGCCCTTAGGCCTTGTCTCTAAATCTAATCTCTAAGTCATGCCCTTAAGTCTCAGCTCTAGATCACATCTTTAAGTCTCACACACCCAAAGAAAGATCCTGAATATTTAAAACAAATTGTTATCAGAGTGTGCTCAGCTGTTATAGGCTAAAGTAATCAAGTCTCTTGTCAGGGTATATGGCTCAAGATGGCTGCAAGGATGATAGCCGCCTTCTATCGACTCCCCACATCTAAGAACATGGGAAAGAGAAGAGTATGAGTACAAGTAACTCCAGTCAGGATATCTGTAGATTAAGCCCTGCTCTAGAACACCAGAAACAGCTCTTAACCCAAAAACACAAAATAGCCATTACCTTCTTCCTTGTCAACATTTAGGAATGAAATGGAAACTTTTGCCTTAGAGCAATAGTTCATGAACAGCTTACATCAGAGATCTACCTATATAAAACTGCAATATACTATTTAAACAATAAGAATAGTATTGGGACACAGTGCTGGTACTGAAAACCTAGCCAGAATCCACAGCTGGAGACATAGACACCACAGGAGAGCCTCCAGCTATCGTCTCAGTAAGCTGATGTAGTATCAGCTGCTGTATAAATACTCATCCTTATGCCTGTAAGAGGGACACTCACTCATCATCCAAGAGGCTTTAGATGCAGATGGAATGTATCTCGGAGAAAAACGGCTAGTATCCATAACCCATATATTGATCAATTATGTTAGCCCATCTTTAGCTCAAAACTACTTCAACCAATCAGAACTAGCTATGATCTGACCACTAACTGATTATTGTGTTAGTTGCTGGGTTTACTTAGGAAATCCATTTTAACATGAGACTTGTTTATTTTATATCTAAAAGATACTGTTCTCTTCATACAGCTGTTATGAAGTTTATAAGCACAAATGTTCTTGAGAAATGAACTTTTGGCCCTTCCTATTCCATTGGTGTCTTTGGGTTTAGTGTGTTAAAGTGTGTTTCACTGGCAGAGAGAAAAAGGCTAAGAAAGGTACAGGGCTGCAGTGACTTTTTCTCCAAACAAATTGGAGAATGTTCGTGTTTTCCTTGGCACAAAGAACACATGGGGCAGTCTTTAGGGTGTACAGTAGTGTATACATCACCCAAGCATTTGCATAAGATTTCAAAGCACTTTCCTAATACATGCAGTATGACAGCCGCTGTCACAATATATTTATGTAAGTTTTGCACAGGTTTTCTAAAATAAACTTACAAGTGTTTGTTTTCCTAAGGAGGAGCTTGTTTGGTGGTGGGAACAATCATTTCATCTCACTATAGAGAGTAACACATGCTGACACGCTCCCCTTACCCATGCCACAAATAGACTGGTGTTCTCTAGAGTTGTGTGAGGCAGTGCCAAGGACATAGTAGGGCCACTGTATTAACTTTCCCTTTAGAATATACTTTATGGTAAAAACCAGCCCTGAGAGGTGCAGCAACCCCCATCTATCTGAGAAGGAAGGCTGAAACAGATGATAGAGACCCTTCTAGCCCTTCTAGTCCTCTCTCCAGTTTACCTCTCCATATTGCCACCTAAAGGACTTACCCAGAGATGGAAGAATATGACAGTTCGTTACCAATATATGCCAAAGTCTTTCTCATTCTTTCAAAGATACCAGGAGCTCTTTCTATTTACAATATGAATTCAGTTGACACAAGAACCTATGGCATGTAACATAACAGATGAAGAGGGCTCTCAGAAAAAAAATGTCTATACAAAGAAATTGAAAGGGCTAGGCTTTAAAAAGTGAAATGTGTGCTTTTATTACAGAACTCTTGTTATCCTCTAAAGTAACTAGATTGCCAATTCAGAGAATTATAGATGAACTTGGCCATGTTGGAGTAAACTCTGACCAACTTCAACTTAATTTTGTAAGTCATACCATAGATTTATAGCATCTGATCTGTGGTCCATTGGCCATATTCAGCCACAGATAGCTATGAATCCAGCTCAACACAATAATCATAAACTGATGTAAAATATTATGAGGATTTGTGTATTTTTAACCTTAAATATACAGTTTTTGATGATGAATTTTATAGATGACAATGTTAAAAGGGTTGAATATGTCTAATACACCTACAGGGTCTTTCCTATTTGAGGTATACATTGTGAGAATTTTGCCCATAAAGTCCTTGTTATAAGGGGGTTTATGCTTTTAATTCCAGGATTCAAGGAGCTCAGATAGAACCACTGTGAGTCTCTAAGTCTGGTCTCTAAGGCTACATACTGTTTCAAAAGCAAACAAATAAATAGTTTTTATATTGGGCAACCAACTAACTGAAAAATCTCTGCTGTTCTTTGTTTTTTTCTTCTCAGATACAAATATTATATTATATCATATCATATTACATTACATAGTATGTTCTTTAAATTCAATGAAAAAATATTATTATACACGTTCCAAAAATGACTCAGTGATGTTCAGTTTCACTGTTTGATTGCTTGACTGAAGAGCAATGTCAATTTAAAGTTACCTCAGGAGTCTGATTCTTTTTATTTATTTAGGATTATTTTCAGAATTTCTTGTGTAATTACTATAAAGGAAAAAGCATTCTTAAGCTTCAATACAGTCTTTAGCAACTGTGCAAACCAGGTTGCCCAACCTAGGCCTGACATTTTTCGAGCATTTATAAATACTGTCGTATGAAAACTGTACCTCCCACACCCTCTGAAAACAGCGCTGTGCACAAATTCCCCAGGGTGGATTATGTGGGATATGTGGTTTCCATGCCTTTAAAGGGGCGTTTGTTAGGATATGCAGAGATATTTCACCTTCTGCTTTTCAGTCTAGCAACTTTGTCTTGAATCCCTGCCTCTGGGCGGCCTGTAAAAGTGACATGTTGTAAATAGGAAGCTCCCTTGTAGAGTTCTCAGTGGGTGGGAAGGCAGAAGCTAAGGTTGAGGAATGGCTTCTTATTCTGAGTCCTTCAAGTGTGTGGGCCACAGTGAATTTCAGTCTGGGCTGTGCAGGTCAAAGGAGCTGAAGGAACAGGGCAACCAGGTGAGGGCTGTGGGGTCCCACAAGGACACCACCATGGGGACAAGCCTTGCCTCCTGCACTGTGTGCTGTTAGCAGGGAAAACATCAACATGGATTTTATACCCTTGTCTCTGTCTAGCCACTTGCCCATTGAGACTCAAATCCAAATTACTTTCTTTTTAATGTGAGAGGTTTGAAGCAGCTTCTCCATGTTATGTTACTTATGACCTTCTAGTTTGGCTCTACACACACAAATAGTTTAATCAGGGTGAGGACTCTCCCTCACCACTACATCCCAGAACGTACCACAGTACGGTTTTCCATGTTCCTTAGTTAGATACCAGCAGGCACTTTGCACGATTTACATAAATGCCATTTTACTACCCATTTGATAGTCCATTGCCATCATAAAATCCTTAGTGATGAACTCCAAGCCACTAAGAAAGGTCTCCTCTTTCTGATGAACTCCAAGAAACTATGAAAGGCCTCCCCGGTAATTAACCCAGCCTAATCACTGAAGTTAATTACTATTTCCTGAGCCTGAATGTCTATCTTACCACATGGAGTTAGCCAGACAGGAGAAACAAAGACATGAGCTTTGCAGCTCTCTTCCACATCATCTAGAGTGGGGCCCATGGTGCATGCCTTCTGCCAAGAGCTCACTGTCCATATCTCTTGGCCCTTTATAACAGACATGGGAAACCAAAGGAAAATGGAAAGGTTGAGTAAACCAGAGAGACAAACAGACAGACAGACACAGGGAGGGAGACACAGAGACAGATTCAAAGAGTGAGAGAAACAGAGAGAGACACACAGAGAGATTTGTAGGTAAATTAGATCTAGATTCTTGATCTATGTCATCATTTGTGCCAAACAGTGGTTTTCAAACTATTTGATCTCCAGCTATTTTTACATACTGCAAATTACTGGATGCACACACACACACAAAATCTGACACTGGTTACACCCTTTTATTGCAGCTCTCTATTAGAAGCTGAAGCTCAAATATTTTAAGAACATTCATTTCAAAATAACGAAAACTCACCACATGTTAACATGTTAGCACAAATAATCCATTTAATGAAAAACAAGTATACTTTCCAAAAATTTAATGATAAGGCTGGCATCTTTCACAGTCTCTTACTGACTTGTGTCCTGCAATTCATCATACTCTGTGGTTTGTATCACGGTCTATAAAGAAAGTATAATCTTACACAGTCATAAAGTGCAAAAATAGAAGAGAATTTTAATAGCCACTCTGTATAATCGTGAGTATTCTTCTCAAATATAATACCAAAATTATCACTCTTAAGAGTCAGTTAAAATATAAAATTAAAGGTCATACCAATAAACTATTCTGTATTATATCAAAATTTATTATATGTCATATACTTTAGATGGACATTCTATATTTCTGGGTCATTGGGAAAGCATTGATATAAAGAAATATACCAAATTTTGATACATTTCACTATTAAATGTCAAAATGAATTACATCCAGTGCAGAAAATGTATTACCTGTAATCAAAAAGCCTTTTCACATTAAAAGATTGCCAAACAGTAGCATACAAAATTTTTCTGGAATTCTGATTTCCAGATAAAAGTTCAAATTTTATTTCTAAAAGCCAAATACTGCCACTTGTTGACACTAAAGTAACATGCAGCAACATATTTCCAGTTTGACAAAATATCTCTCTAACAAATGCCCAAGTCTATAGAATCCTAAGTTTTCTGCCTATTCATTCTTTCAAATAAAAATATAAAATTTTATGAAAATAGTAATTGGATACATTTATAATTCATATTAAACCATGAACATTTTTTCTATAGAAATCTACTGTATTTCAACACATCAGATCTTGCTGGCAAACATTCTCCGTCAAAGGGTAAATGGTTAAGGGTAATAGTAATAAACTCTAATAGCTTTCAGTTTCAAGGAAGTCATTTTTCTTTCTTACTCTTTTACTACTGAGAAGACAGCAGTGAACAGACAGTTGCTAATGGTGCATGTGATTACCATTGCCTGATCCATGTTAGGATTCCAACATTTTATTCGACATCCAAGCAAACTTAACATGGTGAAAAAAAAAAACCAATACAATAACGTGTTAGCATTGTAAAAAGAAAACTTTAGCCCCCACAAGTGTCCTGGAATGATCTAGGGACACCCAGGAGCCCAAGGACCCACTTTCACAATCGCTGGTTGAAGTGCTTTGACTTCTACATTCTTGAGGTCCACTGCCACAAAGTGGGTCTCACAACCACTCCACACACACCGAAGTACAGCAGCACATTTGGGTCATGGAAATGAACTCTAAGGTCCCTGGGAAACAGTATACATCATCACTTACATCAGGAAGTTCACTTAGCCGTCCATAATGTCACACAGGCTACAAGGGAAGAAGAGCAGTTAGTGAGGGCGGTCACCAGCCACCCACAGCGTCAGCCAGATATGGGCAGTCAGAGCCAGTAAAAGTGTCAGGAATCCAGATTCGTCATTTACACTCATATTTTCAGGTATTTATTAGAAAAAGAAGAGAGTCCGTTGGACGGGTAAAGTATGAAGTAAGTTTGAGACTGAGAAAGAACAGATGCAGAGGGCTCTAGAGTTTGTGCTTTTTGTCTAAGAGCACATCTGTCATCGACTCTAGCTGAGAAGACCAACAAAGTACTTTTATAAATAAACACAGTGGTCATTTTCAGTTTGCTCACTCGACATTCTTGCAATCAGTCTGATGGCCCCAGAAAGCCTAATAAGTATTCTCCAGGATGCTTTAGGCAGGATGCCTTCTTAAGATGTTATTTGCTAATGAAGAGCGGAAAGAATCGGAACAAGTATACTAAAATCAACAACATTGCCATGTCAGCTGCTTGCTTATGTTTGACCAAAGAAGAAAAGAAAAAATCAAAATCCCCATAGCCCTCTAGTGACTCCTTTATATCAATTTGACCCACAAAGAAGAAACAGCTCACTAAAGAACCTATGGCTTCCAACCGTGTGTATTGTCTAATAAAAATCATAATTTTGCCTCAGTACCCTAAGCCCCAGTCTCAATGCAATTCTCATTTAGTAAGAAAAAGACTTAAGGGGTCCCCAGCTTCATCCCTTTCACCTTCCTCCAAATTCCCCAAGGGACCATTTGCTTGTGCTGGGTTGCAGAGTGAGGTGATCTTTCTCTCCTGTGTGCTTGCCCCTGTGCTTAGGTGAATTTTGTCTTCTTAAATCTAAACCAGCTACTTCTACACACACAGCTGTGACTCCAAACAAATATAAAAAACACACTTAAAAATCTAAGGAAGCAATTCAGACCACTATTATAAAAATTATAAATCACCCAATTAAAAGGCTATGTTAAGATTTATAACTTCCTTGGCAAATTGCCTTGAGGGAGCTCTGTTTGTTATGATGGAGGAGGACACTATTCCAAAGCCTATTATAAACAACAATTACATAATTATATACACATAATTTGTATGGAGCCCACACATCCATTTGCCTGTTTCCTTAGATGGAACTTCTGAACTGTTGCTTACCAGTTGCTATATTTTTGTATTCTCCATTGTTCTAGATTGTTTTACACCTAGGAAATAACCAAGTGCAAATCAGAGGTCAGAGACTCCTGCTTGGAGACACTGTCTTTCCTTGGCTGTTTACATTAGAAATACCCAAGTCATTTCCTAAGAATGCTTACAGCATAAATACCAGCTACCCCCGCCACTTCTGTATGAGAGGATTAGTAAACAGTAAAAGCTTTGACAAACTCTGAAATACTCAGGATTGGTATTAGCAGAACTTGTGTCTGAATGTGACATATCAAGACATGAGTGCCAGTAAAGGAAGCTAAAACACCTGCATCTACTGCTACTGAAGTTGTCAGGCAGTAACTAAAAGAGATGAATCAGGAAAGAGCTGCACACAAGGGCTACCAAGTAAGGGGCAGAGGTGCCAGAAGACAGGATGGACCAATAACAGAGGAGGGCATACTATGAGGATGGCCTACAGACATTCTTCTACTTTTATTATCTCTTTAAGATCTGCTTTTCAAAAACTCATTTCCACATATTAATTTAATTTAAACATAAAAATCCATTGAAAACAAAGAAGACTAAACACTGTACAGATTCATACTGTATTTTAGCTATTGTATCCACTCTGTTTCTGTAAAGCTGAATTTCTAGAAAAAACAAAAAACAAAACTAAAGCTACGGTAACCAGGGGTGACCCCTTTTTATGTTTTGTTTGTTTTGTTTGTCTTATTTCTATTTACTTTAACAAAAGACAAAGTGTACAGCATATTAATTTAATCTTAAATTCTTGAATATCTTTTCAATGACTGAGCAAAACCACTTTGCAGAAGCTTCTCTGTCTGTAACATGAACAAAAGCACCATTGAATAAATCAATTCCAACATGGTGACATATCGGTGCAAATGTGTGCTGAGTGGGTGGAGGAGGAAAGTTTTTATACTTATTGACAAACAGCACCTGCATATCACAATCAAATTGTTTCTCGCAACTATGATAGACATTCAACTTCTACAAAGGGATCACAGTATATGGTATAATTCAATATTCTTCAGAAGCTTCTATAACTTCCTCTTAACCAATATTTATGGTAAGTGTCTTTAACAGGAATTGAAGGTCATGTGGCTAGGGCCTCTGAAGTCTAATGATGATTCTGGACTTAGGAAGATGATGATGGATGTTGGGAGGAATGAACTCAAGGCAGAAACATGGAGAGAGACAGAGAAAAGGAGAAACTCTGGGGAAGGACAGCTAAGAAGAGGTAATTCTGAAATTCATCCCTCAGCTCCTGCCTCTCCTCCAGAAAGAAAAACATAGTCACACAACCCAGACACACCAGCTTTACTCCCCTATGCACTGAATGAATTGGTCCACATCCACATCCTGACACAGGCTACTGACCTATAGAGATTCAAAATCAGAGGAGAATGTCTCCATCAAGCTGAGCTTCTGTCAAGTGTGGCAGAGACACATCACTGGAAAGAATGGCCATCTACTAAACTAGGTTAGAGAGATAAGGGGCATGCCAGGATCCCACAGTCCCCTTTGAGATATGTCCAAAGTGGCTCATGTCCGTAAGCCCCCACCTCTTAAATGTCTGCACTCAGCCCTGTAGCTGATTCTCAGTGGATGGTTACAGTAAGAACATGTGTTGAGTGGAGAGTGTGGCATCCCAAAGACATATGAAGAACAGCCTTGTGACATACTGTAACAGGTGTGGATGTTGAGACAAACATGTTAAGCCATAATTTCTTCTGGGTCCACTGGGAAGATCTAAAGGTAAACAATGAGGGCAATAAGCTTGGTACCTCCCACATGAAGCTATTTGCATAGAAAGGTAAATTGAAGCTAGGCTTCTAGTGTGCAGCTTTCCTCCTTTCATTTTACTGCTAGTTTCAATAAGTGTTCCAAATCGACCCAGATCCCTCACATCTCACATCCTATTCCGTGACAGAAGATTCATTACTGCTTACTTTGGACCCCCAAGGAAAATCCCAAGATCTGTCAAATTGTTATAAAAGAGAGCATGAGGTGAATTCTGTTTCTCAGATAGTCTCTGCAGCATTGCAGGAGAGAGGAGAACCACTTGACCGTGTTTGCCAAGGTCTTTTCCATTCCTTCTCTTGCAGTTAGTTAGTTGTTAGTTGTTAGTTAGTTAGTTAGTTAGTTAGTTAGTTAGTTAGTTTAAGTTAGTTAATTGGTTCCTTAGCTAGCTAGTTTGTTCATTATTTGGCAAATCTCAAATGGACTAGTTCTCTCAGTCATAGTGAGATTATGTGATGCTGAATCTAAACTACCCTTTCAGGATATTTTAGGCTGAGCAGTGGGAACTCAGGAAGTTGCCTTTAGCAAGGTTCCTTTAAATGTTCTATCAGGCCTAGAAAAGGATTTCGTTAAATGCTGAGTTGAGGTTTCATAAAGAGAGAACTTATTATAAGCTCAGGTTCTTTTCCAAGGGTTCTGAAGTCTCCCATACATTGAAATCTTTACTTTACATCAAAAGTTCATCTACTTTGACACTATGGAAATGGTACTCATGCCTTTCTCCTTGTTCTGAATTCCCCCAAACCAAACTCCAGACTAGGGAAGGAAAAACGCAATATAGATACAAGAGGACCCTCAAAGAAGGTCTGAGAAAAGGAGAAAGTCATGGAATGTACCACAAAATAGAGAGTTTTTCAGTTTGAATAGTTTTAAATCATTTAAAAAATAAAGTTGACTCTGTAATTCAGAATGAATTTTGAAAGGCTCCTTGAGTTGACAGGACTCTGGGGAGTTCTACATAGGCTGGAAAATTTTTTTTAATCAAGCCAAGATGCTTCTAGAAGTCATAATGAATAGTTCTCATGAAGTAAAATTGAAAATGAGTTTAACAAATCTCATTGTCATGAACCCATGATTCATGTTTTCACCAAGACTCTGCCGTTGTTACTCCCCTCCATCAGCAGAGAGAGGATTCTTAGCTTCTCAGAATTCCTGGTGCAGATGTTCATTTTGTAGTTCACTACTGTATTTAATAAACACCGCAGTGAGACATTAAAAAAAAAAGCAAGTCCCACAATGAAGTATTATTCAGCTTTAAAAAAAAATCATCAGGCAAAATGGATGGAACTAAAAAAAAAATCATCCTGAGTGAGGTAACCCAGACCCAGAAAGACTAACATGGTATGTACTCACTTACAAGAGGATATTGGCTGTTAAGTAAAGAATAGGCATGCTACAATCCACAGACCCAGAGAGGCTAAATAACAAGGAGGGCCCCAGGGAAGACACATGGATCTCCCTAGGAAGAGGAAATAGAATGATTTTGCAGGTGGCCTGGGAATGGATGGAGGTGGGAACAGGAGGAACTGGGCAGGGGAGGGAAAGATGAAGGGAGAGAGTTCAGGAATAGATGACTGGAATTGACAGAGCCTTGGGAATGTGATATGAAAAGTTAGTGCACTGGAAACTTCCTGGTGCACTTGAGGGTGACCCTAATGAAGACTCTCAGTAATGGAGAATTTGGAGCCTCAACTGACCACTCTGCAATCAGTCAAAGCTTTCTGTCATGGGACTAGGACCCCAACTCAGCCACAAAACTGTCAATCTGCAACCTGTCCTGCCTACAAGATGTCCTGGGCAACTGTGGCTCGGAGCTTGTGGGAGTTGCTAACCAATGAATAACTTGAGGCCCATGCCAAAAAGGGGGTCCATGCCCAACATTGACTGGATAACCAGGAACCAGAGGCCGGAGAACCCAGAGAACTAGGCGACTGGTCAAAATAAATAAGAAAAACAGCTATTTTTTTTAATTAAGTAAATGATTCCTAATGATATTCTGCTATACCCACAGGTTGGTGCCTAGCCCATTTGTCATCAGAGAGGCTTCCTCCAGCAGCTGATGGGAGCAGATGCAATGACCAATAGCCAAACATTAGGTGAGACTCAAGGAACCCCAGGAAGAAGAGGAAGACGAATTGTAGGGTCCATATGTAGAAGGATATTAGGAGAACATGGGTCACAGAATCAACTAAGCTGTGTTCATAGGCACTCACAGAGACTGAAGTGATAGTCTTTGGGGCCTGTATGGAACCAAACTAGGTCTTCTGTGTGTTTGTCATGGTGTTTTAGCTTGGTGTTCTTGTAGGGCTCCTAACAGGGAGTACGGAGTTTCTCTAACTCTTTTGCCTGCTCTTTGGACCTTTATGCTCGTACTAACTTGTCTTCTCAACCATTGATATGAGGGTTACTGCCTAGTCTCATTGTATATTGTTATATCATGTTTGGTTGATATCACTAGGAATCCTGCTCTTTTCTGAAGGGAAACAAAGGAGCACTGGATATGGGAAAGACGGGAGGTCGGAGAAGCAGGGGAAGGAATTGATTATTCAGTGTTGCTGCAGAGTTCACAATTAATAGATACCAAAAAGTGGGGCTCATTGAAAGATCTGACAGCCTAAAGTATTTTTTGAAAGTTTAAAATTATTAAAAATTTTTCCTTCCATATTTCAGTAGCTTTGTCCAAACAAAGAATCACTTCTTAGATAAGAATCTGGCCCTGTTGCATGATGTCTGAGACCCTATTACACCAAGATGGTGATCCTATGACATCAAGGCTGAGACGCTATTACATAAAGGTTGTATGTCTATTCTGTAAAGGATGTGAGATATCTTCCTCCACATCAAATGTAGGTATAGCTCTGTTACACTATTTATCATAGACTTCTGTTTATACACACACACACACACACACACACACACACACACACACCTATTGCATATGTTAAAATACAATGTTTAAAATGAATGCACTCTTCAGAAAAAAAGTTAGAAAAATGTGACTACATAAAAGATAACATACATGGAAGGACCCATGTTACTGGCAGAGCACACTAGAATTGTTTTCTCTGTCTCCATGTGTCTGAGAAGCACAGTTACTTCCAGAAGGAAATAATCTTGAAACTTTCAGCCATCTGTTCACATCTATCCCTAGGTTTGCCCACTCTTCCTCCATGTTTTCTCCAAGTATGGTGTGCAGTCTTTATGTATTGAATTAACACTGGAGAGTGTGGATTAAAAAACAGATTCTGATGCACAGAACTTCTGGACCAAAATCTGTTGGTATGGGACAAGGAGCCTTCACTTCAGCAATTATCTCATATAATTAGAACACTTGGGATTAGAGGACCACTGGTCTGTGCACGCTTCCAAGAGTGATTACTATTGACATCCATAAACATATCAAACACAACCCAAATCTGTAACATCAGGCATGAGCCTCCACCCATTCTCTAATGCCATCAACTGACACCTATGTCTGATGTGCATTTATCAGGTTAGACAAATAGCTATTTGCCATTGTTCTGCTCAAAAATCCATGAGAAAAATTTAGACGACTGTCTTTTTTCATAGCTTAAACCTCTCACTGACTCCTGTGTTCCTTTGCAATGAAATTAATCAATAAGGAAAAAGATGCTCTTTCTCCCAACCTCCAAATTCCATTGACTTATGAAAAAGTAATGCTAAGACATCTCTCTGATCCTCAGTCATTGTACATGCTTCCCCCCTTGCTTGAGTTCCATTTTTTCCTCATCTCTAACAAACCCACATTTATTTCCCAGGTTCAAGGCTACCTGTCATTTACTCCTATAAAATTTTATGGCATGTTTGCCTCTACCTGCAATTGAAGCCAGTGTTTGTCTTATGTCATTTCAAGGCCACCTTCCACCAGTTTCTGGAACACCAATTAATCATGCAGATATTTAACATACTTTGTTCCATTTAAGTATATTTTATTTAAAATTATTTTTAATTAACAAACTAGTCAAATTATTGTTTGTTTTCATCCTTTACTATGATTCTGTAAGGCACTAAGTCTGCCCCACCCACAATACACCTGTGTGCTGCCCCAAATGCATAAACAGCAGATAACCACATACACTTGTAAACTGAGGCAAGAAATAAATAAATGGTCCTTGCTGCATGACGTCTCTCAAATGCAAGAGAGATACTCTATATATGTGATATTGTTCTAGAAAACCAAGTTTCACAGGTCAGGAAGGCCCATGAGGACTGGGCAAGTTCATCCTCTATGGAGAGCTATTGAACTTGAGAGTACAAATGACAGAGATGAAAGAAAAAGAGTGTTCTTAATGTGCCTTAGCATAAAGTATGGATGAGAGGTGTTAAGATAAGCACTAGCCTGCTCCTCTAAGCATCATGGCTTCTGTCTGCTGATACAAAGTTTCCCCCTGGTCCCCACTGTAACTTATGAAGGAATTGAGGCCCCAGTTGCCACTGTACACTCACTGTTCAGAGGGGAAGGGGTTGTCTTGTTCCTAGACAAGTATTGCAATGGATACTCCAAGTAAGCTGCTTTCTAAAAGTCAGCCCTTCTCTCTTTTGTAGGGAGTGAATAAGTAACCAAAGTCAAGAATTAGAGCACACACAAAAAATCCCCAAACTGAAGAGACTAAAAAAATTGAGGCCATTTGGAGCTATATAATGAGTCTAGACCAGCCAGGGCAGCAGAGGAGGAAGAGCAGGAGGAAGACATAGAAGAAGGAGAAAAGAAAGACTTTGTCAATCAGACCATGTGTCTTTACTATTGATACTCACCGGTACTCTGGAAAGCTGCAGTTTTCCCTTCCCACCCTGACGACTGATAAAGATTTACCTGAAGATTAGGTACTGACGCCTTACTCGCCACAACACCACAGAAAAGACCCTATTTTATGCTCCAGACCATTTCTGAGGGGAACAAAGCAGTGCATGGGAATGCTAAGGAGAGACAACGGCACAGGAGGTACATAACACATGTGGACGGCTAAATCTGTCTGTCTCCCGCTCTCCCCCTGCGAGTGTCTTTCTGCTTGCACCTACCTCCTTCTTTTCCTTTCTTTCTTTCATGCTTTTCCTTTCTTCTTTCAGTTTTATTTTGTTATTTCACCTTGCAGGAATCTGTCTTCTGCATTTTGTATCTTGCTGGATATTTGCCTTTCATCTTTCAGGTTTACAGGGGAAAGGGGAGACATCTTTCAAGGAGAAATCAATCCCCCTGTACCCTGGCTATTCTCCTGCATGAACCAGCTCAGGAAGTATCTGTGATAAAGCCAAGGCAGACGTGCATCAAAGGATCAGACACAGGAAGACTTGAACAAGTGCAAGCCACATTTGGACCCAGTTATAAAAACGCACTCGGGTTAACTCGTCTCGGTGTCTGCTTTCATCTCCAGACTTTGTGAGGTGTGCAAAACCTCTAGAAGGTACCAGTATGATTCATACCCAGGCTTTCTCAATGAGACCTTCAAGGTTGTAAAACTACATCCACCTTTAATATTAGACGTCGGCTTGCTCATTCTAACTGTAAAAGACTAAAGACTTCTCAATGTGTGCTACAGCAAGATTTGTGGCCATAGATTACAGCGGTGGGGAGAGAGAGCAGGACAGGGAGAAGGTTCCTATTTGGTTGCTAAGGGAGAAAATATTCCCTTGCAAGCTGGATCTCTTCACTATATCCACCTATTTTCCAGCACCCCATAACTGAAGCCCACAGAATATGGTGCTCTCTCGCCTCTGCTCTATTGTAGAAAAGAAATCTGGATGCAGACTGAATGTGCTTGCTGGTGACTTCAAAATAGTCAGTTAGCTTGGGCTGGTTTGGGATCACAGCACCTACAGAACTCTGAATGGGATTTTAAGCAAATGAGCTCTTGGCCGATCTTCATCCAAAACTCAGTCACTCATCTTGGTTGACATGTTGAAGGATAAAGAGGGGCCCAAAGAAGAACCCACGTGCTGCAGAGGAAGCAGTACACATCACGAGAAGTGCAACTTTAGGCCTCGTTCAGTCAGGCATGCATGCAGGCAAGAAGTAGGTCAGCCCTCATCTCTGTAGTTCTTACAGTCTCAGTAACACATGATACCGCTATGAAATGAGTGCTGTTGGGCCTCACCCACACCTTCAACCTAGAATCTTTTGGTGAGACACAGGAATTTGGGGTTGGCAAGCATCTCAAGTAGTTAAACTTGCAGAACCTGGCCTTAAGATAATGGCGTAAGCTACCCATCATACCTCATGATGCCTTGCATTACAAGGCATATGCTTGAAACTTTCTGATTCTAGGTCTTCCCTCAAACTTATTAGCCTGGCATTTCCCCAGGATCAGATGATCAGTCTCCATTGATGACCATTGGCAGGGGCTTTGGCTCTCCGTGCCCAATATACACAGCAAACAGAAAGCCTTCTGAAGTGACTTCATGGGAGTTATTTTTTCCTAGTCACTGTATCTAAATGCCCGACAGTAATTTAAGGGAGATTTTCTTTCAAGTTTTCAGAAGTATATCATCTATCATGGCAGGAAAAGGCAAGCACAGTGGCTCATCCTGTGGGGGTTTGATAAGTGAATGACAGGAGCTTGCTTATATGGTGCTGGACAGGAGGCAGAGCGCATAGCATGGAGCCAGAAGCAAGTATAACTTCCAAAACCCGGCCTTCAGTAGCCTGCCTGTTCCTCCATATAGACCCTATACCCCAAAGTTCCACAACTTCTCAAGGGCGGGGGGGGGGGGGGGAAAAAAAAAGAAAGAGAGGGAGGGGGGAAGCCGGGGGTGTAAATATTCCCATTGCTCCATTTCCAAGGAAAGTATTTTTCTGAAAGCTTCAGGGGGGGGGCTTGGGCCATGAAGTTATAAAGTGCATTCCGCTGCTACAGAGAGGGGAATGGTTATTCGGATACAGCTGTGAAGCCAAGAAGTGCTGAAGACAATGTATTATGAATTACTGCACAGACTGTGGTAATTCTTAATACTACAGTGACGATGCCTAATACTGCAGGTGACAATGACATAATGTGGCCACTTGAAATAAAGACTTGGTTCAGATTAATTCCACCTCAAGAACACAAATCAATTGTAAACATGATCTTAACATGAACCCATTTCCTAGAGAAACCACAAAACAGTGTACGTGTCAGAGACAGAGAAAGAGGGTGCTCTGCCCTCAATTAGGAAGCGGAGGGGAAGATGAATTTTGGAATTTTCAAAACACTGAGTTTAACAGTATGTTTGAGAGAGTTGTTAAGCACTGAAGTAAGCAGGTAGGATTGGATGCCCAGCAAAGGAAGTGTGAAATGACAGTGGGTACATGCAACAGGTATTCAAGAGTCAAACACAGAAAGTTCCCCTCAGGTCTGTTATACACTAGGGATCAAAGGATATTTCAGCTATACTACCATCTTTTCATTTTATTGAGGTTACTGGCACACATCCACTCTCCCACCATGAGAGGATTTAAGAATACATCCTATGGGTCTTTAGTGTGGCTCAGCCAGTCAAAGTGTTTACATGAAAACCTGGAAACTTGAGTTTGCCACATTATGGTAGGAGAGAGCCAATGGCACGAAGCTGTCCTCTGACCACCCTGTGTGCTTCATTGCACACAACCCTGCACGAGCACATCTTCCATGCATACACACATACACACTGTGATTTTTTTTTAATATGGTCTGAACCAAAACACCCCAAAAGTGAATGTTTTACCAGTGTAATAAATGTGATCAGGTGATACAGTGTGACCCTGTTTGAGATTTCTCCTAAAGATTTAAAAAAAACTTGGCAATGTGCCCCTCTCTCTCTCTCTCTCTATCTATCTATCTCTCTCTCTCTCTCCCTCCCTCTCCCTCCCTCCCTCCCTCCCTCTCTCTCTCTCTCCCTCCCTCCCTCCCTCCCTCCAAAGTCTGTTTTCCTAAAAGTACCAATGCTACAGTTTGAAGACAGGCAACTGGACTAGCTCCGACTGGCATCACCACCTTAGTCTCCCTGCTCTGCTCCACAGATTTGAAGGTGCTGCATCTTCGACAGATGTCTTTTCCAGAAAACATCAGTAGACAGTGGAAAAATATTCTGATGGATGAAATTTTCCACGTGCAAAGGGAATGTGCATTTCTGCCTTTGTAATGAACCATTGTTTTCCTAGATTCTGTTCCTTGCATCTGGACCACGGAAAGCTTGAAGCTCTCCCAGCAGCCAGACTGTCAGGTGGCTTGTATCTGCAAGCACATGTAGGCTGCCACACATGGCAGCCATTGCTACTAGCCGACCCTTAGAGATATTCTCCACATCAGTCTGAACCTATCCTTTCCCTGCCCCTTCCCACAGCTCTTTCAATAAATCATTTGAGCTGAATGCAATTCAGTGAGTGTTATTATTTTTCTGTTTTACAGATAAGGGACAAAGCGACAGAACAGTTAAGTAACTTGTCCAGTACCATAGAGCAAAATACCATGTCACAATCTAATTATGATGAAGACAAAGACAGGTCCTATGCACCAATTTCCTCAGGTCTATACTGCATTCAACTTGTTTATATGCATATTCATATCTTCATCTAGAATTTCAGTCCATATTTAGATGAACCTTCATGATGCACTTAGCTGTGCCATCGGGAGTGTAAAATGAGACACATCTTATGGAATCACAAAGGGATTCAACATCCAGCCCTCCTCTTAGTGAAGGTGTTTCCACAAAGGAAAGAAATGCTTTAATATACAAATTAAGAAATATACAAGGAAGAGAAACTTATATGTATGTATGTGTTTAAAAAAATACTGAAATGAACCAGCATGCTAAAATTAATATTCTAAAATGAAAATCAATCATTTGATACCTAGTCTCAATACACCATTTGGAAAATTTGTAGATTCTCTAAAGAGCTGATTGACTAATTTGGTCGATGAACATATTAAATATTTATAAAGGCATAAATTGACTTACAACCACAATACCTCAGTATTGCTCAGTTTTGCTGTGAGACATCAATTTTCACAACCACATCTTCTTTTGCTATAGGTGTGTTCAGGGCCTGAGTCTCTCCAGATGGGGAGGAAATTCCACATTCCATGCTGCTGGCCTGGAATAGTACAGGAAGGGGGACTCCGCAGACCAACGGGGATGAATGGGCTGCTTTGACTGGCTAAAATTCAGCATGTCACAAGGATATCTTCATGGGCCATGAGAATGAGAAAAGGTACTGCCTCTCTCACACACACACACTCAGAGCACAGAGCACCTTATTTGAAGGATGATTTTGCTCTCTGCCTCTCTACCTGCTAATCTGGTATGCACACACTCATGTGTGAATGTGTGATACATGTATATGCAGCTCCACCAACACATGTCCACCAGCCCATTTAGGCACACATTCCAACCAGGGGCCGAAATCTCATTATCTTCCTCAACTGCTTCTCCAACATGTTTTTTTTTGGGGGGGGGGGGCTCTCTAACTGATCCTGGAGTTCACTGCTTCAGTTGGATTGGCTGGCCACTGAGACCAGAAAGGTGCCTGTCTCTGCCCCACCTAGGACACATGTACCACATGATTGGCTTCTTTGTATGCGTGAAGAAGATCCCAACTCAGGTACCCATATTTTCATAGTAAGCACATCACCCACTAATCATTTATTTGGCTGAAACCTTCTCATTCCTTCAGGGAAGCTTCTGGTATGATGTCTCTCCTCTGGGAACAGTACTTGACCACAATGCATCATCACCAAATCTTCTCATCTCTACTTGACTTGCGTTCCTCTCCTTTCTTCAGCCTCAACTTGTCCCACATTTAAGAAAAACAGTCACCACCATGGCACCGGTGCTGTGTCCCACCTACAGACACCACAATCATCCTCTGCTGACCTTAGTCATCCATTTGCTGTGTCCATTCAGCAAGAACATGAGTATAAACATTTGACCAATACATTCTGAATCCTTCAGTAATAAACAATCAGACAGCATCCTTTTCCTAATGGGGTTTGCAAACCGAAAACAAAACAGAAATGCATATATATCCACAGAAGAGCCTACAGGTGAAAAGAGAGAAGGGTATAAGAAACCTTCATACATTTTCAGTGAAATAGGATCAGACTCTGATTTCTTGAAGTTCATTGTGTAAATGGATCCCATAGTATAAGAAGCTAACAAAAGGCACCTCTTCACATGACCTTATGTGTTTAAGATTCTCAAGTCATGGGAACTCAGCAGTTACTCTTTAATTTTAAAAAGCAAGGTAGAAAGAATTAGAGAAAAATCACCAGCACTGATTTCCTGTTTCAAACACACACACACACACACACACACACACACACACACACACACACACAGAGAGAGAGAGAGAGAGAGAGAGAGACAGAGACAGAGAGACAGAGACAGAGATAGAGACAGAGACAGAGAGACAGAGACAGAGAGACAGAGACAGAGAGAGATAGAGACAGGGAGACAGAGAGAGAGATTAAAAATGAATTGAAGGAAATTATAAATGTATTGTGGCAAATGGACTGTATGTGGCTCTAAGCAACCCAGTTATGTAAGATAAAAAGTAATAAACATAAATGTTGACTACATAATAATA
>JANHMN010000006.1:72357929-72403757 GCA_030674055.1 Rhabdomys pumilio
CTCTCTCTCTCTCTCTCTCTCTCTCTCTCTCTCTCTCTCTCTCTCTCTCATAGGTTTCTGCACCCCTTACAAGTTTCACCCTAATAATTTGCAGATTTCATTTGGCTTGATTTAGTCCCTGTTGTTGCTATTTTGAGGCCCTCCCAGTTGCTGCATGACATTCACCTCTGGGTGCATTCTTAGGGTTTTTCCTTTCAATTAAATGCTTCCAGAAACAAAATTTTTGAATAATAGATTCACCCTAGCTGACTCGGATCTCAAAGTCTTTCCAAAGAGCATTTACAGGGAAAATATTACTGGCTTAAAACCTCCAGCTCTCGGTTCAATTTAAATTTGGCTTTCAATTTTTATATCTTTAGCAATGTAAAAATCCTTGTAAAGTAATTGTCTTCTCTAAGGTAGGTCCAATCATCTGGAATGTGCTCGCATTTATCCAAGGCATTTCAAGGTATACTGTAAACTTGCTTTTTCGGGGCCCTGACCAACTGAATACGGCAAAGTCTTTATTTATATTCTGGCTTAAAAGCTTTTCCTTTAATGGAATTTTTTAGTCATCCTCTAGACAAAGAGGTGCTGAGGATGAGCAAACCCAGAGAAGTGCTGTGAAACTTTGCGTATGAAAAATATGCTTTTTGTTTCCTTCCAGTGATAGCCAAGTCAGAATCTAAAATATTCTTAAGATACAATAGCACTCCTTGCCGTGGCTTGTGGACTGGAAGCATCACTATCACCTACAAAATTTTGAGCCTCCCTCCTGACCTGCTTATTAAAGTCTGAGGATAACTGAACAAGACCACTGCTGAAGGTCTGTGGAGCACCCTGTGTGAGTCCAGAGCCTAAAGATTCAAAGAAAGAGTAGCATCCATTGTAGAAGACAGTTGTCCAGGTTATGTGTCCAAGAGCAGGAACAAGAATGTAAGTAACTCCAGACCACATGCAGAAAAACATAGAAAAAGGTGCAAAGAATAGCAGCAGAGTAAAAAAAAAACCCTTAAGTGACAGAAAAATCATACGTGAATTGGTATACGTTTATTTATGCACAATTTCTGTATGTCATGATTGCCTTGTAGACTTCAAATGTGATAGTGGAGAAAACGGAATCAATAATTTTAAGTAGTTTAACTCCAGATAACTCAGAACATTCATTCATACTTCACATAACTCAAAGATGGATTAGTCAACTCAAAGCAATTCTCTATGAAAAATCAACTTACTATCTCTGCAAGAGCTATGATATTCATATTAACGATAGTTAATATTTACTTTTATTTTCTAATAAGTCAACATACTAAACTCAGCACATACCTACAAAGAAATATGATAAAAGATCATATTTTAAATAAATATCTTTTATGATTGATAAGATTTAAAGGGTTTTGTAAATCAAAACTTTGAGCAAAAACTAAAACTGATTTTTCTTAAAACATGTACAAGTATTTCAAAGGTATTTTCTAAATTATTTTTCTCTGAAGATGAAATGACTACATAAAGTCCACTAACTGAAACACATGCTAATTAATAGTCTCTGGGAGAAGTCGCCTAACAAAAATCAGTGCAAACCAAAAGCATCAAAGGAAAATCAATCATCCTTCAGCCAAAGTTCATATCTAATTTTTGAGAAGAAATTCAGTATATAATTACTCTACAAAGATCATAAGTACTTTCTTAGTAATGAGCAAAAAAATTATTCTGTTTTATTAGTGGGTTCTGTGACAACATTATGGGCTTTTGAACTATCTTGTCTGCATTTCTAAAGCATATTTATTTAATTTGATCAAAAGTTTCCATGAATTTCCTTATGGAATAAATGAAGGGAGCTTTTATAATACACAAGCATGTGTGAGCTTTCCTACTATCCAAAAAATTAACACACAATTATGAAACCATGTGATAAGAAGGAACAAGAAAACACTTCCCAGGAGACAGCATCTCAGATAAAGTTCAAAGTTGAGTGATAATAGACAGGAAGTGCTAGAGACAAGAGCTGGCTCGTGTTCTGAGTCATGAAAGTGAGAAGAGAAACATAAGTTTGGGAGGACAGTTTTACAAGATAACTAAGAAGAATGGATGAAAACAGAATTTTGAAGTTAAAGGTGATCATTTGACATGTTCATCCAAGAGAGGGATGTGAACAAACATAGTATATACCTCAGCAGAGCTGTCTAGAAGAAGGTCATTTTTCTTACAAAAAAATTGCACAATTATTTGCCTGCTTTTATATACAATCAACCATTCATAAAACCACAGACTAAAATTATAAAAAAAATATGATACTTTTCAAATAAAATTAGAAACTTGGAGAATTTCTAATTTTCTGAAAATGATGTATGAAGCTGGATGAACTGGCCGAAAGCGGTGATCACAGAAGCTTAGCCTCAGGTTAGAGTTGATTACAGTTGCTTTTCTGATGATGTCTCTCTCTCTCTCTCCTTAGTCTTATCTCAGAAGCTAATCAATGCAAGCCTCCCTCTCATTCATAAACTGTGTTCATAGTGTGCCTTTTTCCAGTCACTATCTCACATGATCATTGATTTTTATAGCCCATGATATGGAGGGCTACTTTTTATTATATTCATAATAAGTACATTACATTGCCACGTATACTAGTCACATCTTGAAGTAGGCAATAAAGTCAGTACACTTGTCTTCTATTCAACAACCAGGGTGGCCCTCGCTAGGAAGAAATGACAGTCTTCTCCAGCAGAAATGCCTCTTCGACTAATTCTTCCCACTGAAGTTCAGTTGGGGGTGACAAGAGCTGTTGTATCTTATTTTCTTTAAGAGTCAAGGAAAGGACAGGGTGTCCCCCAAAGCATACTAATATGCAATCAAGGAAAGCTATATGTTAAAGACATAGTCAAGATATAGCTGGATGGACACTTCTTTAAAGAGATGCACCATCACCTAAAATCAGTGTGTTGGATGGTAGAGAAATACCATGTCTTCGCCAGTTAAGTGACCAGACTGTCTCAGGCATTAGTGTCATCTAAGCCATTCTCCATGGTGCTCGTTAGCAATTTACAGCAGAAGAATTGAAGCATGCGTGAACTCTTCAAAATAAATAACTACTGTTGTTGTAAAAAAAAAAAAAGTTATGTTGATTTCTATGGAACCAAATCTGTTTTGAACTAGAAAGGCTGTTTTTAATATTGATTTAATAATAACAATATTCTGGAAATTATTTTTAAAATAAAAGATCTATTATTAAGATAGCATGGGGAAACTGAAGTGATTTTTAATCTTAGAGTTGGAGAGGGCTAGAAGCAACACAGTCAGGAAGGTTCTTAGGAGAAGCTGGGTGAAGGAGACCACTTGGAAATGATAATCGGCATTAAAACACAGTATAGAGTTGGTGAATGGGAAATGTATGCACAACACAGACAGTCCATCAAAGGAAAACAATACTTCACAAAATTCTAAATTTTTAAACATTCAGTTGACTCTCACAATCAGTATTCTTAAATGTGATAAACTTTGGCACATAAAATATTGCTTAACTACCCCTGTAAAACAATACGGTCTTAGCTTGCATCTATCTGATGGCACATATCTGTAACCCCAGCACTTGTGAGCTAAGGGAAGGAGACCACAAATCCCAGGCTAGCCTGGACTACCTAGTAAAACTCTATATTATAAGAAAAAAAGGCCAACTGTCATAAAATAATTTTACCAATTAAATCAACAAAATAAAACTGTAAAAATACTCTATTGATAAATATGGTTCTTTTATGATAAATATGGTTCTTTTATGATAAATATGGTTCTTATATGATAAATATAGCACTTACATTCTTTGTCAAGACTACAAGTCAGTTTAATGGAGAAGCACAGTTTAGCAGTTCCCAAAATAATTAAAATGCATGTGCACAGACCCAAGAACTCTAGTACTAGAAATTAAACATAAAGAAATATATTTTACATGTGTGGTATGAAACTCAGACTAGATTAGTAGACAGACAGACAGACAGGCAGGCAGGCAGGCAGGCAGGCAGGGATAGAGAGATATACAGATTACAGCATTGTTATAATAAGTTACAAAATATTACCCAGTATTTATATGTATGCATATATATAAAAGTCACCCATATATATATATATCACTAGATAGATAGATAGATAGATAGATAGATAGATAGATAGATAGATAGACAGAAAGATAGATAGAGATAGATGCTAATATAAATAACCCTCTACCTATGATGGATAAATTATTCTACATGTACAAATGAACTAACATGAATCCATTTAAAAGAAAGAAAAGCAACTGAAACAACTTTTAACAACTTGACTGAAGATCTATAGTTGATCTATACCCCGTCTGTAATTGGGTTGGGGGCAAACAAAGAACACGGTGTGTCCCGTATCATTTGAGTGGGCAGAATGCACATACAAGTGAATGGAAAGTACTCTTATGGCTACTAATACAGAGACTGTGTCTATAGAATACAAAAAAAAACTGTGATTACTTTCAGAGACGTGTAAGACCCTGGAAGACAACAGGATACTTCATTTTGACCATTTGGTGTGCTGAACCATAGTATGTATGCATCTATAACAGATATCTGTCCTTGGGGGAGTGAGTGGCATAATAAAAATTGTCAGACTGGTTGATTTATAAGCATGGAAACTGACTGCTCGTGTTGCTGGAGAGTAGTCCAGGATCAAAGCCCTGGCAGATGTGGTCCTGGGTCTTGCCACTGTTCCAGCTGACTCTCAGTTTGTGGAAATCTACACTTCCATGATTTGTTTGTATTTATCTCTAACTCAGAGCATACTCTCTCCTATCCCAAGGGCACTTGTTAAAACCTTCCAGCATGGGGGCTGGAGAGATGGCTCAGTGCTTAAAAGCATTTGTTGCTCTTGCAAAGAGAGGACCTAAGGCTCAGTTCACAACTGTTTGTAACTCCAGATTCAGAGAATCCGATGTACTGTTCTGTGCTGTGAGTACCAGGCATATGTGTATGTTCAGGCAGGTTTTAAAGCTTTGTTTCATGTGGCTTTTAAAATTAGGTACCCATGTATTTATTACAGTTCTTCCTGCTTGACTCCTACCATTGTCAAATGCCCTTAAATGTGTGCAGCAGCAATTTTATCTTAAGATTTTCTCCATAATATTGTACAATGTCTTTTTCTTGCCCCTTTATTTTTAATCTGTTTATGTTTTTGAATATTTGTTCAATATGTATATATTTATGTACATAAACATTCAATGTATATATATATATATATAATAAGGATATTCAATATGTATATATTTATGTATATTTGAACACATAAACACATATATCTGTTTGCACAATTGCACGCGTGCGCGTGCGCACACACACACACACACACACACTCACAGACATAATCAGATGGCACATGGATGAATTATAGATTTGAGTAAGATTTTTATCTCTTTGCCTTCAGTTTGAAACTTTTAAAGGTACTTTCATACTCTGTATTTTCTATTAAAATGGGATTAAATTTGATGCTGTAATGCTTTTTGTATGTTATCTGTAACAATGTCATATTAGGCCATAACCACTTTTTAAAAAGTCTTCTAAATTTGTTTCATTATATAGTACATGTTTATGTAGTATATATTTATTATTCTTTTTGAATACACAGTCTTTTATATATTACCATGTAGACACTCTTGTGTGTTTTATAAGAAGAGAAAGCTGGATAAAATGCACATAGTGTTGTTTTATCTGCGTAGTGGTTCCCTTTACTGATGGCCCTTCTGCCTTCATGTGAGCCCCTTTTCTTCGCTGTTAGTGTTTCCATAGGGACGATCTGTTAGTAATGAATCCTATTATTTTTGATATTTAACAATTTCTTAATTTATCCTTTAAAAAAAAAAAAAACAGTTTTGCTGATAGAGTTTTCCATCTGTAGTTTCTTACTTTCCACTCTGTGTAGGGCTCTGGCTTCAGTGGTTTCTAATGAGAAGTCAGTTGTTTGTCTTGAAAGCACTTTTATTTCTTTGAAAAACCTATTTGATAAAACATGGATATTATTCTTTTATTGTTTTCTTGAAGCACAGTTTGTTTTAGCAGTTTAATATATTCACAATAGTTGATTTAAAGTCTTGTTCATAATAAATCTAATACTTGGCTTTCTCTGTTGCTTGCTTGCAGTGTGTATGTGCATGTGCCTCTGTGTGTGTGTGTGTGTGTGTGTGTGTGTGTGTGTGTGTGTGTGTAGTGTGTAGTTCCCAAATTTTCTCCCACTTTTGTTGGGTTACAGAAAACTGAATATTTAAAATAACATAATTTAACAAGTCCGAAAGTCGGAATCATTCCTCCCTGTGTTGTTTGTTGCTGTTTGCTTTCAGCAGTGTGATTGTTGCTGCATGTTAACCTAGTGGCCTTTGACTCATCCTCGAATGTTTATAACTCTTGTTATAAGAGGCCTCCCAGTCACCTTAGTGGTCAGCTAATGACCAGAAAGGAAATTCTCTAAACATCTTGGGCAACTATGTCTCCCTGTCTCTGCTCAGGGGCTGTCTGTGTGTTGCTAGTCATGCTTTCAACACTTTCGCAGGAAACTTTCAGTCCTGTCCCTCCCTTTACGTCCTGGCTATGCAATGGCTCCAGACTGTCCGGAGGTGAGAGCTTTGGGGTTTCTTGGGTGTTTCCTGGGAATGGTATAGTTTCTGGGATCCTCAGCAACACATAGAACTTTTCCAATTTTCCTGTAGCCAAGCTTTACTTTTCAAGTAAGTATTTCAGTCTGTGGTTGCAATACTGCTTTAACTGCCCCCATGATAAATAATTAAAGATTGTATTATTAGTTAGATTTCTGTCACTGAATCCAAAATTCCAAGGCTGATCAAATTAAAAAAATGAAGGATTTTTTTTTTGTCTCCCAACTTTGGAAATTTCAGTTGCTCACCAACAGTCATTGCTTTGAGCCTGTGATGTACAAAGTGTCCTGGTAGAAACCTGTGGTAGTGGACATACGGTCAAGCAGGAAGAACTGTAATACATACATGGGTACCTAATTTTAAAAGCCACATGAAACAAAAGCTTTAAAACCTACGTGAATAGCCAACTCAAAAAAATAATAATTTGGAATTACCATATCCCAGTTCGGTAACAGTTGTGAAAACCGAGGAGACAAGCTGAGCTACAAATCAACTAGACGTGACAGGCACATAAACTGGACATTCTTCCCACTGAAAGACTACTACAGGGTCTCTTTAATATACGGTGAATTCTCTCTGGGAGAGAATATATGTTTCACATTTTAAAATCTCAGCAAGCTAAAAAAATATTTAAAGGATGAAATATAAAATCAAATTGGAAATCAATAACACAAGAAAGTGTGGGAAATTCAAAAGTACCTGAAAATTATTTTCCTAAAATCATTCACTCAAAGAATGAGAGCAATTGGAAACTAATCACACAAAACGGCAAGACTTTGGGTGGTAGCCAAAGTAGGGCTCATAAAGGCCATACATTATGGACAGAGAATGTGGAGGAATCAAGTTGGAACTGTCCTGGCAGCCTCTTCCTTGAAGTCTGGCTTTCATCATGTGGGAAGGTGCTATGTAGCTGCCAGGGGAAGAAAGAAATCAATATTCCTACTTAGCTGTAAAGCCTGTGAACCATCAAGAGTGACCAGAACAGTAAGACATCACAAAAGGTTCAATAGTAGCACTTATGTTCTGATGATAACCAACAGATGTCTAATTGTAGTTGAGTCCTCCTCAATAGGAAAGGATTCATCTCTGTGGCTAATGAAGCCTTCAACCCTAGAAGAGAAACTCATACTGCCATCTCATTAACTAACTGCATTCTAAATACTAATTCTTATGGCTGCAGATAAATGTAGCCTTCACCACTCACCTTAAACTAACTTAGCTATTGGTATGTTTAAAACACATGACCAAAATCAACTTGGAGAGAAAAGAGTTTATTTCATCTTACAACTTATAGTTCATTGCCCAGGGAAATGAGGGCAGGAACTTGAGACGAGACCTGTTGCAGAGATCTCTGAGTTCTGTTTACTGTCTTACTCATTATGGCTTGTTCAGTCTGTTACCTTATAGCACTCAGGACCTTCAGCACAGAAATGGTGCTGCCCACAACGAACTTGGCCCTTCCACATCAGTCATCAACCAAGATCTCTGCCATAGGCTTTCCCACAGGCAGGTCTGGTGGGGGCACTTTCTCAAACATGACTCTTGCTTCCAAAATGACTCTATCTTATGTCAAGTTGACATTAGATAGATGATAGATAGATAATAGATGGATAAATAGATACATAGATAGATAAACTTAAAAGCCTAGCCAGCATACTACTCACCAAAGCAGCTGGTTGGTGTGTTTGTTTGTCTGGGGTTTTACGTAGCATACAGAGACCATTACATAAATTCATAACTTGTCAAACTTCAGAGAACAATTGGAGATGGTGTGTCCAACCCCAACTGATAAATCTACAACACAAATTCTATACCTAATACTCTGTAGGAAGAGATTCCTTAATTGTTTGATTGGGTAAATAAAGAAGACAGAAGCCAATCACTGACCAAAAATACAGAGGTAGGTTTTCCAAGTTCCAGAAGGAAGAGGGGGGGAGACAAGATTGAGAAAGGGCTTTTTGGCCAGACTAGAGGGCAGAGAAGATAGACACCATGTAGATCTGGGGGTTATTAGATCCAGTAGCAGCCACCAGATGGATCTAATATAGAACAGCTGATGAGTTTAGGACACTAGATTTGGAACCCAGTAGTTGTGTCATTTGGCTGATTTTAAAATATTAAGATTGTCTTGTGTCTTTCATTCACGACCATTCAGGTGGGCAAGAGAGTGGACATAACCGCAGAGCGATCATTGACAGTGGGAGTGGAACTTGAGTGGAACTCAAGTGGAAGCTCCCCAAGTGGAGACGTTCTCAGGAGGGACAGCTTATCAAGCCAGGCATGGAAGCTGGGTGAGACAGCCATTGCCAGCATCGGTCAAGGAGGAACGGGCGGCACTTTCAGGAATACATGCGGTGGCTTTTCTCAAAGCATAGCCACGGATCTCAGGGAAGGCGTTATCGAGCCATGGGGACTGAATAAAATTACACGCACAAGACTCCTCAGGAAATATCCAGGAAGAGAAGTACAAAGATTGAATAATCCAGACATATCTACAAAGAAATAAGGTCTTCTGTATATGGCAAGCATCTATAGCCATGAAATCTCAACAATATGGCCACCTAAGCAAGACCAATAAAAGGAGAACACCCCCCCCTTTTTTTTAGTAGAAATATTTTATTTAGCTACATAATACTGGCTGAAGCAACAAGAACATTTTGACTTGGTTTACACACGTACACACATACACACATACACACGTACACACATACACATGTACACACATACACATGTGTACATGCATAGATGCATGCATGCAAACCATTATTTTAACTAGTACATGTTAAGACCTTTATCATTTCAGAAAATTAATTCATTCAAGTTAGTTTAGCATTCCACATGGCATCTTACTTTTCTTCTCTCTCTTTTCTCCCAATGCATAAAAGCTAAAACTACATTTCTATTTACTTGCACAAAAGAATGAAAAAGAGACAGATATAAAATGGAGAACACCCTTTAACATACCCTTTAACATGGATGAGGGAAAAAAGAACACCCTTTAACATGGATGAGGGAAATGTCACAAAGTCCCACATCAAAATGAAAAGCTACAGGCAATTAATGGAAGATAAGGAAAATATTCTTCTTCCGGAACAATTCTCATGATGGATTATCCAATCCCAAGTGATCAGCTCTAAACAAACAGACATAAGAGCAGCTAGGAATGGGCCCAACAGAATGTCTTTTATATACCTGTATATGTCTATAACTAAAGAAGTTATGAACTTGAGAGGGAGTAAGCAGTCCCGGGAGAAATTACTCAGGGGAGCATGTAAATATTATATTTGTATGTAAAACTGTCAAAATTCTTTAAATAAAAAACACAAATTATTATCTAGGCAGAACAAGGGAAGGTGCAAGCAGACTCAGGTTACTGGGATTAGATATAAGTGGTGCCATCGCTACTCACTTCACAAAAATAAAAACATCACACCGATTACTATGGAAAAATCATATGTCAGTGATTTAAATATCTCCATGAAATAGTAAATTTCTAGAAACAAACTACTGAATCTGACACAGGAAGATATAAAAAACAAGCTTTTAATAAATACAGAACTTTTAGTACTGTCTAAAAGCTTCCCATGGAGAAGTCAGCATCTACCAAGTAGTTTAAGAAGGATGGGTATCAGTTGAGGCAATTTGCACATGCCAATTATTGCAGCCAGTCAGGAGGCTAAGGCACAAGAGTAGTGGGTTCCAGGTTTGCCTGGATTACAGAATGAGATCAAGGCCAGGCTGGACAGTTTGGTAAATTGTAAACCCTTGTCTCAAAACAAGAAGTAAATGAAGATCTGGGGCAAGCAGTTTAGTGGTGATATACAGCTTCGCCAACATGTTTGAGGCCATGGGTTCCATCCCACTGAGAGAGAGGTGGAGTGGAGTGGGAAGACGTCAATATTTTACAGTTTGACACAATTAAAAAGAAGAGGGAAAATGTCCACGTTTGTTTCACGAAGCCAGTGTTATCCTGATACAGAAACCAAAGCCAAAGACATCTCAAGAAAGGAAACCGCAGTGGAATTTCTCTCATGGAAACAAATACTAAATTCCGCAACAAAATAACATCTAATTGAATCCAGTAACAAATAAGATGTACGATGACCAACTAAATGTGTCCCCCAAATGCAAGGTGAGCTTGAACATGAAAATTACTCACTAAGTCATCTTAACACAATAAAAGACAAAGTCACTACTGTGATATCAGTAGAGGCAGAAATTATGTTTGACAAAAACCCAGCACCTCTTAATGGTAAAAAAAAAAAAAAACCACTCAATAAATTGGAAATAAAAAGAAGATTCCTCAGCCTGAAGGATCATCTACAGAAAACCTGTGACCATCGTTCACAGGTTATACCCATGGCTGTGCTTATGTGCTTATGTGCACTTATGTACTGATGAAATCACAGCAAGTGCTTCAGCGTCTACTTCCTATTCTATCAACAACATTTATTCTTGAAAATCTCTTAATCTCCCCACAAAGCCACAAGAACAGTGGAATGCGAACCTGGCCTTCATTTCCTGTAGACATACTAGTTTTAATATTTGGCAATAATTTATTTTCTCCAACAGTTCTTAGCGCTTCTGTTCTTACTTTTAAATTTATTTACTTTTAATCAACATGCAAAGCATTCGGTTTCAATGTGGCATTTTCAAAACATGGTTTGCCGATTCTTCTTCCTAGTCACTCCCCATTTCCCTGCCCCTACTGCCCTGTCACCTCCAATAACTTTGCTCTGCTTTCATGTCACATGCCACTCATTATTTGGGGGGAAAAGATTTATTTTTAGATACTTTACACTTAATTTAAAATGTCCTTCTAATGCTATATTTTCTCTTATAATCACAAGATTTTAATACCACTTAAGAAATTAATGTTAAGTAGCCTATCTTCAGGTTTATGCAGCTGTCTTGATGATATCATTTTAGAATTTGATAAGTGTATTACCTGCCTTTATTTTTATGTATTTCAAACATAAGGAATTTAGTTATCCATACATTTTTAGTTACCAAAATCACAAACTAACATAAATAGAAAATGTTGTACATTTATTTCCAGATAGACATATAAATTCCAATATTAAAATTTCTGTCTATGGGAAGTTGTTAATTATTGTGGATGTCAAATCATAGAAGCTTAAAACCAAATACATATTGTATGCATATATACAATACTTACCTCATCCCAAGGTACCACTTTTGTATATGATTCTACAAAAGTACATAAAATAGAAATCACATAGTAGAGTAAAAATGGGAACATAAAGCATATAAGAGACAGGGACTAGAGATATAGCTAAGCAATTAAGAGGACTGGGTGCTCTTCCAGAGGACCTGGGTTCAATTCCCAGCACCCACATAGTAGCTAAAAACATTCTGTAACTCCAGTTCCACAAGATCCGACACCTTCACACAGACATACAAACAAGCAAAACACCAATGCACATAAAGTAAAAATAAATCACTAAGGAGGAGGAAGAGGAAGAGAAGGAGGAGAACGTAAGAACCAAAGAAGGAAGAAGAATGCTGCGAATTCTGTCTTCTGGACATAACATGGCTGCTGTAGTTGCCTGTACCAGACCAAGCCAGCCAACATTCTAGCATGTGGGGATGGGGGACACAAGACTCCTAAGGCTCCCATCCTTGGTGGAAAAGCTATTGGCAGCTGACGGCAGCTGAGGAACAAAGAATCACTTAGAGGACTGCAAATACAGTGATACAGGGTTTGCATAATGAATGAATATATAGATTTAATTTCCAGGGCCTCGAAAACAAAAATCAAAACCCTTAAAAACTTGAAAATTGAAGTAAAAATACCAGGAAGAAAGGAAACGCAAAGTCAATTTTATAGTATTTTTTAAACCCATGACCCAGTCCAAGATCATGAATTGCACGTAGTTGTCCTGTCTCTTTCATCTGTGTTAATCTAAAACAGTTGCGCCAAGTTTTTGTTTCTTTCCTATCATTAACTGAATGAATGAGCAAATGGGTTTACCTCCCTACTGAAATGTGCCAAAGTCACAGGACTCAGGGTCTTTAGACTTCTAAGCTGCATAGCTCTTGTTAGAACATAATTCAGTCAAGCTGTCTGTCCCCAAGCCTTCTTTCCACATTCTTTTCTCCCACCAGGCCCCTCAACTTGATTACAGTGTGATTCATAAATCTTGCCAAAGAACTACAGTAATTTGGTAGGTCAAGAAAATAAACATATTTATTAGCCAATTTGTTGCTGATGCAAAAAAGCTCTTACTTGTCTAGATACAACTTCCCTACAGGGTTCTATGTGGTCTCTTATTACTTCAGATCATGGCTACCTTTGAAGTTCTGAAGAGGAGGGAGCAATCAAAAAAGCATTTAAAAGAATGAAAAGATAGTTAAGTAGCCAAGAGCCATGCCAGACAGCTCACGTGTTATTCTGGCTGCAGGGCTGTGGTTCTCAACCTATGGGTCGAGAAACCCTTTCACAGGGATCGGATATCATATATACTCCATATCATGCATTTAAAAGATGACTCATAACAGTAGCCAAATTAAAGTTAGGAAGTGGCAACAAAAATATTTTTATGGTTGGGAGTCACCATCACATGAACTGTATTAAAGGGTCTCAGCACTTGGAAGGTTTCCATCAGATTTCCAGGGAATCTGATGACCTCTTCTGGCCTTTGCTGGCACCTGCACACAAAAGATATTCTCATGTGCATGTGCCTGCATACATACACATAAATAGCAATCTTATTTAAAAGACAGGCAGCTTGTAAAGGCCAGTGCGTAAGACGAGGTTTCTATGGCTCCCTGCCCCATCTTTGCCTCATGCCAAGCCCAGGCTCTATACACATTATCAGCCTTCCCAGCTCAGTTGGCTTCCTTCAACCATGATTATGGGAAGGTCAGAAAATGAGCAGCCAACAGGCTGTGTATAATGGCCTCTTCCCATCCAGATTATAAGGCAAAATGATGGTCCCCAAAGGAGAAAAATGAGAAACTGACTAGGCAAATTTTTTATTCACTCTCTGAAAGAACTCAATTGTTGTGGTCAAACCCCAGCTTTTATATGTGCTGTAACTGTATAAACCAGTCTGTAAAGTCTTTTTCACTTGGTGAAAATTGCAAGGTACATTTATATGAATACATAGTATCAAACTGCCCTCTAAATTTGTATCTTTATAGTGGTGGATTAATACATGAGTGTCTCAGAGATGTTTATTTGTGCAGTGGATGTCAGTTAACAGAGAATCTCACACCTGATCAAAGTGAATAGTAGACTACTCAGTCACAAATGAGACATCTATATCACACACACACACACACACACACACACACACACACACACACACAGGCACACCTACAGGAACATACACAGGCATGTACACAGGCACACAAGCACCTCCCAAGACTCAGAAACCATTTCAGAAGAAGAAACAAAAAAATTGTAAGCACCAGGTGTTGGGAAGATGGGATCAAAACAGTGATTTTGGACATGGCCAGACCTCTGTATCCATGAACTCACAGCAGCTCTGATTTTCAGCCTAAGACCTACACAAGATCAAGCCAGTAAATACTTTAGCATGGAGAATGAGGTGGAGATGAGCATTCCCACCCCTAACTGAGGAACTGTGGACAAGTGATGGCTTTTAAGGGAGAGATAGTCAGTCAGTTCTCCTTAAGGGAGGCTCGTGGTGCTTCAACCATGCTCCTGTTGGTGGCCCCACAGCTAGAAGTATATGAGACAACAATCAATTGGACCTGGTGGGTTATTTAAAAAATTAAAAGAGGGTGCTAAATTAAGAGAAAGTAGGGAGGCGAGGTAAATATGGGATAAGTTACAGTGAAGACTATAATCAAATACATTGTATCAAATTATCAAAAATTAACCAAAACACTATTTTTAAAGGCTACTAAATAAAACATTGTGTAACAAAAAACAGGATTCAAAACCCAAACTGTTTATATTTGATTTGCTTGAGATTATTGATTTGAATCCAATGCATTCTTACCAGATTTTTCAACTAGCTACAAGATCTCTGACTTACAAGTCTGGGTTTTCATTCACAGCTCTGCAGGTTCTCAGGGCAGGATGCCCGTCCTTGACAGCTTCTGGCACAGAGAAGCAAGTTGAGGAAGCCATGGCCTGGAAACCACCATTTTGCTTTTGGCCTCTAAAGCTATTGACAGAGGTTTGATTTTCTCTCTGGGAGTGTGTAGAGTGATAGGAGGCACTTCACTGCTAGGAAGACTGACTTAGTGTGGAATGAATGTAGAATTGGGTCAATTTTACACCCCTGATCTCAGAGCGAGGTGGAAGGAGAGAGCTATGGACAGCCTGTCCTGTTGACCAGTATGCTTGCAAGTCACAAATCCTGAGTGCCCAGAAGCCTTGACTTCCCTCTTGCTGTGGCCTCTGAAACATTGGCTTCTTGAAGGAAAAACAAGTAAGACACAAGAAAGTTGTTTGGCTTCTAAACTAGCCTGGTATTTCCTCTCAAGAGGCCTGAAGTCTCTGCCTCTGCACCAGATTCTGTCTTCTGGCCAGATCCGCAGCAACTAAGGACTGTTTGAGCCTCCTTGTCCCCATAGCCAGTGCTGCCTGTACAGACCAGGCCAACAAGAGCCCCCTTCCACTCTGCCTTGACCCTATCTATATACAGGGTCATCCAGGCCCAAAGAGGCTGTGAAACTGAGCATCAACAGAGGGTCTATGGACATTTTCAAAGGAGGTAACTGAATCTACTACCATCAAATCTTCAACTCTCAGGTTCCTAAGTTCTAAGAACTCTCAGACTCTATTTCCAAAGAAGAAAAAGCATTAAAAAGAACTCAATGAACTTGAATTTCCTGTGACATTCCAACAGTTCACCTCTTAAAAACAGTTGTTTGAAGGCACAGACAAGATTCCTCCTAGGGTCCAGCTGACCAAGGCGGCCTAAGGTACGTTAGTGCACCTTCCCAAGAAGAGCAAAGCTGATGCCGAGATCATTTAATTGTGGTTTTGACACCAGGCGGGGTAACTGAGTTTCTTCATAGCAGAATGTTATTCAGGACTTTCACAAGGGTTAATCAGCTGTTAACACACTAGAACTAGAACAGGGTGTTTCTTGAACTTTCAGATGCTTGGCATCATCTATCCATTCATAGATTCACTCACCAAGCAAATGTCTGTATCTATGGTATCAGAAGCCTTCCTCTGAGTAGAGTGCATGTTGTACCAAGGCTATGTTCTACAAAGATGTCAAAAGGAAAAACAAGCATCAGATGTTGGAAAAAAAAAAACAGCAATCAAAAAATCCAAACAAGGTCAGCTTTGTTGGGAGTAATGAATGACAGAGTTTGTACCACAGTAACTATTTTACATAGCACTGAAAGGGTGATATTTGAGCAAATCCTTTAAGGAGGAAAAGGTGCCAGCCGTGTGGGGAATCTAAGGAAGAATATTCCAGGCAGTGTTTTACAATTGCAAAACCCTACATGAAAATGTGTGGCATGTTCAAGGAGTCCAGTGTGGTTGGGGATACATCAGGATGACAGCTGGGCAGGAAGGCTCATTGGCTTTAACTGTGAACAAAACATGCCACTGGTGGACTGGGAGCAAGGAAGGAACGCTCTGAGACTGGATTCATCATTCAGAGCAATCATGAAATTTTATTTTCTTTCATCCTGATCTCCTTCCATGAACATAAGCCAAGCAGTGAATGCCAATAGAGCATATAATGGTATTAGTAGAGGGAATCCCTGCTTGTCTTTTAGGATTGGATGCACCTGTGGTAGACACTGGCCACATATACAACTGAATTATTGAATGTGGTTTAGACCGTGAGGTGCCTTTATACACACCAGAATCTGACACTCCATCAAGAAAATTAAACAAAGGTATAACATCCCATTTGGATCTTTTCATAGTTACATGTTGAAGTTATAGTTTGCATATACTCTGTTAAATATGGTACATTATTAAAATCTGCTCAATCCTGATTCACGTCTTTTAATGTGCCTCCTAGAAAACTTAAAATCCCAAATGTGACCTGCCATATATTTCTACTAGAAATAGTGAAGTAGTCGAGAGTTACCATAATGGCTCAAACATTCCCTTCCTAAAGAGGTGATAGACAAACACTATAAGCCCTATGTGAAGAAAAAGAATGACCAAGACTACAGAATGCCATCTCCTGAGCAGACCCAAAGTACAGGCACTGGATGTGAAAAGGGAGCTCTAAAAACAGCCTTCTGCAGGAAAAGAGGATCACAGAGAGCAAGACGCGTTTGGTAGATGTCACCTCAGACAACGGGAAAATCCAGCTTCAAATATTTAGATCTGATTCACAGTGAGTGCTCTAAATGTACACAGTGTAAGTAACTGTCAAACGGACCACAGGCACAAGATGTGGCGGGTCACACCTGGAATCATGATGCTGAGAAAGGAGGGTTGTTGCAACACTGAGATCAGCCTGGGCTAGTAGTAGCCAGACCAATTTAGGCTATAAAGTAAGAGCCTGCCCCCCCCAATAAAAATTAGCAGATGGTCCTTAATAAAAGAGCCTACTGTGTGCTGTTATGGTGGTCACTAAACACTTCCCACTTTCTCACTTGAACATAAGGAAGTGAAACTTGGACCCCCAAGCTGTAAAGTTTCACTGCAGTGTCTCCTTCATTTCCACAGTGAGAAGCTATAGATCTTTCTGCTTTATATCTGGCTCTTTGGGCATAAAATGTCTTTGAGAGTCTTATTAGTGACTCCCCATCTTACAAACCAGAATGTGAGACTCGGAGTTGCATTTATTTGCTTGAATTGCAGCGCTGAACTAAATCCGCATATGAATTTAGAGACCTGTTTCTTCAACGGGGCACATTGGTCTCAGAGGCTCAGACCCCATGTAGAATATATAAGACTCTTGAGTTGGCATCTGAGTCTGCTAAGGCTCCAATCATGGCTACCTCACACATGGAAAACTCAGTTTTTCTGTATGAGCATTTGGGCAACATCTGGAATGAGAAGCAGTGACGATTTAGAGACACAACACCTTAACATCTGCACAGGCTTCATGGAACTGAGACTTCTGCAAAGGCCTGGGGACATCCTCTCCTCAGAGAACCTCAAAACTCTTCCAGAAAACCATCAGTCTCACACTGCCTGGTTTTATATGACTGCAGAGACATGTCAAGCTACTGGAATGCTTTTCCGTTTGTGAGCTCTGGACACAATACTATCATCAGGGAAGCCTCAAGTTCCACTGTGTTTCATCCATTCGGCAACAGCTGTGGTGCAGCCCAGCACCTGGAGTCCTCATCCTGGCCCATAATCCCATCATATTGGATGGTCTAGACCCTGCTCTGGGGAACAAAAGATACTTCCTTTCCCTCCATTGCTGTTCTGCTGACAGAACCCACCAATTTCAGAGCTAATGATGTGAGTCTCCCCTCCCTTTATCCTACATACACTGAAGGAAGCCTAGTGGTCTTGATTGTTCAGGAAAAAAAAATCACAATTTTAAAACTCCAAGCAGATATCCTTTTCTTTGCCTTGTTAATAGAATAAATTGTAGCTAGGTTCATAAAGATATCTTGCCTCTTTTAATATAGTCTGTGATATGAGCTATTTATAATTATACATCATGCATTTGTCAAAACTCATAGACATATATGTCCCCTAAAAAGGAAAATTTACGAGGTATCAATTTTAAAACAAAATCTTAAACTTAAAAATAAATCAGTGGATTTTTTTTGTTGTCCTAACAAAAGATAATTTCCATTAGCTGAGATTTTGAACTCTGCCTAATAACTGGCTTCCACAGAAACAAAGGCTTTGTCTGAATTGGGCAGTAAAGAACTAAAGAACCAGCAAGGACCCAGCAGAGCCTCATTCTGCTGGTGAGTCTCAGAGAAGCAAAGAAGGAGATTTCAGGCCTCAGGGTTCTCCAGTTGCAAAAGGCAGGACTGACCCCCAAACGTCTTTGCTACTAAGCTGTGGCCTTTCATTCAGTACAAATCTACACTACTACAGGCACAGACACCCATGGTGTGCCCAAAGATGGCAGAGCAACACAGAAGTGCAGGAGATCACTGCCAAGCACTGAAGCCCAGCACTCTTCCTAGTTTTTGGCCAAACAGCTCTCTGAATGGTAAAGGTTTAAGGTACACATCCATGCTGCTTACAAAGGGAACGCTGCTCCAATCTATGACAACTCTTGTGTTGGAAAACAAAGTCCCTTTAGAGCCTGGTGGATGCTGGCACAGGCTTTGTGCTTTCAGTTAGGGGTCTGAGTCATTAAAGACATCTGTGTTCATTGTTTATGAATATTATGGATTCTGAGAACCTGATAACAAACCCCAAGTTCTTAAGGGTCTCCTCCCCCCACCAACAGTTGAAAAGAACTGTGCTTCCAAGTAGCTTGGAGAAAGCCATCCTGGCATCTGCCCATCAGATTTGTAAACTCAGACTGATGCAGAAAGACTGCACAACCTTATAATGCAGTGTGTGGGAGGATATAAAAAGTTTGTTCCACCAAATAAAACTATGAAAAAATAAGGTATAGATCAGTATAAATAATGTGGTTTGAGTAACTTTTTCATATTCACTTTGAAATTTAAAAGCAATTTTTCTATTTTTGAATTTTAATGTTTAAATTATGGCCAAGGGACCACAGCATATGTTGATATTGGACTAGATTACAAATTTGTATTAAATCACTGAAATGAAGCAACCATTTCCACACCCTATCAGTGGAGACTAGTCTGGAAAAATGACAGCCTTTCTCTTTTTCTTTCCTTCGCGCCCCTCCACTGCCCTCACCCCCTGCGGATATCAACTTTTCTTTTGCTTAATTCCAGTAATACCCAGAGATGTTAAAATTTTTATAGTTTACTATCTGGAATGAACTACCATTAGTCATGATCACAGTCTTGCTGTCTGATTCTGCATATCTCAGAGAACAGGGAGAAGGACTGGGAAAGGTCCTCAGAACCCTGTGGCTGCAATGTTGGACCCCAGAGGCAGCTCCTTACCCTGGCTCATTTCACAGTGCTCAAGCCACAGAAGGCTCCTTTCCACTCATAAGGCCTGACTCTTTTACAGTGTGCTTGGTATTTTAGCCCATATCTTCTAGGACACAGGGAAACAGTCACGACTTGTACCTCAGTGTAGCCAGGAAGATGGGATGCAAAGGAACATACTAGGTATATGCCAGGAACTCTTCCCCCTTGTGCTACAGTACTCCCTGGTCTGTGGGGAGAACTGTGGTTCCCTGAGATGCAAACACATTGCTGCTTCCACACCAAACAAGTGGTACCATTTAAAATTCCACTCAGAGGGAATGGTGGTAATTGAAGCCATTCATGGGACCACAAAAGCACTGCCACCCTCCAAACTGAACATTTGAATGACATTTAAAAGGTGCCAAAATGTGTAATCAATTCATTCAAAAGATATTTCCTGGATATATCTAGTGTGCACATAGCTCTGGGATGCTTATTCAAGGCAAGATCAAGCCTACAGTGAGAGCGATTAGAGGTACTTTAGGAGCATGGAGCTCTTTTGAAGAGGGACAGCTGGGCACTGGAAATCACTGAAAAGATGAAGGCATTGGGATAAGGGATGCACAGGACCAAAGGTGTGGGACAACATCAGCAACAGGAAGAGGCAGTGTGAGAGCGCCAACATAAAACAGAAAAGTATTAAATTCCCTAGAGAAACAGACCTGAAAACATCCTGAACTGGAACCAGAGCACTAATATTTAATGCTAATTTGCATGAATATCTTTTAACGTTCTGTGTGGGAAGTTTAGCTTCTCTTTCTCCCTGTATCCCAGAGTGCAGCCTTCCTGTCCCTGCTGTCCCTAAGGGAGAACACAGAATGACTTTTCAGGGTCAACTCAGATGCAGATGGCCACTACCTCACAGTGACAGGGTCAAGGATGGAAAACACGGAGTGGAAATGGACCAGGATGAAAGGAAAAGATTAGCGAAGGACTCACAAGCTGTGGCAGTATTCATTGCAGTTGGCAAGCCAGGGACATTAGCATGAGGCATCTATTCAGTGTTCTTTAAAACACTTCTGGGTGAGAGGGCTTCATTCACACAACATCTTCAAAACTCTCCCCTTCTCCCTTCTTTCACTCCTTCCTTCTTTGCTCTCCTATTTCCTCCTCCCACCCCCTCTCCTTCATCTCTGTCTTTCATTCTTTCTACTGAGCATTGAACTTAGGGCTTTGTACATGGTAGGCAAGTGCTCTACGCTGACCTACAACTGAGCCGCATCCCCAGCTTGCAATTCAATTGTAAGTGCCCAATAAAAATGAAGACATAAAAATACATAATTTACAAAAGAAACATTGATGACCAATAAAGATAGAAAATAAAAACAAAAAAGCATATACAAAACAATAACTGGAAAAGCTGATTCAGAATAAAAACAGGTTCCCAGGTAGAAAACATTTAGGCACAAGAAGACAGGCTCCAGGTAAGTATACTTCTGACTGGATTGGAAATTTAGAAATCACATTTTTTGAAGAAACTCAGCAATACACACTAAATATACCTGAAAGTGCTTGTATTCTTGCTATATTTCTATGAATTCACTCTGAGTAAATAATCCAAGATTAAATAATCAAAAGAAAGATTTTCAAAGATGCCTGACACATTATTCATAAGAGTAGAAATTAAAAATACAAAATTTAAATATCAGAAAAATGACCAAATCATACTGTGCTGATGGAATACTTTGCAACTATAAAAATAATGTTCAACAATCATTTAGTGAAATTGATATACATTCACAATACTGGTTGGATACACATTATCTAACATGCTTAGAAATAAAAGTGTGTGTATTTTGTTTTGTTTTGTTAATTTCACAATATTTTCATCCAGCTGCTCCTAAAGCTCAGTGACAAAGTTCTTGTCTGTCATGCCCTAGTATACATACACACACACACACACACACACACACACACACACACACAGACAGAGAGAGAGAGAGAGAGAGAGACAGAGACAGAGAGAGACAGAGACAGAGACAGAGACAGAGACAGAGACAGAGACAGAGACAGAGACAGAGACAGAGACAGAGACAGAGAATTTGCAGCCACTTCAGTGGTTGGTGATTCCCAACCCTTACAGTGTGAAGTGCTCCAAAATTTGAAACTTTTGAGCACTGAATTAAAACCTTGTATATTGGAGCATTTGCATTTTTATTCTCAGATGATTAGATTAGTAAATTTCATGTTAAATGAAGATAAGAGTAGTGACCTACATATAAATTCACTGCCCTGTATTTATATAACTGAAGTAATTGGGTGGGGGAGATTGGAAAGAAATACATTAAATATTATTACACTGTGTGTTTTAAGTTGTACAATTATCTCTATTTTCCAGTACATCTGGGCCTTTCCTGATCATCATGAACTACATGTGGAACAAAATATGTTGCACTGTAGCTTGGTTTCTGTTTACTTTTAATAATTGCATCTAAATCAATATATTGTAGCTGCCTGAAGAGAAAAGTCCTTGACAATGATTCTCAGCACCTAACACTGTATCTAACATACAATGAGCAGGTGTTCAATCCATGCTAAACTAATGTATGACTGGCTGGATGAAGAGATAAATGAAAAGATAGAAATAAGAATGGATGGCTAGTTGAAGTTCTTCAGCTGTTTAGTAAAATTTTCCTTCCCTGGAATCTTCAGGAGACAAAAGAGAGTAGTCTTGTGATGGACTATGAAGCCACATCTTATCAACCCTATTTAAGGACGCTGAGTTTCTCAGATGCATGGGCTCCCCAGATCCCCACAAGGCATCAATGCACCCCACCAGATACTCCTTTGCTTCTATCCCTCTCTGGAAGCAAAGGAAAGTGAGGGTGTCTCCATCCCAGAAACCAGCACATTTTCCTGCATACTCATCTCAGTTTGGCAGGAGAAGCACTGTAGCTAAGAGTGCCTCACGCCCCAGCTGATGCAAGCCTAATAGATATGTGTTCTTCATCCTCTCCAGCTCCATTGTGACATATACTCAGGCCGAATGCCTGTGGATAAAATCTGGTATGAGTTTAAACTTGCTTAGTCGTGTGAACTTAGAGGGAGGAAGTCTCATTTACTTTTATTGTTTTCATATCTCTTGCATCAGATTTGTGGTTCGTTGGTGGGTGCTCCCAGTGCCATTATTCCTCCCTTTACATTGCTGGTTGAGTGGCTGTAGATAATATCTCCAAACTACACTGACTGCTTGCGAAGGCGGATGGCTCTAAAGTCAGGCAGTGCTGGTTCTCCATTCTATGACCTCGATGACTTCAGACAAGCTACTGAGTTTCTCAGAACTTCAGTTTTCTCATCAAAAGAAGAACTACTATTTCTTAGGTTGTAGGATAATTGGAAAAATCAAAATACAGGTGCTATGTGGTCCTTGAGCATGGTACATATGTAGTGATGGGAGCTATCAGTGTCAACAAATCTTATGCAAAGAAATTACTTGCTGATCGCTTTTCAAACTATGTTTTTTATACACATTTTCAAATGCTGTGCAAGAAATTTTTTTGTTTTAGTTGTTCAGATTATTGTTGGCCTGGTAACTCCCTGTGTAAAAAAATAACTTCACAGGACACTGTAAATTATATAAGGCATCAACCATAAGGAATGTTATAAGCTATAAAAATAAGACACCTATGAAAATACTTCTTGAAAATTCATGAGACAAGATTTAAACTATGGGACAGATATCCCCAAGCTTTTCACACTGAAAAGATAAAAATTTAAGTCTCCACTGTTTTGAAAAACATACTGAAAGTATCATCTAATAATAACTCAACTCAGCTGATTAATTCTTAAATCCATGCGGAGGGGAAAAAGTTCCCTTGAGCTGCTTTCTGCCGAACTTAACCTAACCTACCATAAAATTTACTCAGTCAAAAACAAGTCTCACACTGAAAGACCCACCTTAAAGCAGACCCTACCTTTGTCTTCTTCCTTCTAAGAAACAATTAAGTCTTTATCAAGGCAATAACCAATAATCACGGTAGGCAGTTAAGCCAGTGTTACCTCAAAACACTGCATTTTGGTGAATTTCCAACATCAACTATACAAGAGTTATACACCCGTGGCTTGAAACTAAGAATTCTGATAAACTATTAGAATGATCTTTAGCAAACAGGTACCATCCTACCTGCTTACATTCAATGTAACACAGGTCATTCACATACAACTTCATAGACCAGCCTAACACAAGCACAATACCGGTCATTTTCTAAGCATGTTGGAGGCCCCTCTTAGCGGCTAGATGTTTGCCAACTGTGTTAAAAAAAAAAAAAAAAGAAAGAAAGAAAGAAAAAGAAAAAAATTTGTCTTGTTATTGCTTAGTTGACCATTCAAAGCCAAGACAACTCTCATCCTCAGAGTGATGGTGGACATACAAGGAAAATGAAACACTGCAAAATATTGTACCAATGTTTTAGACTAGTTTTTAAAACTGCTGTGAGCTTTTTGGCCTACATAAGTCAGATGAACTGCCCACATTGATCTAATTCTCTCAATAATTGCTCAATTCTCCAATTTATTGCTCAAATGTAGCCAAATTTCTCCCTCTGGACAGGGAAGACATAATGAGAGCCTGTGACTACGATGCGCCAAAATGGTACTCATTATCACAAGTAAGGCAAAGTACAAGAGAGAGGGTCCAGGCCTGGAAGGTCTCAAGTCCCAAGAACAGCATGGTTGAAAGTGTGTATCTGTGACTCCTGTGGCATCATGTGGCCACAGACATGATAATATCTTCTTCTGCTTCCAGTGTCATGGTTGGACAATCCCAGCTGCAACAATGTCATCACTCCCAGGTCAAATCTGAGGAGGCAGCTTCTGTGTCCCTTTTAAAGCCCCATCACTGGTGGCCACTTCCTGTCACAACTTCTGCTGCCAGGGATCAGGACACTTCTCAAGTAAAACGGCCCCTGGGAAGTCATGTCCTTACCAGACAAAGTCATTTTAGTAAGTGTTGCAGCTGACAGGCTGTAATCTGCCTTCCTTCCTGCCCTCCTCCACAGCAGCCCACATCGATCACTCTTTCCTGCTGAACTGATGAAGAAGACAGAGGGTAGCAGGGGATTTGGTTGGAGAGAAGAGTCTAGGCAGATGGGGGACTAGGCAGTGCAGACAACACTGAAGCAAGGTCTACATCATTTGCACTTGAATGTGGTCATTATTAATATCCAGTATGCCCCCAAGCACTGAAAAATCAACATTTTCCCCTGGTGGATGGAACTAAAGGAAATCATCAAATAATTGTGCATCTTACAAAGAAAGTACAAAAGGGGTTGAATATTCTCAACCCCCCCCCAAAAAGTGACTAATGCCTGAGGTGATCAATACACCAGTGACCTTGATCCAGTCACCACATACTATAAATATAGACTGAGCGATCACATTGTGCATTCCTCATATGTGCAATTAGCTTCAATTAAAAAGAATAAAATGTATTTTAAACATCACCGAAGTTACCTAATAACTAAGCATTTTGATGTTTGGGGAATGAAGCCTGGGATTTTTATAAGGAACCAAAACAAGCTTCCTTTGAGATAAGTTGTTCCATTTTGTAACACAAAATAAGTGAGAGCCCACTGAAGATAGGGGTGAGGGTGTGAAAAAGGAAAGGACAAAGGGACAGTCAGAGGGAAGGGAGACTGGTGTTCCTCAAAGTCCTCAGTAGTCTAATGGCTCCTCCACTGATCCTTCAAGACTGTGGCTTTGGCTTTCATGGGCCGCCAAAAAGACTGGGAGGCTACCCTTCTGACAAACATACAGAAGCGGCACAGTGTCAAGGTGACCAGTCCAAAGGTCAGAAACATCCAGAGGGGAGAGAAAAGAGAAAGGGTAAGATATCCTTTAAAAATGCAGGTTAGGGGAGGGAAGCCACAGGACCTCCATCTTCTTCATTCTCCGAATTTCACTCTCCCTGGGAGACACACTTCGCAATATGTCAAGGGTAAGTGAGAGCAAAGGTGTTTATGGACTTCAGGGCTGCTAGAGCCAGTAAAGCAGAGCTCCTCCATCACAGACAGCCCATTAACAACCATGTTTATTGGTAAAAATGTTCTGAACTTAGCACGCCTTTGTCAGAAAAAGCAATTGATCTTGGCCAGTTAATTTGGCCGGTTTTTACAGACCGAGGCCTTACCACTGTTCTAAGAGTGTCCTACAGCACTGTGTGCCTACCTCCTCTTATCAGCAATCTCCAAGAACCCGGAGCCTATAGAGTTTCTAAAACAAATTGGTTTTTTAAAAAAAAAGAATACGAGAGAGAGAAGAGAGAGAGAGAGAGAGAGAGAGAGAGAGAGAGAGAGAGAGAAAACATTTCCCATTGGCACCTTCACCTTTAGTCATACAATTTTCTTGAACATAGGCTTTAGAGAAGTGCCTGTACCAGCAGCCACACTTCATGAACATTTGACTAAGCAGTTGTGTGTTAGATAGGCAGGATAAACATCCAGACACAGAGATGCGTAGATACATGAATAGACACATAAATATACAACTGATAGGTAGATACATAAGTACATAGATGACAGTTGATTGATTAACAGATAGGGATGATAAGTGAATAATACATTGGTAGGTTGATGCATATATACATACATACACATACATACATACATACATACATACATACATACATACATAGGCGGGCAACTAATAGAATCTCAAGCTCAAACCAAAGGAAATTTATGCTTTAACAAATGTTCAGCATGCTTCCAACTCAGGAAACAATCATTGCTGTGTTTTAAAACTAACACGGTATTTATATCAAACACATCTTATAAGAAATATGCTCTAATGTGACCCAGACCAATGTATGGAACAGCTAAGGGAATGCAAATCATCACTCCCCTGATTAGCATCGGGACTCTGGATGCAATCCTTTTGGCTCTTATTTATAGAGTGTAAATGGGACTGATATAGTTTTTAATGGGTGATGATAAAGCTCTGAATTTCCTAAGTGAGTCATGATGATATTCACACCTAAAAATGCCGGCCTCTTGGCTTCTGGAGTGGGTAGGAGTACGGGGTTGTGGAGTCCTCTCCAGATATCATCAAAGGCTAGCATGTTCTCAGCTGTCTGGAATGCCATGCATACTGTCCTGACTGAACCAGGATATAAAGTCATATGCAAAGCATTTGTTTCATTAGCTAAGGCATCCATCTCAGTCAGATGAAGCGCCTTTCTGGTGGTCTGCCTCTGTCACCACATCACAAAAACACAACTACACAGATTTGGAAAAAGAGAAAAAAAAATGGAGAGTGTAAAGAATGAGACCGGACTTCACATGCAAGCCACACAGCAGTGACAGTGTTTTAGTAGAGAAGGAGCTCTCCAAGTACTTGGCAGCCAGAGAATATATAAGGGATAACACCCACTCACCCAGCTCCAGAGCAAACAGTCAGCAAAGGGTAATGGGACAGTGAACTGCAGCAAATATCTCAGGCAAGGATTGGTTGCCTAGTGTGAAAGAGCGGACTTATCACAGGATGGAAGAAGAAAACATTATTCTTTTCATCTACTACCTGCAACAGAGCAGAAAGTGAAGAGAACGCACACACCACAGAGCACATGGTGGTAAGGCCTGAGGACAGGAAGATGAACGTACAGAGGATGCTATGTCCTCTGCCACAGCTAACACAGAAAGCAAGAAAAATAAAACAGTAGCTGGGATACCCTGGGCCAAGTCCCTCACTGGACTCTCTCTCTCTCTCTCTCTCTCTCTGTGTGTGTGTGTGTGTGTGTGTGTGTGTGTGTGTGTGTGAGAGAGAGAGAGAGAGAGAGAGAGAGAGAGAGAGAGACAGACAGACAGAGACAGAGACAGGACTCTGTGTGTGTGTGTGTGTGTGTGTGTGTGTGTGTGTGTGTGTGTGTGTAGGAGAGGGAGAGAGACAGAGACACAGAGACAGGGATAAACAGAAGCAAAAAGATAGAGTGGGGCAAAGGAATGGAAGGAAGACAGATATGCTAGCAAGTTAAGTTAGAGCCATAGCATCTCAGAAATATAAATGGGGAAATGTTGTCACTTTTGGGGGCAACACTGGGTGCACAGAAAAGTGGACTAATGCAGTTCTGACCAACTTGGAAAGTTCAAACATCCTCCAAAGGAACAAGAAGAAGCATGGGCAAGGAACTAGAGACATGAAAGAGAATGGAGGTGTGGTGATGAGTGTTGTAAACATGTGTATGTATAGGGATATGTAGACTCATATGTACACACACACATATGCACAGACATAAGCATGCTATCACATGCATGTTGATGAGTGTAAGGATCACACATAAGCATGCATATCTGTTGATGGTAACTCTGGATGCCTTACTATCCTTATCTGCTCAAACGTGTCACCTGAGTTCAAAATCAGTCACCTAACACCAGCATCTGTGTTTCTCCCTCTTTGGCTGAAGGGCTCTTGGCCATCTGAGTGGCAGCTGGAATTACCTGCCAATCGATACCTCCCAGAGACAGTTCTCAGTCAAAGATGGATGGGAGCTCATATAAGCACATCTCAGCCCCCAGCCCTCAAGGAGGAAAATTCTGAGGCACGAAATTTATAGAGGCTTCAAAAGGTTCCTAGGTAAGACTAAGATCTACATACAGTGGCAGTTCACGGAGGTCCTGGCCCATTTGTGTTCCTGTAACAAAGTTACACAGGTTGGGTACTTTATGAAGACCAGAAACTTAGTTCTGTTGAATGGAACGTTGGCAACTTTCAGAATAAAGCACTCAATTTGCCTGGTTTGAGATATTCTCTGCTCCCAAGATAGTGCCTACAGATACATCCCCCCAAAGAAGAATATTGTGGGTTCACATAGCATCCAAGTGGGAAATTGTTAAGAGAAGTCAGACTCCTCCCTTCTGACCACTTACAAATCCACCCATAATAGCAAATCCCTTGTCATCTAACAAATTCCTCAAGTACTCACTTCTTAACACTACCACAGTGAAGATAAACTTCAAACACATAATCAGGGGGCGGGGCATTGTCCAGGTAGTTCCTGGCACTTGGCAGTGTACCCTCAACTGAATATCACCCTTTCTTACCCCATCTCCCACATAAACTCATAAACTACCTGCATTAAGTTGTTTGTCTCTGGATCTGTTTCTAGGGAAATCCAAATACAGATATGTAAATGCATTTGCATATTATTATTTATAGTCATACTGGTATACACTTGCATAGCTATTTGTATTCATGTATATATGTATATATGTATATATAAATAAGCAGACTGATAGATATAGACTATGTGCACACAAATACGTATTTACATGAATGAATACAGTTGTCCCTCTACATCCATGGGTGACACAACTGTGGATCCAACCACCCACAGATCCAAGGATGTTTGGGTAACTGTCTATACTGACCGTATCAGATGTTTTTGTCATCATTCTCCAAATAAAAGAGTTTAATACTTAAATTATTAGAATATGATATAATAAAATTTACATATCATTTATATTGTTTTAGGTCTTCTAAGTAATCTAACGATTATCTCAGGGATATGCATGTTATTTTTTATTGCTATGCAATTTCATAAATTTACATAAAGAGCTTAAACATCTGATTTGGGTATTTATAAGAGATCTGAATCAATCTCTAAGAGATCCTGAGAGAAAAATAATAGTATATACATGATTACATGAATCTCTATGTACCATTAGCACCTTCCTTTTTGTTAAAATGCATGATCCTCCTCTGTAGGGGAAGCCCACAGACTAAGGCTCTGAATGCCTCTCCATGATCCCACTTCATCCCCAGCTTCCACCTCCTACCCCATGCACCCCATCTCTAGAACCTCTTCAGTCAAGTGCTCAGTCTCTCACTGGTGCTGGTTAAAACCTTCCCTTTCTACTCTCATTCAGTAAGAGGCCACCTCACAGCTTTGTATGTCTTGATACATCAAAATCCCCCAAACCAGCTGCAGGACAAACTTGGTAAGCCACAGAGTCAGATCACAGGTTTAGAACATTACACTCACAAGCAAACATCCCATGGCCACCACACTCAAGTCAGGGCCATTAGTTGCCCAGATATCACTTTGTCTTTTTTTTTTTTCAGTAAACTACATCAAAAGATAGCAAAAGTGGGAGAGTATCTTAAAGCCAACCCATTTTAATAACGAACTATCAGAACTAAAGTTCAGATTTTAAACTTTCATGTTCCTGACAAAGAAAATGTGCTCTGAGCATCCCCCGTATCCTAGCCCACCATACATGCTGTCCTCAAGCATGCGTCCATCCTCTCTCCCACTTATTCTAGCAGTCTGAACACCGGCAATAGGAACATAAGCAAAGCCAGTAGTTACCCTGTACGTGATGAGGGCAGAGCAGCAAAGAGGAGAACTAGAACTAACAACAACAACAACAACAAAAGCCTAGAACTATGGGTGCACAGGAAAGTAGACTAATGTCAAGAAGGGATACAGATCTGCAAAGAAGCATCTAGGCAAGCAAGAAAGCTTGGGCAAACATCTTTAGATTTTTAATTTTCTGAACTGTAACTTGGAGCAGGACATTCAGGGGCCTAAACTTGGCCTGGAGTATGTTTCATTCCACACACACCGAATTTAAAAGCATACAAAAATCAACATGCCTCAGTCTGTAACCCCTACACACATAAACTCATTTCCAGCCCCAGTTCTGGAAATTTCTGACATCACTGGTAAAATGACAGGGATCTGTCATCCTTCTTGCCACCTGCCAAGTTTCTTCTCCATGGAGGGCTGGCTGTCTTTGGCACGCCTTTTGCAGACAATTTGTTAATGCACACATTTACAATTTCCTATTGAAATCTGCCTTGTTTTTTTTTTCTCAAAACACTTTCCAAAAAATTTCAAAAAAAAAAAAAAAATATATATATATATATATATTACATATTCCAACATGAAAGAAACTAGAAATGGCTAATTTTTAACAAAAAATAGAAATCACTAACATAAAAAAATAAGACAAAATTAATTACCAATAATAAGACAGAAAACAGAAGCTTTGCGGAAATGTACCAGCTTGTGCTTGTTTTAATTAGTGTATTTGCAATATATTGCATATGTCCTGTGTTGTTTTATATCTAGATATATGCATATGTATCCCTCTTCTTCCCTGGCTTCCTCTTTCTCTTCCTTTCTTCCTCCTTCATACAAACAGCATCACGTGAGCCTGGTCATGTTTACTTTCATCTGGACCTGAGGCTGAATGAGTATGTGCCACAGGAGGAAACTACTAGGAAAGCCTTAGGAAGAGCTATGAGTCCCAGGGCTTCACATGTTCCTGCTCATTAAGCGTACGACGCTAGGGTTCCTTCTATACTCCCTTTTAATATCCTAAGATGTGTCTGCATCACAAGTGACCTAGAAAGTGTGTCCTCGTTACTTCTCAGCGTGTGCTATACTAACGCCAACTGTAGACAACATCAGCCTCCCTATGACCACAATAACTTCTGATTTCACTTCTGATTTAAAATACATTCATTTTAAAACTCTCTGTAAAATCATATGGAAATTCAAGCTCTTTTTTCATTCTTAAGCATGCTGGAAAGATGAGTCTATGGGTATCCCACAAATCTCTACTCTGCCTGAATCTGGTATTTATAGGCAATTTCCACCTGCCAAGTCCACACAACCATAGGTAACCATCCCTCACCTCACCCCACAGAACACATTGAAACTGTTTGCATCTTCTGCTCTCCCTGGGCTGCACAGAATTGAAAGCTATCCCAACACAAAGTCCCTCTGCTCCATAGAGCAGAAGACTCGAGGGTCTTCCCCCAAATGAGGGTGGAAGAAGAGCTCTTCCACTCGAGAGGACAGTGGGTCTTAATGAAAAGCCAGTTTGTCTCCAGAGGATACAGGACAAGGTCAACAGATGATGGTTATACAGTTGCAGACCTATAGTCAAGACCAGGGTGCTACTGAATACTGGAAGGAATGCCTGCAAACCAGTACACAGCACAGAACCCCAACCCCGGAATTCAACGTCACCAAAGCTGGTAAGCTTGCCTCACATGTGGGTTTTCTCTCGGCTCTGCATATCTTAAAAGCCTAATGAGGAGAGAGTGGAAAAGATGAGGTTCCTCTCAGTGAATGCTAGCAGCAGCTAACCCTGAGGATTGCCTAGCAGTGTCCTAGCAGTACTTACAACACAGGAGCACTTGATACATTTGTTTCTTTCTGGCTGAAATTCTTCACCTTCCCGGTATTGCACACCTTCAAACACACAGCCTGGAAAACAGAGTTTGGAATTAGGACAATAGACTTGGTTCAGTCTGGCAAGGTCCGGCCGCCCTCTGATTACCATCTTCCACCTGTACCCTCTACCTCTCCCCAGTATAAATCCTCTTTGATTACAATATTATTCAGAATTAAATAGGGAAAATGATACAGCCCAGATGATTGGCATGTTGGCACAGCTCCAGAAAACCCTGAAGATGATAGAAAACAAATGACTGTGGAATTCGAGTGAGCCCGTGGACCACAGATGTGCGATGGTGAGTCACACAGTGTGATTTGGAGCTGCAGTTGGATCGTGCTAACCACAGCCAGGGGGACCAACTCCAGAGAAGTCAGAAGAGGTCAACAGAGACCACAGAGAGGTCAAGGGAAAGGAGGTTGAGATGAGAAAGAGCAGATGCCTCTGTGGGCGGCCACTTGAGTACCAGGAATAACAGTCTGTTCCCGGCCCAGCATGCCCTTGGTTCCTACATCACCTTCTGGTCCAGGAGAAAAGGAGCTCTGTCCCTTGTCCCGCGGATGATAAAAACACAGCAGGTGCCTGTGTTGAAACATGAACTCAGTTCTGACTCACCTGATGCCCTATACAGAGGGTCGGGCACAAAGGCAGTAATGGGTAGGGATAAGACAGGATGTGCCCTGTGGTTTTCCGTTCCACTCTGTGTGTGTGTGTCGATGGGCTGTAGCCCCTGCAGGTTTATCTCATAAAAACCCTCACTTCCAGGAAGTGTTTCCTATTCAAAAAGTCTCAGGGAAATACTTACTCTAAATGACCTGAGACAGGCTGGCAAGCAACTGTCTCAGTGAATGGCAAAACCACTTCCTTCAAGACTGTCCCCACAAAGCCAGGATAGCTGAGGTCACACCCTACATAGTAGACAACATTGGAAATATGCCCTTTTGTGAAGGACAGAGGAGTTCAAGACAATGCCAGAAGAAATTACAAGATGCTTAAAGTAACCAGTTCCCAAGAAAGAAGAATGTGCCTGGCCTTCACTGATTGGCTTCTGGTCCTATCAGTCTTCAAGTAACTGTGACTCTTTGCTCAATGGAAATACATGACAACAAGTGCTGAATCCAAAATACGATAGCCAAGTAAAAAAATTCAAATGATGACCCAGGGACAAGATCCTTTGATAGCTATATGCAGAACTAGCAGTCAGCTGTCTCCTTGCTGTTCAGATGATGTTGAAAATCTTGGTAGCATGCTCTTCCCAGTTTCTGTGTCTCAGCACTGTTCATAATGACAGATACTAAATAGTCTGTTTCCACAGGGCACTTCCAACAAAGTGTCTTCAATCTTTTCCCATGTTTACACCTCTGACTGTCATATGGCTTGCCACAACAATCTATATTTGACAACTTAAACAACAGAACTTAAGATGAAAATTCGACTTCTATCACGCCCACCATCCTTGAGCAATGTGCAGACTACAGTGAAGGAGTAGACAACCAAGAATGCCCCGAAATTCATTTCAGGAGGAAACTGCTCACATGTTTGTCATTATGCAGAATGCCAGGGTGATCAATGACAGATGCCAGTCCTTCTGAACTACCAGGGTAAATACCCTAAGGCTTTCCCTGGCTATCCCTATCTAGAACTGGCTGACGCTTCACTCCAAAACAAAAGATGAGACATTCAGAAGAGGGATTCTTCTAAATCTTCCAATTTGCATCCCAACATGGTTGTTGGAATTCAGGGGAGGGAGCAGAGCTGAGAGTCAATCTCAACCTAGAGCCTGTCCAGTTAGGGCTAGTGTGTGGCACTGGCATGCTCAGATTTAAATATTTGCCTTCCAGAACCTAAATATAACACTTCTCCTGGTATTGATGGAGTAGGTAGTGTGACTTGATGGCTAAGAATGAAAAGAAATCTGATTCCAGCTCCATCTATGGTGCTTGGTTACTGTGGGCCTTGGGAAGACACAGTCACTGGATCTGATTTCCTGCTGTCCTGCAGACAACACCTTGTGCATCTTTGGATGGTTGTAAGTATTTAACCCTATAATGTCTGCAAGGATGGAGTTCAGTCCTCTCCTTCCTGGGAACTCAACCAGAAAAGCCTTGTGACAGAAGCAAGCCCCACTGACCACATGCCTATGTGGTCAGCCTAACACAGAACTGTCTCCCAAGTGACAGGGTGTCAGATACAGTGAAAGGTGTTGAGTTTCAAGGATCACTTTATATTACCCTCACATCACATTGCTCCTTGAGGGCTCCTGTGGCTGAGGGGGACCCTGAATTGATTCTCCATTGATAAATCAACTGTCTACTAAAAAAGAGCTGAATAATACTTTAGAAGTTATTGTAAGATTTAAATCTGCATAGTAAAAAATATCTATCCTGTTAGCAAACTCGAACTTGACTACATGTAGAAATTACTTGGGCCTAACCATTAGCCTACTCCCACCACTACCTTAAAGATTCAAATAAAATTTGCCAGGGTGCAGCCTAGACATTAACATGTAGTTTTTCAGGTCCTGTCTGAAGAACTGACAATTTGATTTAATAGACCTCCTGTGGGTGTCTAAGGACATGCTGGCATGGTCAAACCATCGAGCACACTGAGAAGAAAAAGCTGTCAAACAAACTGTTGATCAACTCAAAGCAGTTAGCTTATGGGACTGATTCACTTCTAACCAGTTTGTTTCACCCAGGCAGAATGAAGAAAAGTCCCGTTTTACAGAAACTTTGGAGTGAAAGAAAGCTGAATAAAGACCTCTCAGGACACGAAGAAAACTAGAAGCAGGGGAAACTGTGGGTTTCACTGGGACTGACATGTGGAAGAAGGCCCATCTCTATAGAACATCCCACAAGGGGCTTCTGCTACCTCATAAGAAGGTCCAAAGAATAGCCAGTCCTTTGCATGCTACCTCACAAAGGAAAGAACAGTAGCTGTGAGTAACATTACCAGTGAGGAAAAGGCTCAGAGAAAACACAAAACACCTGTCTGAGACTATCAGCCGTAGGCTTAAAAGATCAGGAAAAACATCTCTCACCTCAAAATCCCCAGGATCTCCTGAGAGAGCAAGAGAAGACACATGAACCTTCCCACCACTAGAAAAGGCTTCCTCTGCTATCTGCTCAGCAGAAGGACAGCAGGCCCAGCTTGTTAAACCACACCGAAAACTGAAACCAACAAAACTCCAAACTAAAGTCATGTGGGACACAGCTCTCCACTTTCAAAAAACATCTGGTCACCTCATCATCGAGACACACTCTGGCTAAGGAGGTATTGCAATAGGGAGAAGTTTAAAAAAAAAAATGCTGATCGCAAGGAAAGCCATAGTCCTTCCTTCCAAAATAAGCATTACCTGTGGCCTAAAGTGGAAAGCAGGCCTCTGAGCTTGGGGATTCCACAAGCCAAGACCTACAGCACATAGTTCCTTTCATGCTGGGCACACAAGAGCCCAACAGCTATTGCTACTCGAAGGAGCTTCCTCTCCAAGCTAATTACGTGTGCAGATGTAAAGTGCAGTCTGGATAGGGGAGGGAAATGATGTATTCTTGATAAAATGCAGCAGCAACAGCACTGTGCTACTCCAGGAAGCTAATCAGCTTCCCTTTCTTGAGAGTTACCTGGACAGGTAGGGCAGCAGGCTCCGGGATGCTCTGTGGGATTTTTACAGTGAACAACACAGCGCACCTCAGACTCTGTGACGACTCCTTCCTGGAAAACAGAATGTCACAAGTAAGTCAGCTCAGAATTGCCACTTGAGTTACTTCTTTAGGGAAACGGTCAGGAAATGGGACAAATCCAAACCCCCAAAATGCAAGGTTGGCTATTGGGCCTGGAAATGAAGATGCAAATGAGAAAAGATCCAGCTCACCAGAGGGGATGCTCTAGCCCTCCATTTACATGTTATTTGTCCCATCATGAAGCTGGCTTTGGTCCTATGTTTTTTCATTTAAATCTGTTTAAAAAGTTCTCCTTGCTGACTGTGAGACTGTCACAGTCCTGGCTGGGTGTTCATAGCTGTTTTAAGTTGCCGTTAATGACGGTGTTTTCTGTTACTACACTCTTAGCTCTCAACTACAGACACAGAGAAGGATCAGAACGCCTACACTTGTATTCAGAAAAAAAAATCCCACCTTCCAGGGAAACAGTTGCCAGTTCTACAGTCTTACAAGTGCCATGTGGACTCAAGCAGAACCTGGGACTCAGCTTCCTCCACCAGTAAATGAAAAGATGAGGGAAAATTATTTCTAAGTTCATCTATTTGTGTGTCAAAACAGATTAGTGTAGGTTCAAATGATGAAATCAGGAGAGTCATAGCAAACTGATCTTGGTATCTAAATGACAAGTGAAAATTTGGGGTTTTCATCATTTGTTTCTTTTTTTTTTTTAATGGGATCTCAAATATCCCAAGCCAGTCTTGAACTGGCAGAGGCTGACCTTGAACTTCTGGCCCTCCTGACTCTACCTCCTGAGTGCTGGGGTCACAGGTGGCACCACTATGACAAGTTTCAAGAGAAACAGGGGTTTTTTTGTTTTTTTGTTTTTTTGTTTTTTTTTTTTTTAATTGAATTTCAAGGTCAGTCTTTGTTGAGTTTCCTCTATGTTGCCCACCCACTTTTTCTAAATGAATTCATAATCCCATCAGTTTGATTTGGGTTTGGATCGAGAGTAGCACAGGCTGAACATAGGTATTATGACCTCATAACAAAGCTATTTTCTTCCATGTGTCTGCCACACAGACACAGGGGATATTGTATTCTAAATGCTTTCGTATCACGCCTGACTTGAGGGTACCACTCCTAGAATTTTATAGCATTTATCACATTTGGGGGAAGGGATCCTCAAATATCAGCAATACACATTTAAAACCCATGTTTTCTAGTTCTATAGCTGAAGCAATAGCGTGAAGCAGGCTCAGTTCTCCTCGGCCACCCAAACGGAGGCCTCAGGGTAATTCTCAGCAGGAATTTCTCATTGCGATCTCCAGATTTTTCTCTCCTAGTTAAGAAATCAGAAGTGGGTAAAAATGTAGAATTTTCGTCATTAGAGCTCCCTTGGCACAGACTATTAGAAAATACGTAGAATTCGACGCAAGTGGAAACAGACCAGATTATCAGACTTGTTGTCACCCATCTGGCCCCTGGCTGTACCTACTGCATGCCAGTGTCTGCTAGAAGCATGTTAATGAGTCTCTCTCTGCTTACTGCCTCCCTAATAGCTCAGTTCCCTTTATACAGAAGTGTCCAGAGTGCACTGGCTCCTCTGTCACTGAGAGAGACTATCATTGTGCTTACTACATAGCAACTTGAAGTGTCTACAAAACAGGAAAGGCCCTTGCCTGCATCTTTCTAGAACTCCTTCCCTGAGAAAGGAAATAGGAAGCAGGAGGAGGAGAACTCCTGGGAGTGCATCCCAGAGGTTTGCTTTCCCGCTTGTTGAATAAAAGGACATCATGGGCTGTAAGTGAAGAGAAGGCATGAATGGCAAGGTTCATCTTTGGTGGAGAACAAGCCCTTTCTAATTCTTGGTAGCATTCCTCACTCGGGCATCTCCTCACTTCTGATAATGATGTACTCATCCATCCTCCCTGGGTGCCACTGATAGACAGTAGAGTGTACTCTTCATGATAGGAAATGCCTCCGTATAGAGGCTTCTGCTTACTATAAATGCTATCTTCATCCATTCAGGGCAGCAACATTGGCTCTATAAGACTCAGGACTGCTGTGCACAGTATTATTCAGGACTCCTCAGTGTGCATTATTGCCTTGGTTCACATACATTCTAGCTGAGACTTCCAGAATACCCCCTGCAAGGACTGGAAATGTTATTGACCAAGGAGCAGGATGGAGCTGAAAATTTTGGCAGGAATGTGGATTTTGATCTTGTTATTAAAACTCATTACTCCTGTCTGTACCTTGAGTCTGAGTAAGCCGACCATCAAAAGTAAACTTAGCATTGGTTGATTCAATTTACATCTTTTTTTACCTACTGCTTATTTCACAAATAGCTTACTACACAAAGAAGACAGAAATGAAATAAATAACTGCATACACATAGAAATATATCATAAAACCTACAGTATAATAAAACCTTGCATGACTTCATAAAATGTAGAGTTCAGAAGCAAAATGTCAATGTGTCCGAGATAAGATCTGAGACAAACATTCAGTATTATACTCACCTGTCAGGTTCCTTTGACTACACATATATATACACCAAGAGGGTGAAGTGGGGTTTGGAATAAAATAACTTAATAGCATCTGTTCCATAGAAATATAATTCTGAAGTTATTTAAAATTAGATAAACAGCACATTTTTTGAGCAGAAGAAATATAAATTTATTCAGGAAAAGTGAGGAAGAACTCCAGAGAGTGGAAAGATATTCTACCATTTTTAACCATATTTTCATCCATATTTTTAACTCACAGTTCATATGTGTGCATGACATAACATGTGTGGGGACATGAGCGCTATGTATAAATGTGGAGGACGGAGGACAATCTGGAGTCTGTTCTCTTCTTCTGCCTTACTGTAGGTTCTGAGGATTGAACTCAGGACACAAGACTTGCGCGAGCATAAACCCATTTAGCTCTGAGCTACTTCGCCAGCCACTGGCTGTTACGTCTTGAATCAGTATTTCTATACAATAAGGAAAGGATGTAGGCTGTTCATTTTCTCTTTGGTTCATCTAAAGGGGTTTAACACCATGGGATTAGAGCCACTTGGAGCAACTGTTCCTTGAGGAATTAAACAACAATCAACAACAGCAAGCTCCATAGTTGCTGTGGTTCTTAAGCTGGTCAAGTTGCAATCATAGAGCTACGGGACATTGATTACTTAATCTGAATAGAGTTTGCAGCTTGGTTCTCGTTCAAAATCTCTTTAAATCAAAGAAGGAAAATGTATCTCATCTAAAACTAGCTTTTTTCTGCTAATATTACAGTGGTTCTCAACCCATGGGTCACAATCCCAAACAACCGTTCCACAGGGGTTGCCAAAGATCATCAGAAAACACAGATGCTTACAATGGGATTCATAACAGTTGCAAAAATTACAGCTATGAAAATAATTTTATGGCTGGGGGGGAGGGTCACCACAACATGAGGAACTATATTAAAGAATCACAGGATTAGGAAAGTTAAGTGCTAACAAGAATTGCTGTTTTGCTCCAAGATGATTTCACAGGAAGATGTGAGCTCCCTGAGGACACAGACACCTTCCTGGCACTTTCCAGTTTCCGCTGTCACCATGGTGGACAATTCCACCGAGTGTTTCTAGAAACACATGCTGTTCACTACCTACCCTGCACCTGTCTCCTTCTGGCTAATGTCACAACAGACACATATAAGGATAGAGTTGAACCCCCTCCAGTCTCTTAGGAGATTCCCTCTGTATTGTTTGCAAGTAGCAGCCAATGAAGAGTAAAGTAGTCTGATTTTACCTGGCACTGTCGGAGTACACACGGCTCAGCCGGGCTTTGCCATTTGAAGGAGCTGTTGTAGGTTCTTCCTTCATAGGTACAGCCTAGACAGGAAGAGAAAGAGCCATGAATGACTGTGGCTCCTCTGTCTTTCAAGCAGAAAGTTAAATATGTCATGTAGATCAAGGCTAACCCTTTGTTGATATTTTCTTTCCCACAATATGTGTATCTGCTAGGCAGCACAATCGCATGAATCTTGCAGATTATATTTTCAGATAGAAACCCGTATTCTTGGCCAAAATATATAAGACTATCCTTTTATTTATGTTTAATAAAATATGAGAATGCCATATCTGAAAACAACGCAATGAGAGAGGAGTTAATGTGAGTTATAAGAATTCAAAGTTGCTGAATGTCAAGAGAGAAGTATAAAACAGGGCAGGAAGTAAGAGTGCTAATTAAAATATAGAGGCTAATTACAAAGTTCTAATAGCTATGACTTTCACTAGCTCAAACCTGCCAAGGCTTACTTCCCATCTCAAGCAAAGAGCTATGCCTTTCTAGTTCATCTTTGTTTTACTCTTAGGTAATAACTGTAAACAAATCTGAAATTACTAATACATGGGTTATTACAAGTTGAGACAATAAGCAAACTAAATTCATATTAATTCCCTGGCAAAAACAGAAGTTAGAGGTTACAGATCCTCAAAACGGGAACAAACAGTCTGGCTTAAGGCCCTGGAGAAAAAGCCAAAGAGGTAACTAAAGCACATAATTCATTCAGTCTGGATTCAGGGGTTAGCATCCCTTGTGCTAAGTCCTATACTTTCTGGTGGGATACTTCTGGATACACCTGTTGTCACTGTTGCCTTAGAAGTCCACTAGACAGGCAGAGTTACCGAGATAATTGAAGGGAACACATGGAACAAGAGATGGCTGTTACAAAATAAAAGGGTTGCCCCTCTGTTGCAGAGGTAAACTCTGATACTACCCAGCTACACCAGTTGATCTGGTTCAAGACAGAAAGGACTCACCTCCTTTCAAGAGTCCTTTCAGATAGCACCACAGCAAAATGTTCTTAATTCATAGTAACAGAATAATAAAGGGCTTGTGGAATTTTCAACAGATGTTTTCATAAACTTGGAATCCCGATCTGGATTTCCAAGGCATTGTGAATGACTGAGAACACTTAGTAATTCCTTGCTCTCCGGTGCCTACACATCAAATGACTCAAGCACACAGCTGATTGGAAACATATCTGGGAAATGCTTTCACTATATATTTTTTAATTTCCTTTGCATGAAGTGTTACAGAGATAAAGTGTTCAGCCATAGGAACCTTTAGCGCACTACAAATACTTTGTGCCAAACCAAGGATGAATACAGTAAATTTTCAACAATGAAAAGTAATATAAAATGATTTGGGCTAGCATAAATCTAACTGAGCAAACGCACTTGAGAGAGACATGCCATGTGCCTGTCTGATCTACTAATACAAGCTTGTTTGGATAATAAATAACTTGTTCCAAGTGATGGGGGCAGGGAAATCAGAGAACCAAATCCCATTCATGCTAAATCCAAGTAAATACAAAATGCCTGCCAAGTCAGCTAGTCCGGTGGAGTTTCTGGGGGTGTTTTCATCATCTGGATTAAAAAATGTAAAGACAGGGTGAGTGTTTGCTCCTAACAGGGCAAGCAGTGATCTTGCCTTTTTACATGGAGGGATGAAACTTGGTACAAAGGTCATACAGGTTTGGGAGGAGGGGCAGGCTAGGCGACCCTCAAGCAATGCCAGGTTATGTGCAGAGAGCTCCCAGGGGGAACACAAGACTGTACAGAATATTCTACTCTGAACGGGATGGAAGCATTAGAACAAGCTGTCCATAGTACAGGGAACACAACAGTGTCTTTGGCTTCTAATAACTCTGTTGGGAGAGTGGTTTCTCCACTGTTTTTGGATATGCAAAGAAAAACTGGGCAATAACAATAGAAAATCAGACCAAAGGCAGATTGTTAAGTTTGTTGCTCAACTTCCCTGTTAACATGTCCGTCCACAGTGCCTGAGTCCACACAATAGATTTCTCTGAATGATGGATGAAGCTGGATGATGGAGCAGGCTCAAAAAACATCTGTAAAACTCTCTGTAGCAAATGTATTCCATACCTTTTCCTCCTTCACATGCTCTCACTAGCATAACTGGCTACAGAGACTTTCCACACTAGCAGCAGAGATACCGTTTCACAGGCAAGAGATTCTTGGGAATATAATTATTAATGTCCAGATATTCTCATTGCCCCAGTTCTTAGATGAACACGTTTTCTTAAGACAAGATACCAATGAGCAACAAGCTATGTGAAAACTTTAAGAGAGCCTTAATATTACTTAGAAGTAATCTCCTCTTGAAAAAAAAATTGTAACAAATTCTATCGGCCACACAATTTCTGCTGACCAAAGAATAGTCAGACGTTCCCTTGTCTACCACCAAGTTTAAAGCTTTGTGAGCCAGATTGTACTGTCTCTTACTAGACAGAAGAGAAAGGTTGTAAAAACTTCCCATCACATTTCCAGGAAGGGCTTCTCTATTACCTTTAGTGAAAGAACACTTTGTTCTGTCGTGTCTCCAATTCAGACCAGTGCTTTTATAAAATACAGAACAATGGCTTGTTAGAAAAAAATTGCATTTAAAACATTACATGATGTATGAACTTGCTTTTTAAATGATTACATGCAAAAGGCATAAAAATCCCTCTTGCGTTATCTCCTCCACCTTACAAGTGAGAAAATGTATACAGAAAGTCTATCTAAGGTGCCTGCTCCAAATTACAGGGAATTTAGGGTAAAATGAACTACAAAAAAAATATTCCAGCTGAAATCCACAGTTTCCACATCCCAGTTTAAGCTTCTTATTCTGCACTGAGGAACGAATTACCCAGGAAAAGAAAAGAAGTAAGTGTCTTTCTTATAAAATCAAGTGGTGATTGACGCAGCTGTTAAATTAAAGGGGGAGGGGTTACAGAACGTGGGAAATACGCAGAACTCAGTAAAATGGGGTTTCTCTTTCTTCAAGTGTGTCTGCAGGCAATGGACAGTTTTTGAAGTACCACAAGCTGTTGAGGAAGAACATCAGGGCTGCAGGAGGTGTAAGCAATTGTTTTCTGATAGCATCACTGCAATACACTTAAGCCAGCTGTTGTTCCTCTTTCCCATTCCTGCTCAGGGGAATTCTGGCAACATTAGGAGACACTGCTGATTGTCACAATGGGGAGTGAGAGAGGCTGCAGGTGTCTTATGGACACAGACCTCGGGAGGCAGCCCCCACCCACACGGCACAGCACTGAATTAACCAAGACAAAGGTCAACTATACCAAGGTTGAGACACCTCAATTGAAACATCATGCAGACAGCCTATGTTCTTGTGTCTAAAAACGGCATAAAATGAGCCCAACTCAGCAGCTCCCAACCTGTGGGTTGTGATCCCCCAAAAGAACACTGGAACATAGAGATATGTACATCACACAGCATAACAGTAGCAAGATTCCAGTTATGAAGTATCCATGAAAATAATTTTATGGTTGGGGTCACTACAGCATGAGGAGCTGTATTAAAGGGTCACAGCATCAGGAAGGTTGAGAACCACTGGCCTAAATTGCTCACTTTCCCTTTGCATGTGTTTTTACTCTTGTAATATTAAACATTTTCAGAGTGAGGAAAAACTTCGTAGTGCTTTCCTTCGTCACATGGACTCTCATAAGGGAGCTCTGCCTAGACATCCTGTCAACTCAGAGGACACATGGCAACGGAAAGAGGAAGAACATAAATTAATTAAATCCGCAGTGAAGCAATAAAACTCATTTTTCGTATTAGCTGCAACTTTTTTCAGCAGCCACACTGTTCTAAGGGAGAAAGACTGCCACACATTTCCAGCATCATTATTAAAATAACTGTTAAAAAAAATCACCAAGACTGGAAAAATGGCATGGGCCTCGTAAGGAGCCCTGGGAGCTGTTCCTGGCTTCTCCATCTTTGTCTAAAATCCTTACTTTTCATACTAACTATGAGCAGAGGACCAGGCCTTACCATTGCTGTTACTGTATCCCCCTGGCACCTTAAGCACTAACCTGGTTCAGTCTTTCTCTCTCTCTTAGATCTCTCCAGAGGTTCCCTGAGTCACTTTCACAATGAACCTGCCAGTCCTGATTGCAAGTCCCTGTACCTCAACCGGGCTACCCGACTTCCTTGCCCTTCTCTTACAGATATCACAGTGCAATGTTGACTGTTTTCCTTTTCTGGTGCCTCCATTTACTTTTATAACCTACTTACTTCCTCTCCTACCTGCTCCATGTGCCCCAGTTACTTTTAAAAGCCTCTTTACTTCCTCTCATACCTGCTAGATACCCACAGTTATCTTTACAGCCTCTTCTCTCTGTCCTCTGCTCAGCTGCCTTGTCCCCTGACCTACACTGCCTGACAGGCTCTCTGGCTGTCTCCTGTTTATGATAAGACTCTCCATAAGCCTTCTTCAGCATCTTCCAGTGTTCACAATTTCAAGTACAATATGTAACACTTGATGGACCATGTTGAACTTGACTGAGGTATACTCAGATTCCTTCATATGTGGCCAGAAGATCTCATCCTGTGATTTTCATATGGCCTTCCTTTCCTAGAAAACCCAAATCTCATCTGTTCCTTTGCCCACCCCAAAGGACACACAGATCACTCAAAGTTCGAGCTCACTGAATCTAGGGAGCCATTCTTGACGTTCACCTGCATAAAGTCTGCTTTCGTGCTCTCTCTACATGCACAATGTGTAACCACAGGTCCTTCACAACACTTTATATGTAGTAAGTACCTAATAAGTGTTCAATTAAGGTGGTATGAAACAACAAGCACATAAATACAGCTATTCCTACAAACCACAGAAAATAAAAAATAGCAAAGGTGACATTCTTCAGACCTCCTATCTCCTGAGACTCTTAGGCATATGGACCCAATTAAATTCACCTCCAGAAAAACAAAGTTTTCTTGGATTAATACAGATAACTTAATTTTCAATAATGTGCCCCTTCTCTCTAAAATCAACTTTGGTCCCATAAATTATTGGATGTTCTTAGAATACTTTATTATTGTTGTTGTTTGTTTACTTGATCTTATTTATTAAGTTTTTTGTCACATTTATTTAAATTAAACCAGACTTGAAGTCACTTCTTACTAGGTGGCAGAAGGAAAGAGTTCAGACAGACCTGCCATTCTTTGCTGTTCCTGGTCTCCAACAGGGCACCCCCCTCCCCAACCTTGGCCTTGGTCAATAAGCCCCAAATTACCCCAGTCCAATACAATTTTTTTTAATGAACCACTTTTCAGAACTTCTCCAGAAACATATGGAAGTATAGTCAGAGGGATAAACATAAAGTCTAACTGGCCATTCAAGGGCTTAAATCGTGTCCTTAAGAGTTCATTTAGCCCAGGTTTTATTACTCTTCAAGGCTCTACCTGCATGAATCCTGCAGGCAATTTTGCTTATTTTTGTGGCTAATGGGAATTTTATGGCCAAAACCATTTCCTTCATCCCAAGAGAAGAAGTCAGACTCACAAACTGAGTTCCTAAAGAACGTTGTGGGCCCCTCACATAACATTCTTCACGTAACTTTTCTGTTTTTGTCTCCCAACCAGGAATTTAATAGATGACCTAAATTAAATAACAGACAATAGAATAAAGAGCCATTTTACTTAACTTTTGATGGTTGCATGAATGAAATCTTAAATACACAGAATTATCTGATGAGCAATGACTTAGATGCAAACTCAGCACCACGTTCCCACATCCCATGCATGCATTTCTAACCTATGTGATTATTAAAGACATGCAGGTGATAACATATGGCTGCCAGTCTCATGACTTTATAGTATCATAGCAAAACAATATCCATTCTCGATAATCTATAAACCACAAATAAATTGGTCTTCTACTCAGTAAAATAAACATTTGAGCTTGCGATAGAACTATAACAGGAATGGAGATGTGTGATCTATTATGGGATAAAAATACTTGCAAGCTTTGCTCATGAGTCATGCCACCTATCCTGGTACTTGACGAGTCTGACCATGAATGTGCCTATCTGTGCCTATCTGTGGGCCAGAGTGCTTCTCTGTGCTCAGTGGCGTTGTAGCAGCCGTTGCAGCATCAGCACCCCACTGTCAGGCAATGGTCGGAGGGGGAGAAGTTATGCTGAACAAAGATAGAGGAAGAAACAGTCATATCCAAAAGTCTGTCCTGTAAAGCCATCAGACAGGCTTTTCGATCTGAGGCAGGACATTGTCATTAGAGACCATTACAAAGATGAGAGTTTCGCTGCTTGCTTGCTTGCTTGCTTGCTTGCTTGCTTGCTTGCTTGCTTGCTTGCTTGCTTGCTTGTTTGTTTGTTTAATTTAATGTTGTATAAAAACCTCCTCCAAGAAGAAAAATGAAAAGTGAAACTTAATCTCTTTGTGTAATTGTGACAGGTGTGGCACTGTGCTTCAAGCTTCGTCTGAGACTAACTTTTAGCTCACAGAATGCACTACTGGACAGACAAC
>JANHMN010000006.1:72403767-72419999 GCA_030674055.1 Rhabdomys pumilio
TGTGTGTGTGTGTGTGTGTGTGTGTGTGTGCCTGTATTCCTATAACCAATCAGCTTACAGAACTGTGCTAACACCATTCAGATTCTCAGACTCTTAATATACAGCCACAGTCATTCCGCCTCTTGTTTTATCCTGAACCCCTGGCAACCACAAGTCAACTCTCTATGTCTATAATCTTATTGTTCAGGAAAATTCTATTATCAGGATCATAGTTTGTGTGTATATAGTGAAGCCTTTGAGACTGTATGTGCTCTTGGAGAATTTCTTTTTGTTCCATACAAGTTATTGGGTCAAGAGAGTGTTCCTTTTCATGGCTGCTCAGTATTCCCTGGCATAAAAATACCACTGACAGTATAAATATTCCCCTATGAAGGACATCTGGGCTGTTTTATTCATTTGTTAGCTTGCTCAATTGCTTTTGCTTTTCTTTTCGCTTATAACAAATAAGGCTACTGTGCCCATTTATTCAAGGAATGAATGTCCAAGAACATACTAACTACCAAATGACAAGTGTCTGCTCGGTTTTATGAGCAACTCTGATGCTGATGATATTCAGTATGACTGAGCCACGTGATGCTTTTTCCAGCAGGAATATGGAATTTTCCACTTCTTCGCCATCACTTGGCATTTACATCTTTTAATCCATTTCTGTACATGAGTAGCAATGTCTCGTTGTGACTTAGATTTGCATTTTCCTGATAGCTAATAATGTTGAACTTCTTTCCTTGTGATGAAACACCACCTGTGCATACTCTCTACTGAACTGTCTCTCGGGTTTCACCTATTTTCTAGTTATGATTTTTTCTTTTTTTTTGGCATGCTCAGAAATTCTCCCAGAGGGCTCACATGCATTCTATTGATGAGACCCACGGCTCCTGGTTTCCTTTAAAGACTGTGCTTTTGATGTCAAGTCTCAAAACTTTTTGAACAGTGCTAGGTCCCAAATATATTTTTTTTCTACATGCTTTTTTTTTATGTGTTGTTCCTTCATAAAACTTTACTAATGGAATTTTCCCATGGTTTAGCACAGTAGTTAGACTGTAATAAACATGGCTTTAATATTAAATTTTTCCTTTCTATCCAAAGGCACCAAAATTCATTGCAGTAAATAAAAAATATATATGCTTAATATTTTGCAAACTACTTGTTTGGGCTGTTTTTTACGTTTCACATGAAAGCCTGTGATCAATTTTGACGATTTTTTGCATAATTTATAAGGTTTAGGTTTAGTATATTGGTGATTGGTTTAACTTATTCCTGAAGCTACCAAGTTGCTCCAGAACAAATTTTGAAAAGAATATGTTTCTTCCATTGACTTTCCTTGTTTAAAAATGGTTGGGTATGTTCACATTAGTACAGCTCTGGATTCTACCTTGTGTCTCATTGTGTGTCTCTTTACATGAGCTAACACTATATTTCTGTAGCTAATAGAAGTAGACTGAGTTCTTCTATTTCTTTCTTGCTTTTAAGAATTGTTTCAGCTATTCTAAGTCCTGGGCATTTTCACTCAAATTTTGGTATAATCTCACATATAGCACACACCTATCAGACCCACACTTTTAAATTTTATTTTAGAAATTATTTACATGGGAATATTAGGCTTAATCTATACATCCCCAGAAGTCTCCTACAGTGGGTTAAGCTCACGTCTGTTTGCCCAACATCTCTCAATAACAGGAAACATTTGTAAGAAGCAAAGGATTTAAGGTATCCCTTAGAGGCCTGTAAAAATGCAGATTTCTGAAAAATTGGCTTCCTCTTGTCTGCTACCTCCTTGGCATGGGCTCTCTTCTGTCAAGTTTACACTGAACCTCCCTGCCCAGGAAGGCATCAGAACTGTGACCAGCAGAGAAGGCTCATCTGATCAAACCTCAGAGCACAACTGTAGAATCCTCTGGAAGGTTGTGTGGCCCCTCTGACCCCATGTTATCAAGTCAGAAAGGGTAATTCTTGCCTTATTTGAAATACCAGGAGGCAAGTGCATTAAGAGGAAAAGCTACTCATTCTAGAAACTAGGCAAGATTGATGGAGACTTTAAGATATGGGCCAGAGATACGGAAGAAACTGAGTATTACTTGGCAAGAAAAGTAGTTTCTGAATATCTGATCACACATCCCTCAGGAGACATGGAGAGCAATCTCCACATGCAGAGTTACTGTGAGTACAGCTAATGTGGAAGGAGCATTAGGAGCAGCTGAGCCAAAACTCTCCAAGGATCCTGAGTAGGGGATTATGGATTTTAGCTTGTCAACAATGGCTAACCTCTGGGCCCAAGTATTTGGGGTAAGGAGAACTGTTCCTGTTTTCCTAATATTAGTTACTATTTGCTCTGTAAAATCTTCTATCTTTCTAATGATAAACCATAAATACTCAACTATTGCTCCAAGTACTGAATTTGCACCAGGAGACCCTGTTCTTTCTCTTACATAGCAGATAAAACTAAATAAGATTAATGCCGGTCATATCTTTTCAGTTTTAACATTCTGGCCCTCCTTCACTTGCAGCTCTGATGTAAAACTACATACTTTAACCAAGATACTATGTACTCCAGAGGCTCCCAAGCTCACACCAGAACATCTGAAGGTAATAAAGAATATGGATGGACAGCGAAAACCATCAGTGGATGAATGAATAAACAAAATGTTGTTTAGGTACAAAGTGGACCATTAATAAAGACTATGGGGCAAAAAAGCAGTGATGCCAACTACAACCTTGAACACCTTCTACTAGTAAAATAAGCCACACAGAAAGGACAAAGTATAGGTACTTACGTGAGGTATCTAAAATGGATAACCTAACAGAAACCACAAGTATAAGAGAGGTGAGCAGGGGCTGAGGGAGGAAGGAGCAATCAATGGGTACAGAGTTTGCAACTTGGGGTGAGAAAAATGCTCTTGAAGCAGAAGGAACTGAGGAGCAGGCAGTTGTTTGAGTGCACACTACTAGGCTCTCCCACTGAGATGGGTTACATAGCTTTGTGTGATATGTAATTTGTCGTGATAGAAACAACGTGGACTCACTTGTTGAATGTGCGGAAATGGGAGTCAGTCATTTGACTACTTCATAAGCTGCATTCAGCAAGGCTTAGGAAGATGCCATTGGTCTAAGGCCGAGTAACCAGAAGTGGCAGAGGTAAGAACTGATTCCATCTTCATTTCCAAGGCCAAACCCCGAAGCAGCATATTTTCCCTGCAAGTTGGGAGGAGCTAAGGTGGGAGGAGTAAGGAGAGGAAGAGGAGGAGTAAGGAGAGAAAGAAGAAGAACTAGAAAGGAGGCAGAGATCTAGGAGCAATGGAGAACCACGCATGTATCAGGAGCAGCCCTTGGGTAACAACTTATATCTAGGTTAATTAATTGGTTAACACTTCTAATTGTGTGGGCAACTTGTTATTTGAGCATTGCCAAATATATAAAGCTATTGGATAATCTTTAGACATTAGAGTCTCATTTTCTACTGGGCACCTCGTGGATGGCAGGATGGTCTGGGCTCAGCTCAGCCTTGAGTATACAGTGTGGAAGATTGGCAGAGCCATCTCTCACGCTGGTGTCTTGTGGGTGGCAGGCCAGTGTCTCTGACCACCTGAACTAGAGGTTTGAGACAGCGGCCTGAGCCGCAGCAGTAGGGAGAACACAGCCGTTGCTCATGACCTCAGGCCTAGCCTAGTTGGGAGCATGGCGGCTCCATTACTACAAGCCAGATCGGGTGCTGCTGTTTTAAATAATTACTTCAACAAAACTCTTTTTCATTTCATTCTCCAAATAACTGGGTCTTTATGATTTTTCTATAGTCCCTAGACCACAGCCACAAAAGAGCCTTGTCTTAATTCCTAAAACTATAAAGTATTAGCCTGTCTATTGTGTTTAGCACCTTGGGGTGGCCTTGCATGTAGGGGTTGGAGGTTGAGTCCTTGTACCCCGTTCATAATCTCATCAGAACAGCCCTGGCATGGCTCCCCAGACTCAGCAGAGAACAACTCACAGAACACTTCTAAAACTGTCCAGATGTTCCAGAGCCTTCACAGAACTCCCTCCTGTGTTCAGCATTAGCCAGCCAATGCCCAAGCATGTCTTCAGCTAAATATCCCCAGCCCTTTAACTACCACATGACATAAAAATACACTTAGATTGTGTGGGATTCAATGAAGAAATCAATAAAGATTCAATAACATGGAACTGGTCAACTCTGTTTACTCCTTTCTCATCCTGAGTTGGTCATTCTTACTCTCTACCATTTTAACTCAGCTTTTAGTTGGATTGGGTAACCAGCTAATGTGAGTTGGTGGGTCAGGAAATACTCACGTGAGGTGGTGTTGTAAGACACGCACTGAGCTGGAAAGCCTGAAATCTATTTCCTCTTTCACTGTCTCTTTGACAACTCCCTTCTTCCTACCTCCAGTCACTTAGTCGCCACTATCTGGCAGGCACACTGAGCAGAGCTGACAAAACTAGGAGTGGGAGGAGGAGGTGCTGCCAGTTTAGTGGAAGCTGCAAAAATAAAAACGATACTGTGATAAAGGAGAGATACCCAGCTCTACTCCATGTAGCCATGGATGTCAGGAAGCAGAGCCTGGAGTGAGAGCCGAAGAAAACCATCAAACTAATCAAGTGATATGTGTGGAAAGGAATCCGAATGGGGTGAATGATGCAGGTAAAGTGCTGTGCTGTGGTTCAAGGACAGAACATAGAGCAACGCAAATGAACGGCTCCTATCAGATGCAAGATAGAACTAATGTCATATTGAGGGGTGAGCAGGGCCAGACCAAACCAGCCCTGTGACCAGGCATACTCCTTGTGGTCAGGCACACTCACCTACACAGAGCGGAGGAAGAAGAGACTATGAATAAGCTAACTGCTCTCTATCTCTCCATACAGTTCTGCCTAGGTCTTTCTACATGCCTGGATTCATATTTGCTCTGAGTATGGCTGACAGAGTGCTAAAATGGTTGTTAAGGTTTCTGCCCTTGGACATGCATCTACCTTGTGAAATCCCTTCCTTGAATGAGGGCACACATTAGAATAAGAGAGACAACACCCTAGTTATTAGAGAATTTGTTATCAGACAGGAGGAGAGAAAGGAGAAGGAGATTATACAATTATACTTAAGTTCTCTGATCACATTAGTTCTCTGATCACATTAGGTGTGTTTGTTTGTTTGTTTGTTTGGTGTGTGTGTGTGTCTGTGTGTGTGTGTGCCCCAACTGGCCCTGGGGACTGGACCTGGGAATTCATTCACACCAGGCAAGCAATCTACCACTGGTATGTATCCAGTCCTCCATATACTTTATGCTTTGAGTCAAGGTCTCACTAAGTAGTCCCTGCTAACTTTAAACTTACCGTATAACCGAAGTAGGTGGTGAAGTTTCTGTCCTCCTGCCTCAACCTTTAAGTATCTGCAGTTTTCAGGCCAGAGCCACCAGCTCTGGTTTCTTAAGTCAGTTTTTACTAAATCCACTTGACATTACCTTGAATGAGCCTGACGTAACAGACGACCCATGTCAGCAAGCCTATGGGTCACAAAGGTGTTCTACCGCTGGCACTGAGAAGAAAGCCATTCCACAACTTCAAATGAATTTTGCTGACAAAATTCGTGAGTACAGAGGAGGGTTCTGAGACTCAAGCAGGACTCCAGCCCTGGCTGTCACCTACACTACAGCTTCTCAGGGCAGCAAGGCATCCTAGAACGTTAACAATGCACCAGTCAGAAGATAAATGACCTTGATTTTAGGAGGCAAAGATTGCCGTAACTAGTTATGCATGTGTAGAAAATCAATACTTTGGGCACTTGCAGTAGAAGTAATCTTTGTCAGGATGACTGTGACTAGAGGGGGCATCTGTGCTCTGATAAAACTATTTACGCAGAAGATAATGGGGAGAGAGCCATCATTCCCTCTTTCTCTGAGGAATGTCCTCAGCTTGCCCACACTAGAAAGGTGAAAACAAATGCAACCGAAGTCATGTACACTTTAGAAATCTAATCTCCTAATTAAAGGCAACCTCATACTCTCTAGGAAATCTACCACCCCAAATCCTCCAAATTGGTAAGCAATGCCCCTGAGGAAGTCGTCTGAGACAAATGTAACAGGAAGACCTATCTCTCTGCCTTCCGTTTCCTTACCAATCTTAACAGCAAAAGCAGATTTCTGATAAGTGTGATTTTAATGTTAACAAGGTCCTTTTAAACAAATAAGGCCATTTTAACTTAAATGCCTAAATATCCTGATTTATACTATAGGTAGGTAATCTATGAATTACAACATTTTGTACATTTTTTTTTCAGATAGTGAGAAAGAAAGGGGGAAAGAACCCCTTGGTTTCTTTGTTTGGTTGGGTTTTTTATTTTTGTTTTTCATTTTTGTTTTGTTGTTGTTTGCTTGCTTGCTTGTCTGGGGGGTATGTGCGTGTGCGTGTGCGTGTGCGTGTGTGTGTGTGTGTGTGTGTGTGTGTGTGTGTGTTATTGTTGTTCTTTATGGTGTGTGTATGTGTTGTTTTGTTCTTATCTTTAAAAGTACACCACAAAGCCTACTCACATTTCTAAAGCTATATAAATAAAGTGAGCTCTACTCACAGATTAAACATATATGGATATCCAGTTTCCTGCAGCTTCAAAGCACAGTGAAGATAATAGCTTTAAAGGTTAAGCAGCTCAGTGGTTGGGAGACGATGCAATGTTCCAAGAGGTTTTAATAACAGGTAGAGCATAAACTCTAAAAAGTGGTACATCTCCAGGAAAAGATACAGAATAGAAGGGTTACGAATGGGAAACTTGCTTTATTATACACAAGTTTATAAATTCTTAATTGTATGAATGGATCTCTACTAGAAACATTTGAGTAGAATCTATTAATGTGTGTCTATAGTCTCACCCCTAGAAGTGGGAAATCTGCCTGAATCAAGACCTGTTTGAAGAACATAGCAAGATGCCACTTTAGGGAAACAGTGACAACTCTGGAACCAGGCATGCCCATACAAAACTCTTCTAAATTGTTTCCCTGGAACATCACAGTAATAATAAACAGACATGGCTACCATTGTTTTTAATGGTTAAAGATGGTCAAAACATACTAGTTAATAACAGAAAGTCACTGCTTCCTAAGTCACAAATTGGTTTCAGTCACGTCCTCAAAACTGCTCTGTCCACTTTTTTTGAAATTGTTGGTCCACCTCGACCATAAGAGCCTGTGAAGGGTCAGGCCATCAGTGAGACAAAGCTGCCAACCCTCCATGGATCTTATCTTGCAGGAAGCAAGACTCCAAGAAGGAAGGACAACACAACAGGTGGCATCTGAATTCCCTTAATGAGTACTGTCAAATCCCTAACCATTGGATTAGAATAATCCTGATCTGCACTTCAGGGCAGCAGCATCTACAAAAAAAAAAAAAAAAAAAAAAAAAAACAAAAGAACCCAAGGTTGAGATTGATTGAGATTGCTTGAGGTTAGTCTTTTCTTCCAAAATCATTCTGTTGGGATTCAGACCCAGGACAAAAGATTAAGGTGCCTATTTAACATAACAAAGTGGGCCTGACTTCCAGGTTCTCCCAGCATTCCTCAGTCCCTACTGTTACAGGGCATGGCTGGCATAACCCACACTCTACCCTGTACTTTCCAGCCCAGGAGAGGGGCTTCCTCTCCCCCAGTGACTCTTCACTATATAATTCAGACATTTTGGTGAGTTCTCTCTCTCTTTCTGCATATCTCTCTACATACCTCTCTCTCTCTCTCTCTCTCTCTCTCTCTCTTTCTCCCTCTCTCTCTTTCCCTCTCTCCATCTCTCTTCTCTCTGTGTGCACTCTTTCTTTTCCCCTTTCCCTCTGTATCCTTCTGTATGGCAACTTCAATGACCCCCTCCTGTGTGGTTGGTGAACTCATCTGAAAGCTGCCACCAATAAACTTGCTTTTATACTTTAATTTGGCTTGAATAAAAGAATACTTATCACCTCTCTCTAATTCATCCATAATAGTTTGAAAAACGAAGAGTCAGATCTTTGACCCCAAGATAGGCCTTCCTTTTGGCAGTATAAAATCTGGAGCAAGCAATGTCAATTTGGATCACACACTGACTACTTGACAAATTGGTCAGGTAAAGGTAGAAGGAAAACAGAAGGTGGATGAAGGACTGTTCTTTGTTTGGGGAACAGTCAGCACGTGTAGCTATGATTGCCAAGAGAAGTTTGGCTGGAAGGAAACAGCCTTATGCATAGCCTGTACTATTTGAATGGTATCCCCTAATTAACAGCGTTCAAGTTATTGCTATTACTCATGAACTTCTTTGACTCTTATTACTGGTTTATACAAATAAGCCCAGTTCCCTTATTATTCCCAGGTATGTAGCATTCAAATTTATCAGAACCTAGGGAGAGTTGGCTTGAGGTGCGAGTCTCTACTTCGTTCATTCTGTCTTAGTTAGGCTTACTATTGCTATGAGGAAGCACCATGACCAAAAGCAAGTTGGAGAGAACGGGATTTATTCAGCTTACACTTCCATATTGCTGTTCATCATCAAAGAAAATCAGGACAGGAACTTAAACAGGGCAGGATCCTGGAGGCAGCAGATGATACAAAGGCCATGGAGGAGGGCTGCTTACTGACTTGCCCATCATGGTTGGCTCATCCTGCTTTCTTACAGAACTCGGGACCATCAGCCTAAGGTCGGCACCACCTTTGGTGGACTAGGCTCTTTTCCCATCAATCACTAACTGAGAAAACGTTCTACAGGCTGGCCACATCCCAATTCTCAACTGAGGTTCTATCCTCTCAAATGACTTCAGTTTGTGTCATGCTAACATAAAGGTATCCAGCATACATTCCTTTTGCTTTCATGAGGCACCACGAGATATGTTTCAATAAAATAGGAAAGTGAAAAACTAGAATACATGACCTGCAACCCATCAAAAACAAGACAAAGCACAAAGGAATCAAAGTCCAGACTGTGAAAAATAAACACTACTTGACAAACAATACACTATTTTTTTCTATATTTCATCAAAGCAATATGGACAATTAATATTTCATGTGTTCTATAAAGAAAGAGGATAGAATTTGACCTATAAAGTTTGAAACACACTGTATTCATTTATGATTCCCTAACATATATTCAGATAACAGACGCATTATTGTTCATGAAAGAACTCCAAATTAAAGGGTGATTTCAGTCCAAGTAAACATGGAAAAGCTGCCAAATCCATCTGCCTGGCTTCCAGTGATCTCATCTGTTTTCATCAAACAATATTGAGCTTTCTCAAATTAGGTTAATCTTTCGCCTAGTTATTAGGCCATTTGGATACAAATTTATAACCATTATTAATAAGAAGAAAAACAATCTTGAAAGTATGCTAAATCTTTTGCTTGACAAGAATCAGTTATAAATTACTTGCCTTTGCTTTAGGGATTATTCTGGGCTCACAAAAGTTAAGAACAATCAATTAACAGCATCATCCATAACTAGCTGGCATATGGCTCAGTAACACCATTGAGTTAATGGATGAATGAACGTTCTGATCAATAAAAAGGGCTGTGAGTGTGTGAAGTCACAAACACATGATGGCCAAGTCTTTCAGAGGACACTTTTGGAAGAATAGTCACATTTCTTCCCTTCAACAATCTACCCACCCACTACCTTTCCCATACCAACATCCCTTTCAGAGGAAAATAACTCCAAGACAAGATAATACTGACTTACATTATTGTCTGTCCCTCCCCTTTCCCAGGTAATCAACAAACAAAAACTTATTTCAAATTAGTACTGATACAGTAGGCCTGGAGGGAAGCCTGGGAACTGGTATTTTAACACAGTCCCTGGATGAACTGGAATGGGAATAATTTCAAAGAACTAGTACATGCCTTTGTGTAGGCCTTATCCTTCAGGAGTGAGCCTTCCACAGACTCATCCCTGTAACTGAGACCAATTCTTTCTTGTTCACGAAAATGCGTTGCCTGTTCTACAATAGTTCCTTGGGCATGTGTTCTGATCCTTTGTCTAGCAGCTGCCTTCTTTCCTTTCCTGCTCGCTCTAGCCTGCCATCCTGAGTTGCCCTCCCCCTTGGCAGGCATTGGAGACATGGACACCCTCTGCTTTATCTTTGGGAAAAAAATAACACCATGAAAACTGGATTATCTCACTTGTATGGGTCTTCTGATTCCTCAGACAAAAACAAACAAAAAAATAAGAAAGAGAAATCACATCAGTCTTGTGGGAACTACTGGATGAGCAACAAGATCCCAGTCCACTGTCCAGTGATGGAGTAAAACAAGAGCCGTTAGCACTTCTTGGAAAATAACAAATATGGGAAAGGTCTTAAAATTCATCAGATAATCCCACCTCATAACCTGAGGGATCTAACAGTGAGAGGTCCACAACATTTATCAGCCTTGGGGAAAAGCTCTTGGAAGATGCAAGCTTGAAAGTTAAAAAAAAAAAAAAAGGATCAACATTCCCCAAATGATCTTTTCCTGTGAGAATGATGTCATCACTGGAGAGCTGAGTACCTGATCAGCCCCTGGCCTGTAACAAGGGTAACAAGGAATAGCAATCATTCTTAAAGATGCATAGAGAAGGGGTAGGGCCATAGTCCCAACACACAAACATCCAAGTTTGTTATTATTTATAAAGGAGTAAAACTAAGCTTTGCATAATAACAAATGAACTATGCATCTTAACTATAGAAATGGCCCAAACACATAAAGAGCTCATAAAATAAGATGTAAACATAACCATACATTTAGGACAATACATGAAGCTTAGTGGCAGTTCCAGTGAGAATGGCCCCAATAGGCTTGTATGTTTGGATGTTTCATCCCTGGTTATTTAAGAAGGATTAAGAGGTGTAGCCAGTCACAGGAATAACAGCAGGAATAATAACCCTTCTTTCCTTCCTTCAATAGCTAATATCCTAATTTTGGATAATTCTATATCTGTACTTCTGTATCCATGAAAATAGCATATCTCCAACTATCATTCCTCATCACTTAGGGACAAACAGCTTACAAATTCTGAAGGAAATGCTTGGGATTTTCCTAAGCTACGTAGTACCATCCACTGGAGTAAAGCATATACACATCTCCCCAGGCCTGGATTCCTAACTCACTGCCTTCAAAGAACTACAATGCATGCACACAGCAAGCCTTACAGGTTGATTCCTTGGCTGCTTGGTAAAAGCTAAAAATATAAACATTTATCCGAAGAGAGATGTTAAGTGAATTATCATACATCAGTTCCACAGAATTCATTCAACAACTGAAAAAGGCATGAACTGGACTGGGAAAACTCCTAACTCACATATTATTGAGGTTTTGAAAGCAAACTAAAACCGAGTACGTATGTACTCCATCTCTTCTCTGTACAAGAAAAGTGCACGTGAAGAATTACATCATAAAACCCTGCAAACGTTCTGGGATGGTCATAAGAAATTGATAACAGTTGTTTCTGAGCTGGGTGGGTTTTTGTCAGATCAGACACATTTGCTTCCCTTTCCTGCCTAAATACTTATTGTGTTGATGTGCTGGTTACCTAAAACTAAAAATTAAGGAGAATGATGTTAAGGAAGTGAGTAAAGAAAGAGTCAGGAAAGAAAATGGAAAAAAAATCCCAAGAAACAATGGGAGGTGGTTAGTCAGTTTGGGGATTCAAGGCCCGCCCTCCCCCGTTTACTTATTCACACAGTTGAGTAACGGAGAGACCTTTGACACACGTTCTCCAGCATGCCAACATCTGAGTTAGATTTTCTTGGCCATTATGGGTTGTTTGGCTTTGGTTCCCATGTCATCATTCTAAAGCTTTCAAAGTGGAAAGGGAGCAAAGGGTCAGGAAAAAGATGGCCTCCCAGCTACCCAGCACAAGTTTCCCACACCAGGCGTGGTTAGCTGGAACAGATATTCTCTCTCAGCTCTGGAAGGTAAGGCTGACACATCCTCAGCAGAAGGTGTCCCACTACTCATTTCCTTCTTCTGGGATCAGGGGCTGTCTGGCCTCAGCCTGCATGGGCACAGGCAGGGGTGGAAGGGTGTTCTCAGTGGAAGCTTCGAAAACACTGCCACCAAGGTCCATAGTTACCAATACAACATCTAGGAGTTAGATGGTTGGACCACCTAGTCCTGTCCATGTCTCTGTCATTTAGCAGGTCTGTGATGCTAAGCACACCAAGAAAACCCCTCAGAGTTGCTGTTTTCTCATAACACAGAATGTGGCTCCTATAGTGCCTCTCACATTCCAGAGGAACGAGTCAGTACCTGGCTGTAAGTAAATGCTTCCTCGGGACTTTGCACTTTCTATTTGGATAAAGAAGATAACCTTTGTAATTCATCATCACTACAGGCAAGGCATTTTAACCAATGTTCCCCCTGGTCCATTGGCTCTTGAGGAACACCCACTATGCTTGTGATTCCCTAAGGATGAAGGATGGCAACAACAAATGTACTCGCCAGGATGCTTTAGGGCTGCTTCATCCCGTTTGCAGCACCAGGTTCCAGCTTCCTGTATGTTCTGCTAATGGTAGAGCGGTTCCACCCAGGATGACTAAGAGTCAACTCCTCTAGGAAGCCTGAGATCTCATCCCGCACCCATTGCTCAGGAACACATCACTATGAGAGGCCTGAGTTCACTGCCAGGAGGAAGCAAGCAGTACCTTGGAATGCAGAGGCCTTCAAAGCAGAGCACACTCCACCAGCTCACCATTACAGTGTGCTAACTCACAGGAAACTGGGGAGGTCTGATTCTCTATTATATACAGTATCTGCTTTTGTAAACTGTATATATATTATATACAGTATTCCCAATCAGATTAAATACTTTGACTTGGATACAATGTTTTTTAAATATCATCTGACTCTGAACTAAAGCATTAGCACAAAGTGCTGTATTACTCATCATCTCTGTGTCCTTCCAACTGAGTAGGAAAAGGCAGTGGCCTCAGTGTTAGCATGGGGATGCCCATGGGAGGACCTAGCAGGAGCATAGCTGCCACATCTGGCCTGGGACTTAGAGGACACATTAATGACCCATTATTTTTTTCTGAGTTAACACGTGGTACCAAAAGGTTGCTGGAGTTTAGCAGGTTCCTCAGGAGGCCAAAGCCTGAATCAGTCAAGGATAATCCCGAGCTGTGTGGCATGCTCAAGTCCCTCTCACACGGTCTTTGAAGTCATTTCTCCACATACAATGGGCTTTGCTTTAGCTCCTTGCCTCCATCCTTACCCAGGGCTGTTATATACCTTACCTGGTATATAACAGTGTCCGAAATGAGTAAATAAGTGTCCATACTTTCCCATAAAAGAATCTTATGTATCTACTAAGTATATATGAAAGTATATATGAAAAACAGAGGCATTATATGTCAAGTGGGAAAAATAAAAATAGTGCGATAAGATTGTTAAGATGTAGGACAGGGAGAAGAAAGAGGGGCAGGAAAGGGGCAGTAACCAAAACCAAGGATGTATGGAAATAGAAGGGGACTTGTTACTCAGCATGCTTAAGAATATATCACATCAATCATGGAGGACAGAGAAAAGTAAGGCAAACAGTAACCGTTTTTCATAATAAACACAGTGTAACTGTTCACTTCTGCAAACTGAAGTGACCAGTAAGTCCTTTCTTCCCACAGTTTAGAGCTTTCCTGTAAGCCTAAATTATGATTCTAAATAGAAAAAACCACAAATGAGGCAAAACACTTGGAGTCTCTAGTACCTAAGAATAAAGATAACTGTGTTCCTTAAACACACAGCACTATATTCTAGTACAGAGAAATATTAAGAATGCACCTTTAACACCTACCTCCTAGAAAGGAAAAGGAGAGACACAGAGTTGCTCAGAAAGGTTCTCATTTACGTAGCCATCTGTTTACTTATATCTGTCGAGCTGTCCCTCCATCACTGGGATGAAGCTGTCTTGATTATGGTGGGTAATCTTTTTAATGTGTTCTTAAGTTCAGTTTACAGGTATCTGTTCCAGTTTTATGTCCATGCCGATCAGAGAGATTTGTCTATAATTTTTCTTTTTTTCCCTTTAATTTGTTGTGTCTTTTTTTTTAAAGGTATTAGTGAAATTCTGGTGTCATGAAAGAAATTGGAGTATTTTTTTTCCTCTTTCTATTCTATGGAGCAGTTTTACTTACTCTTTAAAGGTCTGATAGCTTGAGCCTAGGGTTCTCTGATTGGAAGAGTTATTTATTTATTTATTTATTTATTGTTTTTTTTTTCTGTTTCATTCCTTGTGATGGATTTGCTTAAAATTTTAAATATCTTTTTTGTTTAAATTTGATAAATTATATGCTTCAAGATATCCATTCAATGGCAGGTTCAGTGTTTAAAAACACTTTCTGCTCTTGAAGAGGGCCTAGATTCAATCCCTAGCACCCACATGTGGCTTACAACCTTATGTAACTCCAGTTCCATGGATTTCAGTGACATTTTCTGGCCTCCACAGGCACTACACAGATGGTTCACATACATACCTAAAATCAAAACACTCAAACACATACATAAAGAAATATATCTTTTAAAAAGGGTTTAAGAAGAAATTCATCCTTTTCTGTTTTGCAATACAGCAGAATATGGGCTTGAAGCATGTATGTATGCTTATCTGGGTTTTAATACTGTCTGCTGAACTGCTTCTTTTTCATCTCTAGTTTTATTAGTTTGGGTTTTTCTAGTTTTCTAATTTTGGTTTGTTTAGCAAAAGTTTGTCAATCGTATTAATTTTTCAAAAAACTAGCTCTTTATTTCATTGATTTTTTTGTATTTTTTTCATTTCTATTTTACTAATTTTTGTTTCAATCATAGTAATTTCTTCCCATCTTTTCTTGAGTGTTCTTATTTTTCTAATGCCTTAAGGTGCATCATTAAGTTATTTATTTGGGTTTTCTCTGATTTTCTGATGTAGGCACTTTAGCTACAAACTTTCCTGGTAGACAAGGGAGTGGTGCTGTTTGTACACACAACAACCTATCTACACAAAGAGAATTGCTGGCTTTTGTTTCATCTGAAGTATGAAACCTTTTCTGCTTGTTCATCTGCTTTGTCTTCACTCTGTCCTCCACTTATTCTAATCTTCCAAGGGAAAGAGAGAACGAAGGTACACACGGTTCTAGAACATTATATTGAACACTGAACTGACTCCAATAGACCCAAGAATAAAGCAGCGAATTTAGCATTGTGAGTTCTGATAGTAGCCCCTACACACTAGACCAATAAAACAAGAGAAGAATATAAAGGGCTTACAAATAGGAAAGGACAAAGTTGAAGTATCTTTATTTATACATGATTTGTTGATATGCATAAAAAACCTTAACCCCTCCACCAGAACACTCCTACAGCTGATAAACATTTCCAGTAAGATGGTAGAACACAAAATTAACACACAAAAGTCACTGTTGTTCTCGTATATCGATGACAGATAAACTAAGGAAGATATCAGGAAAACAACACCACTCACAATAGCCTCAAAAAAAAAATTAAAAATAAGTCTAACCAAGGAAGACGTGGAAGACTTGAATAATGGAAACAGCAAAAACTTTAGAAGGAAAAATGAAGAAGAAACCAGAAGACAGAAATACCTCCTGTTTATGGATTGATAAGGTTAATATCTTGAACATGGCTAATGTGCAAAAGTAATCTACAGGTTCAGTGTAATCCCCATCAAAATAATAATGCAAATTTTCACAAAAAATTGCAGAAATCTTCAATTCCAAACACACATGCACGCATACACACATACAAACACACATACACACACGCAGGGAGAGAGAGAGAGAGAGAGCACATAATCAAAATCATCCTCAACAATGAAATAAATACTAAAGATATCACCACATCATATATATATATATATATATACACATATATATATATATATATATATATATATATATATATATATATATATATGAGTTTAAATGGAGTTGCCCAATATGAGGGTGTAATACCTAACAAACAATAGATTATCATTATCATAGATTATCAAATAAAAACCCAGAGTCTGGTATGAGCCACTTCCCTTGAAATTGTTGGTCAGTTGGTGTCCTATAGACTCCCCAAAACAATGCAGCCTATTACCATTGCTCTTAGTTATTCTCTACAAGTTGGTACTAAGACCTTATTGCTGAAGACACCACATACATGAGTCATAGGACATGGAAGAATCATGCTGGCACTGATCAGGGAATGTCATCCCCGTTGGCTAGCTCTCATAGTGTTGGAAGGAGGAAAAGGAGAAAAGTAATTGATGGTTTTACTCAACTGTAC
>JANHMN010000006.1:72420399-72495897 GCA_030674055.1 Rhabdomys pumilio
AGAGAGGGAGAGAGAGAGAGAGAGAGAGAGAGAGAGAGAGAGCGAGCCAGCCCCTACCTCTTCCAGCTCCAGCTGCCCCAGATGTTTCCTAAAACATCATTCATTACTCCAGCCAGCCTCTGTTTCATTGGGTCATAACCCTATTCTCTGTGCCTGTCTCTTCTTTTCATAAAGATACTGGTCACATTGGATTTGGGGCCACCCTAATTCAGTATGACCTCTTTCAATGGAAGAATATCTGCAAAGACTATCTCCAAAAAACAACCCTTGCCGAGGCTCCAAGTATATATGAACTTTTGGGGAGCTCCCACGTGTACTGCTGTGTTCTGACTTAACAGCATACTTCTGAAGCACACATCCTGAAGCCCTGGCTTAAATTTCAGGTGTCTTCATGCCATGCTACCCTGTGTTTTCCCACACTGTACAGCACTGGACCTCACTTCCGCCTTCTCAGAGCAGGTTCCTTCGTTAAAATAACAAAGATGGAACACACAACACTGAGTGGTCCGTGGGAACCACAACTTAGTGCCACAGAAGTTTCCTGGGGCAAGTGTCAAGAGAGAGCCAGGGACCTCGGATGCTGCAGCCCCTGGCCAGGGTGGTAGGAAAGACCTGGGCTAGAGCCAACAGCAGGCGCCACCAGACAGCATTCCAGACAAGCGTGAGGGCACCAGGGCTGCAGGGCAGGAGACTTCGGGGCTGCTTCAAAGACATGTGGGGGAACAGAGATTTAATTTGGGAAGAAAAAAAATTTAATAGGAACCCAAATGATAAAAATTTGGGTTTAAAGACTCCTCTGGCAGAAGAGGGCTAGACGAGTGTGGAGCCTGGAAAAACCAAGTGTTGAAACGTCTTGACAAAATACGCCCATGTGCATGTGTACAGATGTGCACAGGCGTCATGCTTGCATCTTCTCTGTCGCAGCATTTTAACACCATGCCTCAGAAAATATACCAGTTGTGAGGATCTGCTTTTCAGCCATTCACACCCCCCTTCCTGGCAGCTCCCATGCCAGTCCTCTGTATATGTGCTTTCATTTCCCTCCTGACACCCACCTGCGTGGCAGCCAAGAGCTGGCCGGAGAGAAAGACAAAAAGAAATGAAGATGTGGAAAGCAACAGCCACCAGAGAAGGTGGCAGGGATCAACTCACCTTTGCATCGCTCACAGCAGGCACCCCTCTGCTTGATGGCCAGCGCACAGTCCCGTGACAGCACAGGGCATTTCTCCCTCTTACAAGTCACCTCTTTGTTCTAGACAAAACGAGACAAGGGACATTCGGGATCAACTTCACTCAGAATCCAAAGCCCCAGCTGCAGCTTCCTCTTCCTATCTTGCCTTCAACTTGGCAAGAAAACCCTGAGATAACTGATGGAATTTTTCTTTCCCTGGAACAGAACCTATCCCCCAGGAATACGGGACTTTAGGAGAGTAGTGTGCTTTCAGAGATGAGGGAGTGGGAAAGCCCCATCTTTAGATGCCAGTCTTGCCCAGATAACCCCATGCTGAGGAAGAAACTTTCTCGAGCTCCACCCTAAGGTTTTCTTTCAGTACACACTCCAGAAATGATAATATTTGTGTAAATCATATTTTGCCCATTGGCTACCTGGGCCAAGATTGCATCGTGAGAACAAAAATATTTTCTCACGGCTGTCCAACAAGCCTTAATAGCAGAGTGCATTAAAATGCACCGATCTAAAGTTCCAACTCAAATAACGACAAAGTTGAGCATTGAATCGCTTCAGTAATAGAAAAAATAATATTCCACATGCCAAGCACAGACACAGTCGTCAGTGTTTTATAGCTGTGGGACAGCTGCATTACATTAGCGCTTATGCTAATGAAAGTGTGGTAAGCATTTGCATCTTTGGTTTATCCCGAAAGGTTAGCTGTTAAAATGTCTTAGATGAGATCTGAACGCGTTGGCATGCCTGACTCCACAGAGAGTAGTGATCTCTGGATCTCACAACCTGACCAAAGTAACAAAGGCTCCTGATAGGCCCTATACTTCCATTGAGATTTAAATCCCATGAAATAAATTTCACAGATAAGGAAAACAAACCAAAATCGTTGAGGGTAGCTGGTCTGAATCGGCTTCCATGGCCCCAAGGAGAATCTCTCTGAAGTCACAAACGTGCATCACCCATGCCCTAGGTCTGAGCTGAGGTTGTAGCTACTATGACCTTCACTTCCAGGCATGTGGCAAGTTGGGGAACCACAATGCCAGCTCTGCTCAGCTTGGGACAAGTCTACAGCTCTCCTTGGAAGAGGACATGTTCACTCCTAAGAAGAGTCACATGTTCTCCATGTCCTTGAGGAGTACATTTCAAGGGTGGAAGAAAGGTCACACCACCTCTGGTCTCAGACCTCCAAGAAATGGCTCTGTGTGTGAGGAAGGAAGGAAGGGTGGGAGTGGTGCACACATTGGAGCCTGAGAGCCCCACCCACGCTCACCTACCAAGTCTAGACTCCAAGCAGTTATAAAAGAAAATGCATTCAACTTCTACAGAAGCCTTGCTATTTCCCTGCCTGGTTGTTGCTTTTCTAGGTCACCTGAGGCCTGCCATGGTCTATGTTAATATCCCCAAGGTTGTCCCAAGTTTGATGAACGTACGGAGAAAGAGCAATTACCACAGACACCTGGACCTTGTCCTGCAGGGCTGCTGTTGCTGTTGTTTTGCTTTATTGCTGTTGTTTTGTTTTATTTTTATTTATTGATTGACAGTGAGGGATGAGAGGGTGTGGTTGACATGGGCAATGAATTGTCCATTCTCTCCATTCTCTCTCTCCATCCCTGTTTCCATCCCCCCTCCTCTTTCATCCTCCCATTTCTTTTTTCCTCCGATATTCCCATTGAGTGCCCTATGGTTATTATACCCACAGAGCTAACCTCACTCATCCATTCAGCTCCTGTGGTACAGTAGTCTCCCTCCTTATCTGTTCACTAGAACAGCCCTGCCGCTGCTGAGAACTTCTTAATGAAAGCTGGCTCTGCCACCAGCCCACTGCAGTGCTGGTCTGAATAATAGAAGAAGGCTAAGTCGGTAAAGCACAGCTGTGTGTCCTGGTCCCCACTGAAGATGAGGCAGATGACGGAGCTGTCTAGGGCCTATGGAAACAGCAGACCAGGTGTCCTGGCTCCAAGCCTTCCAATTCTCCAGCTTTCTTCTTCTTTTCCCAATGATGATGGTTTCAAAAGGAACTGTATCACAGCTCACATTTTTGTTTTTATAAAATTCCAAACATAGTCAGTTATGACAGTATAAATTAAAGTGATGCATTTTTAAAGTTTTGGGTATTATTGACCATATTCCTACTAAAGGCAACAAGAGTGTCTAACAGGTATGCAAGTGTGCCTATGTATGTGTTCACTGCTTGAAATTTCTAGCTGTGACTTCACTTGCAATGTGTGGATTCTGCAACTCCTGTTTTACCACAGACTCCTTCACCCCAGGAAGACTGAACCTGATAGGAACATCACAAGCAGAGTTTCTGTCTCATGTGTATATAAAAATGCAACAAACCTGATTACAGCATGGAGAATGGTCCCCCTAAGACAATGTCCTCTCTAAAAGGAGGAGTCCTCAGAGTTCAAACTTTCAGGACAGTCAGAATGATGAGAAGAAGCAAAGTGAAATCTGGTAACTAGGAAGGCGGAAGGGGCATGCTCTTCAGAACTGCCAGCTAAATTAGAAACCCGGGACAGAGTCAAAACCCATAACAGAAGTCCAAGCAAGATTCACAATAGAAAGAGCTTGTAACTGTAGTCCACCATACATGGCAATCCAGGCAAATGGTTTGTACAGTCACTTCTGGAGTTTTAAATACATGTAGACAGACAGACAGACATGTATACATAAGCTTTAGGCATATATTTAGGGGATAAAATTTCCTTTCTGTTTACCCTTAGGATTTTTTATATCCTATCGGAGTCATGTTGGAGATGCCAGATCCCACCATTTCTTGGAGTCTGTTTGGAGTCTGGTTGGTGTGGATGTGAGGATAGACTTAGAATCCCAGGACCTCGAGGAAAGAAATAACAAAGCTGCAAGAACACTGTTGAGACCCTGCTTCCTCATCCCCTTAATTGATCCTAACAGCTATATGGGAAATTCAGACACAGGTAATTAACACCACTTGCCTGGCTTCCTAAGCTTGGACAAGACACAAAAACCCATATCCTGAAGACAGTGGCTCTGGCAAGGAGCGGTATACACAAAGCCCTGTGTTCAGGAGCCTGTCCTCCCCACAGCACCACCAATCATAGCTGAGGCTAGAGGGTGCAACTCATTCAGTTCAGGTTTTAACTCAGCAAACACTTTCTGACAGCGAGCCACACATACTGTGCACTTCCTCTGATGGTATGTAGACTCTGAGCTAAGTAAGATCACACAAAACTTCATCTCAGCCTGATTCTACAGATAAAAAAGTAAAGCTGGGACATGTGCCCAGAATCAACAACACAAGTGAGGGAGGTCTGGAACACTAACTGATCTCTGCCATGCAAAGTCTACACTTTGGTACTTGGGTACATTGTGGGCATTCAGGATACAGAGTGGAAAAATAAAGAAAAAAAAAACAGTATCCCTGCTTGGGTCCTCTTAATACATTTCCACATGTGAAATCAGCCCCCATCTCCCACAGAATCATTCCAAGGACCAACCTCAGAGTCATGGGACTGCTACAGACACCATCTGCTTTGAAAAGACAGCTCCAATCAGATATCAACAGGGCCAGGCCTATCACACCTCTGAAAGACAGACTGATACCCAAATTCCAGGTAGGTTTGGAGAATCATCCATTCTAAGCAAACAGAACCAATGGCCAAAGGCTATATTCACACAAGGAAAAGGCCAAAACATAATAACCTAACCAACGTGTGTGATCATCACTTCATGGCTCTTTGTTTTCTCAGCCACCATGACTCTGTGCTTACCATCTCTAGGGTCAGCCAGCTGAGGAGGTAGGTCTGAACCAGTGTCTCCTTCCAGAAAGTTGGACCACAGACACCTTAATGTCAACAAATGCATCCAAAAAAAAAAAAAAATCATGGCCTTGCGATGCACCCTCAACAACTTGTTAACATGCACAAAGTAAAGGGGGCGGTATAGAGAGTAAAAAAAAAATTACATGTCTGGCAAGAAAACTCTATAAGGACGTCAGCCAAACCACAGCTCCAGCAGAAGCCAAGTACAGACAGGATGACAGCAGTCAGCTTGCTGAGTCTGACACTTGCCGCCAGATGGCAGCACAGAGCTCCCTGGCCTTAGTTGCAGCCTTGAGCCTGACTCCTGCCTACAGAGCTGTCTCCTGTCTGGAGAGAGTGGGATCATGAGTACAGGAGACACCAAAGCACCAACGTGAAATGTTTCTAGTTGCTTCCACACACTGGAAAAGATAAATTAAAGTGGAGATGTCCTTGAATATTTCCACAAATGCTTGAAGATAATATTTTCCAAAACACTGTTCAAGAACCAATCCCATTATAGACTGTAGGAACTATTACCCCATGTTTTATCTATGTTAAAAAATAATAACAGTAAACTGAAGATAGGAACTCAGCGGCCAATACAGTGACAGAAGTGGGGGCAAGACTATCTGCTGGCAGACACTATTATTAACCCAGGAAACAGTATCACAAGTGTCCCACAATATGGCTGATGTGCCGCTTCCAGTGGCCATACTAGACAGAGATATCATGCTGTACAAGTCTCCTCTCCTGGAAGAAGCCTCAATTTCCTTCTGTTCTGGCCCCTGTGAACACAAGATCTGCCCCAAAAGCATGCCACTGGCCCTCCACAGAGTGCTAATTCAAACAGCCAGGTCCTTCTTCAGAAGACTAGGAAGGCTGTGAAGTTGTGGTCCCCAACCCACCACCACCACCAAATGATATCAATAGAGCACGTGGACCAAGTGTACTCTTGGAGAAAATAAGCAGACAGAAGTGGCTCCCTGCTAAGTTAGGAGTCCTTCCTTCCTTCACACAAGCTCACTTCCCTCTGCCATTTCATCATGATAATCTAACTTGGAGAAGGAACCTACAGAAAAATAATTCACAACCCCTCCCCCAACCAAATGCAAACATCCAAGGGAGTAGATGCATATCCATCTCCAACGCCCCCTCCCCCCCCCCCCCCCCCCCTCCCTCTATTATCAGCTGCCAGAGGGAAGCGCTTGTCCATGATCCCGGCAACTTTGAGAGACAAAGCAGTTCACACATGGCTCACTGCTCTATTCTGTGGAACAGGAATGAGTGCAGGCTTCAAGCATCTGATCTGCAGAAAGGATATTGGAAAGAATTCCCTGTGGATTAGAAGCCATGGAAATGGGTAAGGATCACGGGACACTCTGACCCTGCATCCAATTCCTAATATTCTCTAAAGCACACGTGGTGGCGTTTCACACATGCAGTCTCAAAACTGTTCAGACAGGAACTCGTTCTTAGGAATATGGATGTTTTTGTTGGGTTTTCCAAGGAAGGGAGACCAGGAAAAACTGATCCAACATCAACGAGTATACTCTCACTAGAATTTCTAGTCTCCCCATGCATGAAGTTAAATGGTTCAACGTCTCCTTGAAGTACCCCCATTCTAACCCAACTCAAGCCCCCAAAGAGCCAAAGGGGATGTTATGGTACTTTGAAACATAAGTCCCAGTTTCTCGGAGGCAGTATTATACTCCCTTTCATAAACAGAAGAATAATACTCGGTATTGACATAGCACATTTCTTCTGAAGAACTCTGCAGACATTATTTCATTAATCCTCACAGGTTTCTTAAGTTTTTTAGAGGAAGAAAGAGTCCATAGTGAACTAAAGTGTCTCAGGCCCCTCAAAGAACTGGCAAGCAGTTTAGTTGGGAACTCAGTATGATTCCCAGGCCTGGATTAAGGTCCAGGCAAAAAGGTTAGTTGCTAAGACACAGCATTAAAATTTATAGGTATGTCGTATTAGAATTAAGCTAGCTCCAACACAACCCTGAGATTTTTAGAAATAGATTAACGTGTAGTTGAGCTACTCTGGGAATTTTCCAGGAAAACTAACCACCTGGGTCATAGGGGGAAGATCCTTAGCCTGTGCTGGTGCAAGATGACCATGAAAGGGTTTGGCCAGGACTTGGAAAAGAGGAGACCTCACACCACATGTCAAGCCTCAGACATTCTTGAATGCAGAGATATAGGCAAATGCTGAAAAAAGAAAGCTTTATGCAGTACCTAAAGACACAAAGAAAGTAGGCAGTTTGAATTATTGGAAATAATGATTCCCTCTGTGGTCAGGAGATCCTTTGAAAGGGGGCATGAACACCTGAGATGAGTTAGTGCTGGCTTAAGTCTACTTTATTTAGCCTGTTTCCTCTGGACAAGAACCAGTATCCTGAAAATCATAATGATTTCCAAGGGTGTGCTGAGATAGCCCACTAGTTGTCAACAGTGATAATAATAATTTACTATTTTAATTACATTTCCCTTGCTTGTTCTTCATTCTTGATTACACAACTGATCTCCCCATAATTCTTATGCAGAAAGAGCCAGAAGAAAAAAGTAAAAGATAAACACCTATCACCAAGCCTAAGGACACACAAATGTAAGACATTGGGTCATGGGCCAGTTCAATGAAACTTGGGAGGAAAAGAGACTAGCAAAATCATTCCTAATGTGAAGAAGGTAGAGGTGAGAGGTCCTCAGAAGAGGAATATGGTTCCCAAACCTTCCCTGCTCCTGAACTGAGCTGAACTTAGTCAGAAAATAGAGAGGGGCATTGTGGGCCCTGCAGTTTGAGCCTCCAGCTTGTTTCAGGATGTTGCATTTTCAAGTTTTTCTCCACCCTTAACCTGCACCACTTTTGCAAATTCTTTCAATGGCCAAAGTCACAAAGTGTCCCGGCTTGTCTCTAGTCAAATAGTGAGTGGCACAGGGCATTCAGAAAAAGATGCTGACCTCATTGCATTTCTAGAAAACTGAGAGTCCTGACTAGACTGAAGACCTGTAGTGGTGTTTGGACCCTTCACTCGTGCGATGAGCCTTGGGAAGGTGTTGGTACTCCTTCTGATTTGTGAGGAAGAAAACTCAGAAACAGAGAAGTCCACCAAGCTTGCACAGCTAGTCTGGGCAGAGACTCACACTCAGGACTCTCTTTCCCAGATAGCCAGGGCAGAGAACTCACACCCGGAGCTCTCTGCTAGGAAAGTATGACTTAACCGCTACAGTTCATAGCTTGGCCTAAAGGCTCAAAGGAGCCATCTTTCTCAGCAGTTAAGAATTTAAATATTTGCCTTCATCAAGCATTCCCAACTTTCAGACCATTATAAACCTTGGTGTTTTATGATTTCATTTTGAACGCACAAGTTAAAATATATATATATACTGTGTTTTAGGAAAGACAGATTATATCTCTGACTTTAAAAAAACGAGTCCGAGCTTCTAAGTAACCAGTTGAGATCATTTGCAAGATGGATCAGAAGCCGGACTCAACTCTTCCAAGTCCTTCCATTTCTTTCTCAATCTGCATGTACAGGCGTACTTTCCCATGAGCCTTGCAGCATCCCAGAGCCATAATTCTGGAGACTTTGTGTTAAAATGTCTTGTAAGAACATCGTGCAGTCCATTGTACTACATCTGGGAGTGTTGTTCTTTCTTCCCTGTCTAGGCTCAGTGAGTTTACCCCAGAGACCTAGGCCCTGGCAAACGCGGCCTCCTCCGGCCCAGCTCACAGTGCAAACTCGGGACAAAGCTGCCCTTGAAACCTGACCATTTAAAAGACTTTATGAAGCCCACTGGGGCCAACGATTATTTTGCAACAAGTCATATCCCATGAAGAAATTCACTTCTCTGCAACACAAAACAGAAGGAGATTAAAGAAAAAGGCAGGGGGGTTAAAGAAAGAAGTAAGGACCCTGCTGTTCTGTCTGGCCAGAATCGTGTCTTTTACTACCCGCATCCTTTACAAAGACGGTGTGCTGATGATATATGGCCCTCATACATCATGGAGTGACAGTGTTCGCCCAATACTGTACCTTGAAAATATGACACGTGCCAGCAGAAGCAACAGGGGATTAATATGGAGGCTCCTCTTACATTCAAGTTCCCTAACATTTCAATTTTTTTTTCAACAGGCTCTAGTTTGTTGGAGGAGTTATTGGAGGTCCTAGTCTGGTTTAAGGGTTCAGGTCTGGCACTTAGTTTTTCCTATTCAAGGGACTCTGAGAACAAAGGAGCATGGGCTGTTACAATGTCCCGGCTGCTCAAGTACAGCTGTGATTTAAAACAGGGCAGTGTCAAACAGCTCCTCATTCTGTTTAATCATATTTTGAAATAGAACCAAAACATTAGAGATGGCAGAACACAAAAGAAATAACCACCAAATAAAAATAGTAGCCCAAAGAAAGTAACAGCCTGGTTTTTATTATACCTTACATCATATAAGCAAAGGTCTCCCGGCAGCCCCACATTCACGGAACCGAAACAGGCTGGCTAGAGAGCAGCCAGAGACTATGACCACGGGCTCTGTCGCAGACGCTGCCATCACACTCAAAGCAGACGGTAAAACCGAAAGGAACACTGTGCCCTCTTCTACAAGTGAACAGGAACCAGGCATGTGAAGAAAAGGAAACCAATGGCACCCTTCACTTATTTTGGCCAAATGTTCAAATCTCCCCATCCAAGAGGGACTCTGGCAATTGGAATATAGAAGGAAAGTGGGTGATGCACAGAAAACTTCTAAAAGACTCCTAACACTAGAAGACTTGCAAACTAGGGGTGAGGGGAGTAAGCCTTGCAAAGGAAAGTGGCTTCATGCACAAGTGGCCGTGGAGCCACTCCTAACACCTTTGATTATTTTACACTGCTGGGCACCCTTCAGCACATGGCGGATAATGAATTGGCCTCTTCCCCTACCGGAAAAGAAAACAGGAGAGGAACAGGCTATGAAATCCTGGGCCTAGCCCTATGCCTTCCTCAAGATCTCTCACTGTGTTGGGTGATCTGGCTCCAGCTATCAGTGGGATCTTGACTTCAGAGCATTGGCCTGCCTTCCAAAACTTCGGGAGAAAGAAGAATCTTATGTAAGGGATGAAGGTGGGTATGGAGCAAGCATGGAATGAGGGTAAGGACTTTAGGGGCAGAAAGATTGCAAGAACCGGAGGATCAGGGAGTTTGCTGTGAGAATGTATCTCCTAGCAGTGTTGTAAAGTCTCACCAAGATGGCTGCTTAAAAATGAGCTGAACAAGGAGAGTAACACTAGACATGCTAAAGTGGACGGGCAAAGCCCAGGAAGCCTCTACCCTACACAAAGAACTATGAGCAACTAAATAATGTTGAGAGCAGGAAAAATAGTCTTCCCCAGGGAAGAGGTTATACAATACCAAATGATCAGCCCTGAAAGGATACAAACAAGTAACATGATACACACCGCGAAGGTTGTATTTGGTACTTATGTATGTATGTAACATATGTACCTAACATGTAACATATGTACATAGCAACACTTAGTGGAAAAGGAGGCGATGAATTTGTAAGAGAGCTGGCAGGGTATATGGAAAGACTTGAAAGAAAGAAATAACATCATTATAACTTCAAAATAATTAAGTACTAATCAAAAAGCAATTCTGGAGGAAAGCAAGGAAGACAGTGGCTCCTGTATCGTAAGGGTTCCTTTCGTGATTTATACAATGTAAGAAGCTGGGTTCTCTGTTGTAAAAAGACAATGAATTCAATGGCACAATATGAGTTGTTCTAAAAGAAGAAAATACGTGTTTAAAGTGTGGAAAGCCAACTTCTTAGATATGGTTAGCAAAGCCGTCCCTGGAGGACTGATCCTACATCAATACCCTCTTGCTTCCCAGACCTACAAGTCAGAGTGAGCCTCAGTCCTCAAGTGTTTCCATACCTAGGGGTCAATAACCAGCCCCGGCGCAGAAGGAAAACAAGGGTTTTTGAGGACTGCCCAGAGAAAGCCTGGGTGAAGTAGAAGTTACAGAAATACCTGATCTTGACAAGCAAACAGTGCTGCTATCCAGGGGAAATAGCGGGGTGAAGGAGCTGCTACAGCCCATCTGTCATTTTGACAGAGTAACTTTCTGGTCACCAGTGAGACCCTTTTAAAGACATCTGCACAATTGACCCCTACCACCAGCAATCACTGAGCCTTTCAAAGGTCCCTGTGGGACAGAAGGCCCAGTTGGCTGTGGCCTGGACTCTCAAGGCCTGCCTCTATGTCATGGTTAGGGCATTGGGATGCTTCAGATGCTAAAAAGATCCCTGGCCCCATGCTGCCAGAGTTGGCCATAGTTTAGACAGTATGTGGTTGACCTGAATAACACTAGGCAGAAGAGCAAGGGGCTTGGGTGGCTAAGAGTCCAGAAAACCCCTGCCTCACACAGCCTCCCCATATGCTGGCCATTCTTAGCTGGAGTTGCTTTGACTCATCCACTCGGGCCATTACCCGAGTGTTCTCTTCACTAAAGTTTTCCCAAGGGCACATGCAGATGTCAGGAAGAACTGGAGAAACCACAGATGTATTTCATGGGCTTACAATGTAACTTTAATCTACTAGTTTCCATCTCCAAACTCTTTAAACCATCAATGAGAGCCAAATTAACACATAATCTATTTCTGAGATTAAACGTGTTGTGAAGAAACGGAAATGACTGTAAAACATTCTTAAATGTGATCTTATTGCTAAGGGGATTCTCATGTACCTCATTTAAAAAAAAAAAATCGACCCTGGCTACTATTTCCAACCACTAGTTTTAGCAAGGCATCCCTCTTAAAGCAATGTCTTAGCACCAACATACCTAACGACAAAAGCATCAACAACAACAATAAAAAAAGAAAAAAAAAAACGACCTTTTAAAATATGATGTTTGGGCTATAAGCATATTTTCCTGTGGATTAAACACTCCTACTTCATAATTCAGTCTATCTGACTAAAGAAAAAAGAAACATGAATCTGTTTAACAAATATTTTTGAGGCCCTGCTGTGAGCCAGGCATTTTGCCAGGTTTGGCTGGGAACAGAAAATATGAATCAGATACATCTTCTGCCCTAGAAGAGCTTACAGTCCAAGAGAGACAGGGGTGGAGCATGAACACTGCCAACGTATCTCCCGTGTTGCCACAGAAGTGGTCAGCAGTTCTGCTCACGCATCATGAAGAAAACAGACCTAGGAACTGAATTCTACCACAAAACCTCTCAAGTCACCCCAGGCATCCTGGTTCTTTAAACACTTGGAGAGCCATTGTCTGAGCTTTGAAAATGCTCTATTACACTACTGTCTCACTGACATAAATGTGACCTACACATCTCAGCCCTTTGGGACTTCACAATCCACAAATGAATCTTCTTCCGGGCCAGCACTACAGCCCACTAGAAAAACACGGCAACGTGGCTCAGAATTACCTGTGGTATAACAATTTGCTTTACAGATACATAGAGAAGTAAGGGGAGCTCATTCTAGGCAATTGTTTCCTTGTTGAAATTCCAATACTTAACAAAGTTTAGTAGTTCATTTATAACATGTTTTAAGTAAAATATAAAATACAAGGTAGGTTTTAATTAACATTTCAAAATCAATAGTTATCAAGCTACCAAGTGTGATGTGAGCCTGTATTTTCGAAATAGGTTTTCATAGGACATGCCTTTGTTTACAACGAAATTTTGCCTCGGTAAATACTCTAAATGGAAAATGCATTTACCACATCCACAATATCTTTAGATATAGTACAATGCAGGGTGTTGGTTGTTTCTGCTCTGTTATCTCGAAGCTGAACGAATGCTGCAGATCATTGCCATTGTCCTGAAGAACTATCTATCATACATTGCTAGCCCAGAAAAACATCCAAATTCAAGATATGTAATATGGTTTCTACTGAGCATATACTGTAAAAAAAAAATACAAATGAAAAAATCTTTAAGTGAATTATCTTAAGCTGGAATCATCTGGAATGTTGTTGTTGCTGTTGCTGCTGCTGTTATATAATGAATGTATTGTGACTACGGGATCGTTTGTTAGAAATAACACCTCATCTTTCAGTGCATTTCTACCCCTTGCCAGCATCATGCATGATCACAGGTAATGTGGTCCGTGAGGAGTAGTAGTAATCATGAGGTTAAAGCAGCAGTTTACAGTAAACAGGCAAACTTCTAATCTATTAGGGAAGAGAATTAATTAGATCAAATTGTTGAATCACACACATTAAATATAAATGTCATAAACCCATTAATCAAATAAATATGGATATGAGCTAGGCACTGTGGGTATGTCACAAACATGAGAGACACTGTATCCTCTTAGAGCTGATATTCTATTGGGGAAGACTTAAGGGAACAAATATTTCCATGATATAGCAAGTAGCGGCAAGGGCTTTCTTTGAAAATTAATCAGAGAACAGGAGAAAAATGATATCAGGTGTCACTATGTGGAAAATTAATTTTAAAATAAACCTCTAATATAGGAATATTTGCTCAGAAACCTTATCAAAGAAATGAAACTGAATAAGTACTCAGGACACATGTTGTAGACACAAAACAATACAGATGCAAAAACGCCCTGGAGAGGGTATCATGCAGACCTACTGGGGAACCAAGGAGGCAGCTGGACTAGTAAAGAAAGAGAATTCTTTGATGGGTGGAGAGAAAAGTGAGCTAAAAGATGTCATCCTCAGCCAGATTGCATAAGACTACAGACTGATTATTTTTCAAAATTAACTCATAGATATGAGATGCCACCATTAGATTTTGCTTGTGTGTGTGTGTGTGTGTGTGTGTGTGTGTGTGTGTGTGTGTTGTGTGTGTGTGTGTATCATATACATATATTGCTCATAAATATACAATATATATTTCTAAATTTGTGTAGTTTTTTTAAATTTGTGTGAGTGGTCTGCCTATATGTGCCACATGCATGCCTAATACCTGCTGAGGCCATAAGATGGTGTCAGATGCCCTGGAACTAGAGATACAGATAGTTGTAAGCCATCATGTAGGTGCTGAGAACCAAACCAAATCCTCTGCAAAAGCAACAAGTGCTTTTAACTGCTGAGCCATCTCTCAGGCCACATTTTGCTGAAGTTACATATCTATTTGTGCATGTCCCTGCACACACATGCAGGTATACAGCTGGTTTCTGAACACAAGGAGAGGTCAGAGGACAACTTTTAAAGTCAGTTCTCTCTTCCCACCACGTGGTTTCCAGGAATCAGACTCAGTTTGTCAACTTTGACAGCAGTGCCTTTACTCACTGATGTTTCTTGCCAGACCCCAAATAAATTTTTCAGGTTTGGCTTTGGCCACAGGAAGCAATAGAAAGGAATCAAGGAATAAGGGCCAAGTGTCTAACGGATCGAATAAGCAAACACAGCAATGAACATTAATGCCTGGGTGACCTAAGCTTCTAGGAGGGATGAAAATGTGACCTCCAAATCCATCATTTCAACTTGAGATGTTTCTAGCCCCACATATGGAGATACTAAGTGGATATTTGGGTACATGGTTCAGGATTTGGGAAAGTAGAGGACTGAGAACATGAGTGTGTGAACTGTCAGCATTTTCCACCATAGGTTGGTATGAAGTAGCATAGGGAATGACGAAAACATCTTAGCTGGCTCTTGCAGCCACTGAATATTTTAGATTTAAGAAGACAAAGATACATTTTAAAAATGCAAGTTAGCCAAACAGAACCCTTATCAACCTCCCAAGTGCTAAGTAAGTTCAGTGCCTGTGGGCTCTTATGCACAGAGACACATACACACACGTGTGCATTCCAACTATATGTGACCACTGGTTGAGATGACAGTGTTAATTCAGTGACCACTACAAACCACCTCTCAGCCACGACCTTAAGTACCAAGAAACAGGACAGGACTGGATTGCAGTCAAACATTACTCATCAGAGAGGCCATCTTGACAACTACAGGTCACATCTTGTCCCTACTATAATCTCCACATCCCAGCTGTAGTCTCTGAGGGAACAGATCTGAGTTCAGGGATACTCTGATTGACCAAAAGAACCGAAAATACCAAGAAAAAGGCTTAGAATTAGTGTCTCTAAACAAGAGAGCTCAGACTCACTAGTGCTTCCTGACGAAAGGCCAAGTGAGCATGGAAAGCACCAGCAGCTGTGAGAGCACCTGAGGCATGAAGGAATAACGGGAAGTGTTAAGAGAGAAAAATTTCTCAGCGTAAATGTCTTCTCAGCTTTACAAAGCCCTCAAGCTAAAACCCTGCAACTTGCGGGGCCCGTAGTCAAACCCTGCTTTCAATTTCTGATCCTAAGATCTATGGCTCAAAACTGGAACCATGACACTCATGTGCAACAGGGCCAGTAGGATTCAGGGCTCCAAAGAAAAGCTGTACTCTCAGTCAGCTTCAGCCAGGAAGCAGGAACGCCAACACCCCACAAGCAACTTGGGACTCTTTCTAGAAGCCAGTGAGAGGCAGGGCCTTGAGGAGAAGCTGAACTAGGCATATGTTGCAACTTTGGGATCAGTTCTCCTCTGTCCTTTCAACAGAATCTTCCCCTCCCACATACTGGAAGGCTGTTAAATTTTCTCCAGGCCATGCTTTTTGCTCGATTATATCAGCATACTATCTATCATTAGTGAAAAATGTTTACTGAGCCCCCACCTGGCCACTTGACTGTGTTCTGAGCAAGCCCATTCGCTCCACCCAGGCATTCCTCTTGACCTCTCTGTAGTGATTATAAGTGGCCCCTGCTCTGGCTCTTCCCCACATCGTCCATGGCCAAGGTCAGTGAGCTCCACACAGCACACTCTGTCCACACCAGTGTCCCATCACCACATTGTGAACCGGAAGAACAGCCACAACCACCAATGCCTGTGTGTACATTTCAGTCTGCTGGCAGCAACTAAGAATTAAAGATTGAGACGTGAAAAAAAAAAAAAAGACATAAAAATAGGGAGATGATGCCATCATACAAATAACAGAGAAATAAAACAACACGCTGAAAAATAAAGGTGGCACTGTGAAGCAATAGAATGTCGGGGTAATCTAAATAGTTTTTAAATTATCATTAAATTTATTGATAAATGTTTATCAAGGTGACCAAAATTTTAGTGACAGTGACTTGAATCAGAATCAGTCAGCTTGCTCAACCTGAGCAGAGAAAGGAAAATGTGGGCAAGAGGAGGTGGAAAGTCAAGAATGAGGAGGGGGGAGGGGGGGAGGAGGGAAGGGAGGGAGGGAGGGAGGGAGGGAGGGAGGGAGGGAGGGAGGGAGGAACAAAATTGGCCAGAATGATCTGCTCTAATCAGAGGTTTCTGCTGCATCCAGAAAAAAGTGGAAGCAAAGGGAGTGGCTTCTCATTACTATTCTGAGGATCTCAGGGCTTGGGGTGGGGGTGATCTCTGCCTCACCTGGCCCTCCACTCCTTGTGACTTTGTCTCTCAATCCTCCAGGTGTGGCTGGTTCTCACCAGACAGTTATAAAAGCCTAGATGTTTGGTCAAGTTGCTACATCTAGCTGCCTCATGCTGAAGAAGCAACAAACATGACACTAGCTTCATCGTGCAGCTGCTGACCATCACGGAAAGGCCACAGGAAACAGAGCATTCCCCGGTGGGAACCCAGCACATGAAAAGGCTGGCCTCTGCCCAGAGGGCCAGTCTGCTCCACCCAAAGGCGCCAGTCAGGGTTCTACCTAACTGACCCACAAGACTGCTAAACATATACCCCCTAAGGAATCAATTTGGTGGCCCCTCTTACTGAGCCCTGGGGCATCTTCTCAGCCCTTGTGGTTAGGGAGCATTCTCTGAAGATCTCGCAGCAGAGTCTGCTTAGGATTGGAGCAGGATTCTCTTACTAGAACTATAGTCCCAGCTTTCGATGGTGACAATGTGATTTGCTTTTGTGTGCCTTGTAATCTCAACTATGGAAATTTCTAGAGAAACCTTGTCCTAGCTCATGGGGTGGCTTTGAGGAAAATTCAGTTCACAATGTCCCCAGATTGCAAACCCAGTGTTGACTCTTGAAGTTTCAAGTTCGCAATGCATTATTCTGCAGGCTTGGGGGACTTGTTAGAAATAGACCCTGACCATTCTTGCCCAGGACAATCATATTATCCAGTAAAAGAGACAGCTTGCTGTGTAACTCAAAACTTCAGAGGAAGCACGAGTGAGAGCTATGATAAAGGCTTCTTACGTATAGTCTTTGAAGAAGAAATGATTAATTCCAAATGGAAAACCGGAGATTTGATAAAGACAAATGAACTCTCCAATAATGATGATTAATGTACGAGATAAGTATGGGAAAGCCCCACAGAAGTGATGGTCTGTGATGGAGCAGTTTAACAATAATACAGTCTCACTTGTACCTGAACATGACTCAAATATGAACATAGAAGTTTATATTTATGTTTATACCTCTTCCCTTTTTATGAAGGTTCTGTTTAATTAGCCCCTGCATTAAAAAACACCAGACGTCTTTATTAGAGCATCATATCCTCTGGTGTCTTGAGTAAGGGATGGAAAGTGTGTTTCAAGCAGCTCCACGGTTGTACTTACGCACCTTACAATGAGAGCAGTCCCACTGCTAGGGCGTGATAGGAGAACTCAGGACTGAAGGCAAAGTCCTTACTGTGGACCTGTTAATTGCCTACAACTGTAAGGGAAGGCAGGGAGTCAAAACTGAACTGTGTAACGGAGGAAGAGGCAGGGGCTACCAGTGGCCAGAACACAGCCAATTGTCTCTGGTGTTCAAAATCCATTTCTCAGAACCCCAAAATAAACAGACAATTACTGGTCCCATTACACATTCACATGCTTTAGTTACTGGAATAATAGTTTGCAAACTAAAATATCACATTAACTAATACCCCACCCCATGCATACATACATAAATGCATAGCATCTCATCAGACAAGGAGGTATAGTTTGCTCTGGATAATTAAATATGACAGCCTGACTTAGTATCTCTGGGTTGTACATGTTAGTCAACTTTCAAAGACCTCAAAAAGCAATAAAAGATAGCTAACGTTCAAAACTTTCCCAAACATAATTTAATCTCTTTTTGTTCATTTAAAAACTGTTTCTTCAATCTTGGGGAGCCTTGGGGCATTATTAACATAAATGCTCAATAAATATGCAGTGGGTTTAATGAGCAGCCATCGATCATCCTTCTCCTTCAGTCTTGCAATGCGTTTCCCAAATGCCCTAGAGAGGCTGGAGCCTGTGCTGTACCACAAAGCTGGGACTGCTTCCTCCTAACTCCCCTACTGCCTGACACCCTCAGAGGGGTCTGGTGGACATAAAGAGCCCATTAATTTGGAGCAGAGTGTTCAGAGACTTCGAGATGCGTTACTGTATCACAGACTGAGAAACATTCCACTGTTTTAGTTTATGAATCCAAGCAAAAGTCAATCTGAACTCAAATACATTGCAATAATAACCTATCAGGATAAATATCTGCATTTTGAAAGTCTCAGGGTTGGAGCTGGAGAGACGACTTAGTGGTTAGGAACCCTGACTGCTCTGGGGTTGCAGGTAGAGCAACAAGCACACAGGACCTGTAACTCCAGCCCCAGTGGGATCACATGCTTCTCGCCTGGAAAGAAACTAGCACTCCTCTTCCCATACACATGCACGATTAAAAGAATAAAAATAAATCTTTTTCCAATGTTAAAAGATCTTCAAGATATATATTAAGCTAGATCAGATGAAACTGCTGTTTCTGTCGGTCAATAGGAGAGAAGCAAAACAAAACAAAATCTCCTAACTGCAAGTTTTGAAAGCTCTTATGTCTAGACCAGACAAATGAGTACTCAACGATAAATTTTCTTAATATCTCTTTGCTCTTGCTCAGTATGAAATAGAGGGATGTCACTGTTTTCTATGGATCCCAAATATTACCCTGTATCCTAGGAAGAAAAAAGGAAGCTAGCTGCTGCCTGGTGCACACAGTAGGTCCATGAGATGCACAGAGAACACTCCAGCAGAAGTAAGAGACTGTCTTCCCAGAAGCAGCCCAAGAGCAAGAAGATGCACAAAGAAAGCAGGTCGGACTCCTTTCCTGCCAGCCAGCTCTCCCAGACATTAGATTCTCACACGGCTGTCCCCACTTTGAGCCCACACTAATACACACCAATGTGCTAATAGGGTTCCAGCTGACTCTGCTGCCTCCCACTCGGCAGCAGAAGCACTGTTTCACATGTGCGTGGAAACAGGAAATAGCTACAACTCAAGCCTAAGAGGCCCAACTCCCCACAAGAGCATAAACACAGCCCATGGCAGATCTCAACTCTTCTGACATAGCAACTCCCAAGTGAGAGAATGACTGCTTAATCTTTCATGTCCTCTCATTCATAAAAGCAGTGTCCCTCGAGACCACAATCCACTGCTTCCATGAATGTCTCTGTGCTTCTGCTTTTTCACTATGAATGCAGAAAGCTGGAGAGAGCAAGCTTGAGGGAAACACAGGGATATGCCAGGCAGTGGGCTGTAGCACATGCAGAAGCTTTGGGTTCCATCCAGGTGGCTGCTGTGATGCTAAGCCAGGAGAGACGGAGTCTCATATGTTCATACAAACGGTAGTTAAATTGCTTGTAAATTCCCCAGCATTTTTTACTAACATGTTTTAAGAACAAACATGGGGAAGAAGGAAGATGTCAGGAAGGGTTTACAAAGTTGTAATATTAACTCTGTAACTCGTGCATTAAACCCCAGGAGAACCTCAGAAGACAGGCTTCAAATGCTTCTTAGGAAATAGTTAGAGAAAATGTCAAGCTAAAGATGCTAACAACATCTCATTGAGGCCCAAAGAAATGGAAGAGCAGCTTTGGATTTTCTGGTTTGTGTGACTCCTTTCCATGAGCCCAGGTGTTTTCTCCTGGAGCAGCCCTTCTGAGCTCACCCACACCCCCAAAGGCCAATAGCTGGATCGGAGAAGACAAGCGATTACCTAGTTACAATGCTCAAAATGTGCTTGTAACACAAGCAGCCACAAGGAGTCATCTAGCCAAATCTATTTATTTGACCAAGAATACAAGAGTTATTTGGGAAATGAGCATTTGTATGGTAAGAATGTGGTAGTCACAATAGTCTCCTATAGGTTAGACCGTGATGCTCACAACAGTTCTGAGTTCCTATAGGTTAGACCGTGATGCTCAAAATAATCCTGTTTTCTGGCATTATTCCTCCATGAACCAGCTCTGGGGTAACACCACTCATGTAGCAGGTCCTCTTGGCTCTAAGGTAACACTACTCATGAGGGTCCTCTCGAAGGAAATTCATGGTAATTCCAGCAAAGCAGTGCATTTGGGGGACATGCTGGGGCCAGTGAAGGTGGTACTCTCCCACCCACCCATTTTCTCTTATCCAGTTACCTACATGAAACTTTTACATTGCCGTTTGTTTTACAGATCTAAGGACGTCTTATTTCAAAGATCTAGGTTAGTCCCACCCATTACCTAACATTCCAAAAAACTTAAAAGCTCATTACACTACAGGTCATGTACATACAATAAGGCCTTTGTCCTTCAAAGAAAAACATAATTTTCAACAGAGTCAGCTTCCAGAAGCCAAGGGAACTGACATCCAAAAGCTAACATAAACACCAAGGCCTGTGTCAAGATTTCAAAGTTAGCTTCACCAATGGGGCTGGCGTGACTGGGTTTCGAAGGCCAGCCACGGGACTGGGGGTATTTTTCACTGTGACTTTGGAAGTGGAAGAAACACCCTGCCCAGCCTCTCCTGCCTTGTCAGCGACCACTCTGCTTCTGACAGCAGGATATTCTTACAAGAGGAGCCATTCCTTTCATCACGATAAAAATTGCTCTTAATGTCTAAGAGGGTCTTTATTTTCAAATGTAACTGCACTGCTTTTTAAGGGGAGGATGTGTTGTCTACTGATTATTTAGGATGTTGTTAATAGAAGAGGATGACCTTTTGTGACAAACTTTCTGGGAGAGTCATGTTTTGGAACGTAGAGTTCCATTCTGGGGAAAGCCATCCCAAGTGTTAACCTAAACTATAAACAGGAAGCTCAGGCCCTACTCCCACTCAAGTCCCAAGGTCATGGACCTCTCACTGACGCTATAGAGCAGTCAGAAAGATCGTGACAGGTCTTATGCTTAAGAATCTCATCCCTTAAGGCAGGAATTCACTCAAGTTTTGCATAATGGCCACACATGCCAAGGAAAGGAGAAAAGGCCAAAACAACATATGTATGCTGGGTCCCACATGCTCAAATTCAATGGAGTGCACACGGTCCAAACCCTGTGTACGACAAGGCCCTGTGCTCCCGGGGAAACACAGTCAACTGGACCATATCACTCAGTCTCTCCAAAGCCTGCTCAGTGCTGAGTTTTACTTTGTGCCTCCCTCCTGCCACTTTCCTGATGCAGTAATATCATCAAAGGACAACTGGGTCTGACTGAACATACCACATTCATTAGTTGTCTGAAGCTAGACACAGATCAAGCAAGTGAGTACTTCAGAATGAGAAACCAAGCAAGGCACCTTGCCAATCTCCAAATACACTGGGACTTTCTATCTTTGTACCAAAAATTAGAGAATGTACGTATTTTAACTCACACTCTGATGTGGGCTGCTTTGGCCCTCCACACTATGGTGAGGAGGTTGTCAAGATACAGAAACATCCCATGAGTTACCAATAGCTGCACAACCATTCAGGGCTATTGTTTAAAACTATACTATGGTTCCTAAGGAATGTACTTAACAAATTTTGTGTCAACTTGGCTTGTGGCATAATGCAGTTGACCCTCCAGGTCCATACAGTATAAGTAATTTAGGTATAATTTAAAATATACAGGAGGTTGTGCATAAGTTATAGGCAAATGTTCTCCAACTTTGTTTAAAGAACATAAGCACCTCAGGGCCTGGAGGCTTGACTTTTAAAATTTTTGTCCTTAATAATAATTCCCTTGACACTGTTCACAAAGGGCTGTCTTGAACATTGACATATTTAACCATTCATGCACTCAGCTGACACCCACAGCCACCAACTGAAATGAGCTGCAGGCATTCGATCTTAATGACTTGCCCAGGACCCACAACTAAGGATCAGAGCGATGTTAAGTAACAGATAACTCCGAGCTAGCCTGGGTAAAACTTGAGCCCACACCCTCAGACACAAAACCACCTCCTACCACTGTACATCACTGGTGAAAAAAAAAAAACATTGAAATTTTTGTGAGAAAAGAACCCATTTTTACTTGAAGACAGATTTTAAGATATTAAATCATATAATATTTTTAAAGCTCCATTAACAGTTTAATAGAGCAAACTTAAATGTTTATAATAGCAAGGTTTAATATTACTCAGACTCTTTTATATTGTTGTTTCTATTCCTAATAAAAGAAATATGCCTCCGTGTGGCCTGATCCATTCTGCATTTAACCATAAAAACATTCCAAAAACACGCTTAAAAGGTATATTACTTCTACCCATGAAATTAGTTTTGTCTTGGTACCTTTTAAATTTTCATGTGGTATTTATGTATTCACTTTTGCTAAGATCTTTTTAAAAAATCAAAGCTGGAAAAACTTTGTGATCTTTGCATTATTTTTTCAAAATCCCCATGGCAATCTTGGCTTTGGATGATTGACAACAGGGTTCCACGCCAGTCCCAAGTATGGTCAACTCAATCCTGTGCAGATGCGCAGCAGCTCTCAGGCAGGTGAGGACCAGTCCTTGTTTCGGACACTCCAAAGTGATGAGGACAAAGTTCCTGCTTCATAATTCCCCTTAAATCAACAGTGACATTTTCTTTAGTGTTTTGCAACCTGGGTCTTTGTCTGCCTTCCGTGTTCTCTTTGTGCCTCCATAAATATAATCTATTTCACCAGATTCCCCTTATGCATCTTTCTGTCAAGATGGCCCTTCTTGTTAGTATTGCAGACTCAGGTTTTAAAATCTTCACTCGAATACCATGCATATATCCCTGCGGTTGATTTCTATAAAGACGGCTAACCAGATTGTTATTCTCCATCCATCTTTACCCCTCTACAGATCCAGATGCATGTTTTAAGAACCTACAGTGCGTTTTCAAAATGCCTCTTTGCAGTAGAGTTCCCAGTGTCTTAGCACATCAGTGAAACCTTTGAAAGGTGAGCTACCCCTGGGCAGATTGCTCAGTGGTTAGGAGTCCTTGCTGCTTTTCCAGAGGATCAGAATTCAATTCCCAGCGACCATGCAATGTCTCACTTCTGTCTGCCACACTAGCTCCAAGGGATTCAACATCCCTGGCCTCTGATAGCAACTGCAGTTGTGCACATTGCTATGGTAAACACTTTGCTCAATGAGTGACACAGTAAAATAGAGAATTGTATCTCTGCAAATGTGAGAAGGGACTGGCACCAAAAGAGGCTCTCAATGGGGCATTGTAAACCACTCTCCTTCCTAGCAGCAGTGCTAAATGCTGGCGTTGTGGCTGTATGGCGGTGACACCCTGCACGCCATTCACCTGGGACTGCACTCCATTTGTTACCTTGAAGGGCACTGTTCCAAGTATTCTTCCAAACACTGACTTACCACCCCACCCCTCCTCTACATCCCCACTGCACACCCTGCTGTGAGATGCTTGCTGCCACCTGACCACACCACGTGTCTGCAGTCTGTTTTCCAAACTCTGGCCTCTCCACTCTAAACATCTGACACAAGAGCTCCAAGAGGCATTTAAACAACACATCTTATTGTTTCATGTGGCTTGAAAGAATGTTAAATGACTCCTTCTGACCCCAGTAACATGCATGGGACGATTTTCCTTATTATGACATTCGAGGGCTTGCAGGCTGGCTCCTTTAGGGCTTTCACCTCCTGTCCATCAAAGCCTCGGGAGCTGTGGACTAGCTCTTCACACACCCAGGCACACACTCTTCTTTCTACCGCAACGCTTTGCCTAGGCCATGTTCCCTGCCCCCGCCTCCACCAAGGTCTCAACATGGCCATGCAGTTCTGTCTATAACCTAAGTTATACAGAGCTGGAGTCTGTTGTGAAGGTTTTCTGCCATTCTTATAAACCTTTCTGGGTTTGTTGTTTCTTCTTTATGTTTTTATTGTTTTCTGTTTATGATTTTATTGTACCAGGTATTGAACTTAGAACCCCACATATCCTAGGCATGTACTCTAACACTGAGTTTTACATTCTTTAAAAAAAAAATGGGTTTTGTGTTGTTTCGTTTTGAAGGTCTCATATCACTAAGTTACCCATAGTAACCTTAAACTTGGGACCCTCCTGCCTCAACCTCCCAAGTAGGTGAACTCATGGGCCTAATGGACCATATCCCAGCTTATAAATTTTAAGTATGCATCTCTGCCTCTGTCTCACTGGGCTTGGTCTCCTCAAGGCACTCAACCAGCATAATGACTTAAACACAGATCAGGCTGGAAATAATGAAACGAAATGGAAACAGGTAGAGGTATGGAAGAAGAAATGCCTGCCATGTGACTTAATTTACAGCCTGCTCCTCCTAGCGCCTTGAGCAATGTTCCATAAAATTAGAACTAGGAATCCACAGATCTCCAAACACACACCCAGGTCACTTGATGATCTGTGCTAAGGAGGTGAAGCACACCTGATCTCCACACAAGAGAGGCTGCCACACTGGCTCGCTTTAGTCACAAAGGGTCTGTATAACATCGGTCACACAGAGTGCCACAAAGACTGTGAAGAGATGAGACCCTCTACTTACCCAACGGACATTTATTAACTGGTTTTATTTGTCCTGGCCCCTGCCTGGTTGACTTCTAGTCTCCCATGCTCACTCGGTGTAGACTGAGGCACACACTCTGTCCTCAGCGTTATTCTTTTTCCTTGAAATGTGGGCTGCCATTGATGGACGAGGTGAAGGCCAAGCTGCATTCAAGGGGGGTCGGCGGGTGGGGACTGGGGAAGGGGAGCAATAAGGAAGTGAGCAGCAAAGGCGGGTACACTTAGGTCTGGAGCTGGGTCGAGACTTCCAAGAGACGGGCCAGGAAAATCTCCATAATGCCAGACCACTAGGCAGTTTTTCCAGAAATACAGAGCGTCACAGCTCAACCCTATCTCTCTCTGCCAATGAAAGTACAAGTGGAGGGGACCCCACAGGCATGGGCATGTAAATGCCTACGAGAAAGGAGGCCCCTCTCCCATGGAAAGTTTTTCTTAATATTTAATAGAGAGCAAGGGGGAAACTCACACCAGGGCTCACAAAACACTGGACCAATAAGGACCAGCCATGACCAGCCAGCCCAAGGCGGAAGGGTAGGAACCTCTCTAAGCCATACTGACGTGATCGAGTTGGTTCACAGAGAAGGGTGTATTTGGCATCACCATTGTATCTCTTCCCTGTCAGCTATTTTATTTTATTTTATTTTATTTTATTTTATTTTATTTTATTCTGGCATACCTCTATAGACTACTTCATATACGGAAATAATAATTTAAAGAATAACAGCAACACAGTAATAACAGAAAAAAAAAAAAAGAAAGAAAAATCATCCCAGGGGACTTTCTACAGTCCAAGCCCTAAGCTAAACATTCTGTGTTCCACACCATTGAATCTCACAGTAATTGTACAGGCTAGACACTGTGAGGAGACAGGCACAGGCTAGACACTGAGGAAACAGGCTTGGCAAGGCGGATATAACTATCTCACTGTCACCATCATTGAGACTTGAAACCAGGCTTCTTGGATTCTTAAACTAAACCCCTTCCCCAAAATGAGAAGATGGCAATCAACAGTCACACCTGTCCTTGAAAGGCTCTCCAAAGTCCAAGACAGGATTGTGCTACCAGGTCAAAACCCATTCCAACTCCTCCTCGCTCAGAGCCCCCAAGCGGTGGACACGACTCTCCGAGGTGATCCACCAGCAGAAGCAGATTGCCTAACTAGACTGCACATTGATTTCACAGCCAGTTCTGCCTCAAAACCATGCCAACACAACCACCAGGAAGTAACGCTTCCTCAAACCTGGGGTGTTGAAGGGTAGTCAGCAGACATTGCCTAAAGGCATCAACAATAAGTATAAATAAATAAATTGGATCACTTTTGAAATGACAATAGACATTTTTTGAGAAAAGTGTCCCGGTCTATATGTATAAGCACATAGGAAGCCCAACCTCTCTGCATCAAAGGCTACTGTACATCCCACCATACACTCACTAGTACAGGATTCAAACCCTGCCCCAACCCAGGATACGAGCTCTGATAGGTGCTGTCCCTACTCCAGGCAGCCGCAGTGCGAGCCATAGGAAACATGAGGATTTTGTAGAGCTAAAATTGCGAAGGCAGCGGCAGTTTGAGAGGCTGGAGCTGCTTCTGGGCGATAGAGGATTTCTGTGATTACGAAAGTGGAGGACAGCAGACAAGGTCTGCTCTGTTAAGCTGTTCAGTCAGCTCCAAGATAGGTGGGGCCCGCTTCTTGTAACAGGGAATTCGAATGGCTTTTTATGAGGGACGGCCCATTTCTGCATTGCACCTCTGGATTTAAAAGAGGAAATTTCAACCTCAGGAATAATGTTTTCTGCTGAACAAAATGTACGCCAAACTAAGCTCTGACTTCTGGCTTTCAGTGTCCCAGCCTCCAAAGTTATCTCAGGTTTCCAGTCCTGGGCGGAACTCACTGGCTCCCACCACTTCCTCAGCTGCAGTGAGGTGGGAGAAGACGGAGGAAAGTGGGCACCCCTCCTCCTTTACTTGGTGGGTTTAGAGGTGACCATGGGGCAGAGAGTTGCAGCACAGGCACACAATGTTGTCCTGGGCATTGTTGGAAAACTAGCTCTAGCAGGAGGGATACCATGAAACAAAACAGTTTGAGGTCTCTCAGCTTTTTCACTGAAAAATAAAGCACACACTTTTTAATGTAAATTGCCTATCTAGATCCCAGGGCCCAGTACCTGGTCTCACTTCTCACATCACCTCTAAAGACACAGGGCCCACCCATTTAGAAGACCCTACCAATTTTTCTTGGTCCTGGCAGGATGCTCCGGCCTTATGCAAATAACTGATAAATGGGGCTGAAATGATGCATTTCTGATCACTATGGCCGCTGCACTCACTGCTGTCCTCAGAGTCTCTACAGAAGTGTGTTTGATCAGTCTATGTCTCAACTACTCTGAACCTTAAAAGTTAAATCAGGCTGCATAGACTCCCTGGACTTTGGAGGAGTTTTTCAGGTTCTGACAGTGTAATTTCTCTTTCTTGGGACTTTGTGCCGCTGACTCCCTCCAACCTTGACTTCTTTCGTCTTTTCTTAAGCATACATTGAAGGTTATTTAAAAAAAATACATGTTATGAAATAAGATATGTGCTTACGCCCAGCCTTAACTACTTTATTCCAAAAAAGCTGGACCGGCCCAAACTAAATATCCCTATGTCCCTAATCCAAAATTGAGTTAAACTACCGCATATCTTCCAATATTCATATGTAAACCTCACCCAAGCCCAGTGCTCCCTGCTGAAATCATAAAGGTTTTTCCTTTCATGCAGTGTGACTAACAACTTCTAACTAACTGAGCTCTGAATAGCTCAAAGGAACAAAACAAAACCATTCATGGAAGGCCTGAAGGTACAGAAATTTTGACAGGCTTTCTCTTTTCTCCATTTTCTCATTTCCTAGCTTAACAAATAGTCCATCTCTCCTAGTTATGAATGTGTACTCCAGAGACAGACAGACAGCCCTGTCTGTCTCTGACCCAAGGGTCAGCCAGCTCGGTAATTTTCATAAATAAAACACCAGCTAGTGTGCAGATAAAGTATGATCCTCACGGGCTGCTTCGTTTCTTAAAGCTCATCCTCAAAAAGAGCTGGAAACCTTCAAAGGGTTTTTATGAGGACCGACATAAATGATGCAGGCTTAGAAAACTGCTTGGCAAATAAACGGTATTTTGGAAAGGTTAGCTTGTAAGTACTGTCAACTTACTAAACATATCTCTTTTCCAACCTAAGTACAAAAACACCCAGCAGCCTCCTCATATGTTTCTCGCTGGTATCCAGATACACAGAGAGATGCTCACTACCTATTCTTACTCAGTTTTACTAAGCCTGCCCAAAAGGATGAGAAGCGATAACACTGGTCAGATATCACTGAGAGATCCAGCTAAGGGAGGAGTTTGAAGGAATAATGAGTGAGAACCAGTGGCAGGATCCCAAGGCAAGACTGGCAAGCTTGACAGACTTGTCATTGACGGATGCCTCTAGATGTTCTTTCTGCCCTTAAGAACTTAACTAATACCCTTAGACATCATATAACAAATAGCTCTGATATCAATTTTCATATTACTAAGTGTCCACATTGAAAGAAAGGTACGCTGTGTCATGGGGCTAGAAATTCTAGAAAGAGAACTGTTACGTGGTGCGCATTTCATAGTATTACTTGATAATACTGCACGAAATTCAAGATACACATTTAAACTTCACAAACAGTGACATCACCACAGAGAAAAATAACTGTGCACATGTGGAGTTCTCAGCATATCTAAATATCACTTGGGATAATTTCTGCTAACATGTTAAGAGTAGAATGAAACTACTTATTCACATCGTACAGATAAACAAAGGAGAAGACTGCATCCACACACTACATTTGTGAATCTGTAATTAAGTCAAATTTTAAACTTGCAACTTATTTCCAGCAAGTTCTTTAGTAAAAATGGTTAACATAGCAGCTCATAGACACAAAAGAGCACTTTTTTTATCAGACTTTAATGCTTATCATCTCAGCCAATGGAAAGCATTTTTATTTGCTTCTGTTGATTTCTTCAGTCCAGAGCCTGATAATCATTTATTTGATGTGAACACAGACTCATTTATCACTTCACGACGTTGACCTCATCTCTTGTGACAAAGGAATCTGAGTCCTTTATACATAGATAGCGTGGCTTTAGTCTGAGTAGAGATAGATACCGGGAAGTTCTGTATGCTGATTGGAATAACAAGCTATCATCCACCCATCCCTTCAGGAATCTGCCCTTGAAGGCCTCAAACCACTTCCAACTGGATTTTATGATGCGTGATTTTAACCAAGGTTTGCCAAAAATAAATGGCATGTAGAACACTCTTCAGCAAAATAATATTTCTCTTTGTAGAGCTGTATATCTCTCACAAAGTCTTTTTAGTATAACTTCATCTTCTCCAAGTGGCTATTTGTCAGAATTAGCAGTAGCTTGAGCTAAAAGAACTTGAAACAAACAATCTGACCTGTTTGAATTTAATAGCCACTGCCAGTATTAAGCATCTCACAGCCAAGTGCCACTCTCCATCAAGGAGGGATCCCTCTCCTGACCTGTGTTTCCTAATCAGAATCAAAGCTGGTTTTACAGAGCTTAAGCCATAGCAGGCCAAGAAATTCAAGAAATCAATCCAAGATGACATCTTGTCCTAGGTTTGTCCTTTATGGCAGTCATCTCCTCCCCCCTTCTCCCATATCTTATCCTTGACCTCTGTATCTAAATGCTATTCAGCATCCCCCCCCCCCCCCCCCCCCCCCCCCCCCCGAGCTGGGAAGATAGAACCAATGTAAAACATTGAGTGGTCGTGATATCTATGACGTCATTGTGGTATCATTCATTCAGAACTGCAGCTTTCCCAAAACAATGTTGTACAAAGTCCATCCGTCTCAAGTTTACTTGAAAAACAGTGATGTCAAAGATAATTCTCAGCCTGATAAGATATTAGAAATTGCCCAAATCCATAAAACTAGGAAATGCAACTAAAATCGATGCATAAGCAATGTGCAATTTGGTAATGATCAAAACCAATTTTAAGCCAGCTATTCTGATGTGTTTGACAAGTGAACCTTGCCCATGACAGCAGTTAAGTTTATTTTACCTGACCCGTACACTTACCGAGCACACACACATTATGCAAGGATTGTCTGTGATAAACGGAATTTGGAGGACCTCCCCTTCATTTTCACATTTTGCAACAGACCCTGAAATGAAGACGAAAATACTTTTAAATTTAAATCTTGCTTAGTGGCATTATTATAAAACCTTACCTTCTTAGGCTAGTCATTGGAAATATATAGTTTCAAATGCACCACAAATCTCCCCTCAAAACTATTTTAAATAGTTTTACGTAATACGGTTTTTTAAGTCAATACTTTAGTATATAGATAGATTTTCTGTTTTCAGTTAGTTTAAGCACACATTTAATACCACTAGTTCTCTGGAAGACATCTCAACTGCACACAGACTCACACACCAAACTAGACATCAGGGAAGATTTTAAATTTGAACGAAATTCAGGACTGCGTCAAAGAACGGGCCTTTCAGGTGGATCTGCCAACTGTTGTGGGTTGAAATGCAATCACTTTTTGAAACGCAATCTCTTTCCTCTTAGAAATATTCTCTTTTCTGCACCAGGTGTCAGTAAATCATGTCCTTCAAAATAGAAGCCGAGGTCTTCACCTGCCTGAAAACGTATAATTATTATATTATGCTATTAGTAACCTTTAAAAATATGATCGTTTCTTTACATTCAGGGTCTGGAAAGCTATGTTTTAAAAACGCTGCCTAGCACAGTGGATTTATTGGAATCCTATGGTGTGCGGGAAACGGCGCGGTCTTTTCCTTAATTGCACAGGGGTGATTAAGATTAAAACAAGGTTTGGGGAAAAGATTCAACACAAATCAAGGAATTTTCCAACTTTATATAGCAGGGTGTCTATTATCACTCTGTCAAAGATAGCAGTCAGTCTCTCAGCTCCCCATCTTTCTACCTCTTCACAGCCTTCTCATCCCTTTTCTCTAGGCTTCTCCGCATCCCCACCGCCCGCGAGGGGCAGGCAAGGTGCGCTCTCCTCGCCCTCTCATCCCCGGGTCTGCCAGTGCCTTTTCTCCCATGAAACCGCCCCAGCGTCCCGAAGGACTGGTCCCTCCCGCCCCCACCCCCCTACCTGTCAGGAAAGAGGAAGCCAGAGACATGGGGACCCCGGAGCAATTGAGCAGCAGCAAGACGCAGTAGGTAATCCCAGGCGAGCGTCGGCAAGGACGCTCAGCCAGAGCCCTGACGCCGGAGAACCAGAGCATCGTCACCTGGAGGGAATCCCGGGCGACTGCAGGTCCCGCGTCGCCGCCTCTGCTCGGCGGCCGCTGCTCGCAGTCAAAAGGGCTGTGGGCCGGCGTGCCGGCAGACAGTCGGCTGAGGGAGGCGGGCGCCCGGAGCTGCGGGGGAGGAGTGGGGGCGCCCCGGGAGGAGGGGTCCTGCGGCCAGCCTCGGCCAATGCGGCGGCTTTTTTCTAAGGGAGTAGCTCGCAGCGGGTTAGCCCCTCCGCGCCAGAGCTGGGCCGGGAGGAGGGGTGGCGGAGCGGCTGGATCTGGGGAGCAGCGGCGGCTGCTGCCTAGTGCGCTCGCCGCTCTGGAGCCCGACTGGGCTCCGGCTCCCGCACGCGCAGCTCCGGCCGGGCCCCAGAGCTCGCTTGTTCCGTGCGGGACTCAGGGGCGCACTGGGCTCTGTACTGAATCCGCAGGGTCGCACGAGGGACTACGATCCCGGCGCCAGAGCTATGCCGGCTCAGGAGCGACAGTGGCGCACGCGAACGCCCAGCCAAGCGGTCTAGCTCAGCCGCGGCCACCGGCCCCGGGGCGCTGCAGGAGCCTGGAAGGCGCGTCTCCAGCACCCGGCGCACCGCCTCCTCCGGCGCAGAGGAGCCGCCCCCAGCCGGGATGCCACTACCGGCTAGCGCCGGGAGCAGAAGACCCGGCGCCTCCCGCTGCCCCAGTATCGGAAGGAGCCACGGACTGGATGCAGGAGGGTCCCCTCAACTTTTCACTGCCCTTCGACTCCCTCGGGCAAAACCAGGGAATTCACGAGGCTGAGGGGACAGAGGGACGAGTGGCCTTGGAGATCAGGCTCCTGTGCTTATTATGCCTCTGCGGGCCTGACATTAGGGAGGACAGAAGTTGGAGCTACCGAAAGGGTCGGGTCGGCTAATGCACGCACAACGGCTAGAGCCAGCCGTGTTCCCTTAAACCGAGGATCGGTGGCTCAGACTCCGCCCTTCCCAGCCGGAGCTGCCCGGGACAGGGAGGTGCGTTAGACTAATCATTCATTCACTCACGGGCCAGGGAGGGACCGCTGAAGCTAATCTCCACCCGAGCCGCCTCCGCGGCGGCCGCCCAGCTGGGCATGCGGTTGCAGCCGCTACCCTGCAGCGCTTCTTGCTTGGGCGGCCCTGGTGTCCCCCTGTCTTAGCCTTTGATCCCCTCGTCCAGCCACCCGGTACCCGCTGAGTCCCAGCATCCCCCCCCCCCCCCCCCCCTCCTCCCCACTCCCCCTTCCCCCCCCCCCCCCCCCCCGCCAACACACACACACCCGCCAAGTAGTGGCTGGCTCTACTCAAAAGGGGTGCTAATCTAGAAAGGAGAATTGTTATAACTACATTGAGAAGGCGCCAGGTGAGGGTGAATAGTGCTTGGAAGCAATGGCCAGCTAGCCTTTGAAGCCTACTCTGAGCACATGCCCACCCGAAGAACAGCCAGCAGGTGCCCACCCCACGTTAGTCCCTGAAGCGCCTTGTGGATCCAAACTCTAACCGCGGACAAGCCTGACAAGCCTAGTTTTTCCCGAGTTTCTGATCAGTTTTAGACAGCATTTATAGCTGTAGTAAGAAACTCCTCTGATACTCAGTCCTCTGACACACTCCTCTAACCCCACCACATATACCTGCCTCCCACCCCCATCATCCGCACGCTCATTTGTTTTCATTTTCCAGCGATTTGAAGGGTTCTTTTAGTGAGTGCATTGTGGCCAACATCCCAGCACAATGAGGATCACATCCCCGTGATGTAGACAAATAGGAGAAAGGAAAGCTGTCATTAGCTTAGCATGCTCCATTTCCCTCTCAAAACAGATTTTGTGTAAAATTTAAATTAAAAGAGACAAGAGACAATGTGGTTACATGCTTCCCCCCAAATAACACCATGGCTAGATGCCTTGAAAGTCGAAGTGTTGAATGTTTCGCTGATTCAGGGGAGCCTACAGAAATGTTACACTGTACACACACACACACACACACAGAGAGAGAGAGAGAGAGAGATTTACTTTGAGTAAGAACTAATTAGAAAATAAAAACTAAAATTAAAAAAGAATTATTGCCACAGAAAAGTACAATCAGTAGAAACCACTGTCTCTGCTATCTAAAATGACTCTCCTTCAGTGAGGTCTCTAGACAAAAGTATTGATTCCACTCAGGTGAGGAAAATCAGTGATGGAGACCCTAGGAGACCAGTGTTCCCCAGATGTCTGTAGACTCACATGTGCACTACGAAACTGCAAGACACATGAAGAGCATACCTGTCCCTCGGAATTGCCTCCCCTGGCCTGTGTCCTCAGTGTGCATGACTATTTTAGGGGGGTGGGGATCTCCATGTGTGTGGCATTCTTACCATGGGTGGCTAGACCTCCCCTTAGAGGAAAACCAGAAACCATTTCACCAGCCTTGAAGTTGTGCATGGGAAGGTGGACAGAAGTCTCTGGAAACTCAGCTCTTCCAGTATGCCAGCTCACAGTGGCCTCCACTGCAGAAAGAGCAGGCTCGCCCCAAAGGCTCTTCAGGAACTCCTACAACCCCCATGCAACTATTGGTATTGTTGCGACTACTCCTGAGTAGCAACCTCTCTCAGCTGCCAATTGGTCCCTACCTAAGCCAAGCTGAGATATTCCAGCGTCAAACAAGAGGAGTCAGGGGAAGGAAAGAGGGAGAACAATGAAGAGGGAGGAAGAGGAGGGAGAGGGAGAAGAAGAGGAGGAGGAGGAGGAGGAGGAGGAGGAGGAGGAGGAGGAGGAGGAGGAGGAGGAGGAAAAAGAAGAGGAAGAAGAGAAAGGCAAAGGATCAGCCTCTACTAAAAGTTCCCAAATAATCTTGGCTGGAAACCAAAGGAGGACAAAAAAAAAAAAAAAAAAAAAAGAAAAAAAAAAGAAAGAAAAAAAAAAAGAAAAGAAAAAAGTGGGATAGGGATGCTGAACTTGACTTGACTTTTGGCACTGTTTATGGGTAAGGAGGAAACAGAGCCCAAACTCAGGGCCTAGCCTAAGCCCAGATGTACAAAGTCTTATTTCTTGCCCCATAAAATAAGCATGTAGCCTGGCCACATGTAAAAGGAGGCATGTCTTAAGGCATTGTCACACCACTCAAAGTATGGCCTCAATTCCCACTGAAAACTTCACTGACCATGCAACTCAGAAGTTTCAAGCTACTTCCAAAAATCAGCTCATCCACCTTCTCCACAACCAAGAAAACAGACGTCTCTGAAATGAACAGAAGGGACTGTGATAGCAAGCACTAATTGTCCCCAAGTATAGGAGGGTTGCACTTATGGATGGCATCGCCTGGGCAAATTAAGAAAGCTGAAGGACTGTTCCACAAAGGCCTTCATCTGATGAGCTGAACTTGGAGACAGTGGAAAATATAAACAGCCCAGAATACATTTCTTTAGAAGAGAGATCATATTTTTGCAGGCATAGTCAACAGTCTGGATATTTGGTAACATTGGAGAATATCATTTTTACATCTCCAAAAGGGTTTGGAATGGTAGCATGGATTGGGCCCACAAATTTATTATTTCTCAACCTCTTTATTGATAATCATCTGATTCTTACTAGGATAAAGTTGAAAACGCTACTGCCAAGGTGTTTTGTTTTGTTTTGGATGGGTTTTTTTTTGGGGGGGGGGTTGTTTTAAAGCACTGAAGATCTCAGAGAGAACATAATGGACTCATTCCACTTTAACTTGAAAGTGACATGTTTTGGCTGTGTGAGTAGCTCAGTGGCAGAGCGGTTGCCTGACACACAGGAGTCACTGTGAGAAGGCTAAGAGCTAAGAGATGTGGCATGCCAGGGCCACAGGATGTGATAGTGGCAGAACCCATTAGCAGGCTTCTGCTGGCTGGTAAGCATGGCACATCCCATTACAGATGTTCTGCCTTCTTAGATTGTGAGTCATGGGAATTACAGGAAAAGGCCGTGGGATATTTTAGATATGTTGCAGATTAAAGTTAAGAAGCTGGCGCAATAGTTACTCAAATATTTATGGAACTGAATAGGACCCAAATATATGAGTTGTACGACACCATAAAAATCACGGACACTACCATGTGTCCCTAGTGAAAATGGTGAGTTTATTCTTACATCACCAGACTACAGTGTTTGGGGATTGTGCTGACTTCTAGGTTGCCTATTGGAGTGTTTGGTTTACCATCTTTCTGAGTGGCTAGGGCTCAAGGAAGCCAAGAGTTGTCCTGTAGATTACAGCAGTAGGATTTCCTGTCACTCCCAAATGTCAGAGGCTTTGAAATTGCTTTTTTTTTTTCTTTTAAAGATGGAAGCAGTGGAGACCATGACAAGAGCATGATTAAAACTGAATCATTTGATCATTAGCCTGATCCTTTTGCACAGAAGTATTCCGCCCCCTCCCCATATCTTGTAACCCTAGAACTTCCTCCTTCACAGCACGTCCATAAACAAGGTGACAATCTGGGATAAGACTGATCATACCAAGACTTTTATAAACACTGGTTGCCCTGAAATAACAAAACCATTGCTTTGTTTACTTGGTTTATTTCAGTTTGGATCAATACCGTAATAAATGCTACTTCTTTACCACCTGGCCCTGACCTATTTCAAACCCCTTGGTCACCTTTGCCTCCAGCGTAATGGAGCCTCATTACAAAAGATGTAGGAAGATGTGTTGGGACACACAGTGCCTGCTCACTGAAATGCCTACGAGCTACATCAGTGCCATTAAAGGTCACACATTTACCAGTTTAGCAAACAAAATAAAGTCAGTGTCACTCAAAGACTTGTATTTTCTTTAACCCCTGAAATACTTCCATGTATGCATACACCGTCAGGGACTTGCCTTGAGAAAGGTCCTCCTATTCTACCTTTTACCTGGAACTTACTTTGCAAGCTTTGTTGACACCAAAAACTGTAGCTCCATTTTGAAGACATAAGGAATTAACAAGAAACTGCAGACCAACCCAGGGAATCAGGATACCAAACTAATACCTTTCTCCTGTTAGTCTATGCTTCACTAACTACGTTCTGTCAGTCTCACGTGTAGTAAATGCCAACAGAGAAAGAAATGCTATCTCCAGCCACTATTGGCTATAGACGTAGAGAGAATCAGTCCAGCATTGCTGATCGAGGATGTGTGCCACCAAATTGGTAGGTAGTGTATACAAACTTAGGCCCCCACTCTCAGCCATTTTTCAATTTCTGGTCTTCCCTTCTTCCTTAATATAGAACCTGTAATTTGTGCAGTGCTTCTGAGTTATGAACAACAAAGATCACTTTTTTTTAAGTCTTTCATATAGTCATACTAATCATTCTAACTTATACTGTTCCCACGATTAACTTCTAGCCAATGAGCCAGCAATCTGAAGTGTCATTAAAGAACAGACATCTTTTCCTGTCTTTCCTTCCTGCTGATGAATGGAATCCATCTATAATAAGTATTTGGGATTTCAACAACCATCTTCTGTTGAGAGAGAAAAAGTCCAAGGGACATAGTATAGATGAAAAAAAGATTAGACTCTGATGCCATGAAATGTAACGTAGGCTTGGCCCCTGGCTTACTCCAATGAGGGGAAATGCATTTATCATGTTCTGTTCCTTGTTAATTAGTTGGGAACTTTTTCCCTTGTAAAATATATTAAAACCTAGAATCTTCTGAAATATTTGATATATGTCAAAGACAAAAAATGGCTCCTATTAAATAGCAAATTATCTATTGATTTACTTTTAAACCCTTAAAAAGCCAAAGAATAAATCTAGACCCAACCACCTGTATGAGTGTTTTGTATGACTTACCCATATTTTCATGGAATTTTTAGAAAACTCTAAGTATGTTTTATTTGTGTTTGTGTCTGCATATGAACATGTGTACAAATGAGTTGCCAATTTGTGGGAGGCCAGACAGCAGGTGTCCTTCCCTGTCACTAATGTCTCCTGAGGTAGGGCTCCTCAGTACCCCTGCACCTCACAACCTTTCAGCTAGGCTTGTGATCAGCTCCAGTGATCCACCTGACCCTGTCCCTCCCACTAAGGTCACAGGTACACAAGGCCAACCCTGTTTTTTTATTTGAGTGCTGGAATGTGAAATCAAGTCATCGTACTTAGTCAGCAAGCCTTCTTACCCAGTGTGTCATCTCCTCAGACTGACGCTCTTTATTTTAAATAAATAGCCTTGATATTTGCAGGGCCCTGTTAGTTATAATTGCCAAGAGGGAGTAGTAACCCAACGTCCAGCAAGGGGTAAACAAAAAACAAAGCATAGTGTGTGTAACACAACGTGTGCATGGCACAGTGTATACGTAGCTCCAGCTCGGTGTGTGCGCAGCACTATGCGTGCATACCACTGGATGTTACACAGGTTTTAAACAGAAACAAAATTTTGTTTTATGCTACAATGTGGATAAAACCCAAGACATTATTCTAAGTAGAAAAAAATATCAAAGTCCCAATAATATATACTGTTTTATGTTATATGTGGGTGTATGCAAAGGCCAGAGGTTGTGTGTGTGTGTGTGTGTGTGTGTGTGTGTGTGTGTGTGTGTGTGTGCAATGTGTATGTAAATGTCAATGCCATGTGGCTGCATGCAAAGGTCATGAGGCTCATGTAAAGAGTGAAATCATAGAATCAGGCATAGAATGGAAGCTGCAGAGTCTGTGGCAGGGAGTAGCTTGGAACTGTTAGTGGGTGTAGAGTTCTAGCTTTCCAGGGTTAGAGAGATGGCTCAGCAGTTAAGAGCACTATCTGTTCTTTCAGGAGACCTGGGTTTGATAGACACCACTCACACAGTGACTCACATCCATTTGTAATTCTAGTTCCAGGGAATCCAATGCCTTTTCTGACCTCCATGGACACCAGGTATGGCCAAGGTACATATACAGAGAGGTAAAACACTCAGATACATAAAATAAACAAAGAACTCCAAAATTAAGAAAATCATATTTCTATGTTTGCAACATGAAAATTGTCCTGAATCTGAGGAGATAGGTCAGTGGGTAAAAGTTAGGAGGACCTGAGTTCAGATCTTCGGCATCCACATTAAGAACCGGGTGACAGCACTCATCTATAACCCAGCTCTGAAATAGTTGACCAGGCAGTTTGTGGAGACTTGCTGACAAACAGTCTAGGTTAAATGGCAAGAGACACCGGTTTCAGCAAGAGACCTTGTCTCAAAAACTAAGGAGACAGTGATAGAAGATATTTGGTGTCAACCTCTGGTCTTTCCATGCACCCACATGGGCATGGACATTTCCATTCACTGTGCGCACACGAGAGCACACGCGTACCCCCCCCCCACACACACACGGTTTGTAGGGATTGTATCCACAGGAATGTAATAACTAATGTACCTAACATCACTAACATGAATGTGGATATGAACCATGTGCATTTTACCACAAATTTAGAATTTTTAAACTTCTGTTTTGTTTTGTCTTTGAGATAGGGTTTATCTGTATAACCCTGGCTGTTCTATAACTCAATGATCGATCCACCTGTCTCTGCCTCCAGAATGCTGGAATTAAAGGTGTGAACCACTATTGCCCAGCTAAATTTTTAAACTTTTAAATAAAAAATTTTATATAATATTTTCTTTGTTATCAAACTAACATAGTCATTAGCCAAAAAATAGGGATAAAAAATAATAGGGCAAGTTTTATCTTTATATCTTGGTGCCTGGTGTTCTCTCTCTCTCTCTCTCTCTCTCTCTCTCTCTCTCTCTCCCCCACCGTGTGTGTGTGTGTGTGTGTGTGTGTGTGTGTGTGTGTGTGTGTAGCACGTGCACACATTTGGAGGTTTTGCTGGTTTCATTTGTTCCAGTGCTACTTCTTACTAACTCTGCAATGCTACTGATGCTGACATAGCTCTTCTTAACAATCTTTGTTTCCCAGCTTCCTACTGCTATAAGAAATTCTTCAGTGATCATTTTAATATTTATATTTATTTGTGAAGGATAACTTTATTCATTGACAGTATATGAAGACTGCTATATTATGCAGCCTTTTATGTCTTAATCAGAGATTGTTTTCCACTTTGGTCGTCAATTGTTCTGTGCTCCACTGATAAGTTACTCAAATGAGACCTTGGAGATAGTTGTAAATGCCCAGAACTTACAATTAATGCAAGTCTTATTAAAAATAAAACATTGGCTTTCTAGGCTTCATTGATTGTGTGGTATAACTGTGTATTTAGAGAAATCTTAAAAAGTGATGTACTTGACCACTGTTCTCTCTGGGGATCAAGCATCTGTGAAGGTAAGAAATAATTTCTGCTGGGTTTTATCGTCTGATGATCTGTGCCAAAAAGCAGTCTTCTTCACTGTGAATTCGTTTTCTTCCCCGAGCTGCACTTTCCAGTAATCTCTCATTATAAAGATAATAATCATATTCATTAACAGTCCCACCATCAATCAGAAGGCAGTAAAAGAATAAATCTCGAATCACTAACACTTAAGCCATCAAAGCTATTCCATTGGTCCTAGGCTAATTGATAGTAACTTGTACCAACTGGGTTGGTCAGTGCTGACTTCTGAATGGACCTGACCTCCCTAATGTGAGACAATGCATCAAGGGGGAATTCTAAAGTGTTTCACTGATGTGCCATCCCATCCTGAGTTGTTTCCCTCGATGTTCTAAAGGCTTAAAACTACTTAATTTGCTTTATAAACCTGTTTCCCCGGCAAATAGGATGGCAACATGGTTTCGTTTCTTTTTGCTTGGATGCGAAATGGATTTCTAAGATTATGTATATGTAAACCAACAACAAAACTTTGAGGCATGAAAGGACTCTCAGAAATCATCTAACTCAACTCTTTCATTACTTAAGCTATCTAAAGGTCAAATAAATTAGACAGCTTGCCCAGAGCTGTGGTGGACACGATCTTCCAGAAGAGAAACATCCTCTTTGGGAAATAGCATTCAAAATGTGGTTTCGTTGAGGACTGGCTGATCATAAAACTTGCCAGTCCGTCTGCACACTTTAACAAATGGGAAACCCATGTGGTCCAGGCTAAGCCAATCTTAGACTACTGTCTCTGTACATTCATTGCCCCAGTAGGAGGGGACATCAGCTTCTCCCCTGGGCTTTTAAAACTTTAGCTGTAGAGAAACTACTTTCTCCCCTCTTTTTGAAGTTGGCTTCATAGTGGGAGCTGAACAACTGTAGGCCAGCCAGGTCTAAACATTAATATAGCATTAATATACCTATGTTAATAATACCTATGTTAATAATCTTGCTATATAATAGCATTATGTGATTAATATATTGTTGCCATATATTACAATAAGACCCTGATATAGGCAATGCCCCAATCTAAATGATACAAGCTAAACATGGAAATATTTAGGCATTAAAACAGAAACTTCAAGGGAGGAGAGAACAGAGAAAGCTGGCCTTGCTGGTCCCTCAGATCACAGGATATAGGTGTCAGCAGCTTTTTCCTTACCCTAGAGCCTACCTTCATCTTCACAACTCAGGGAACTCTTTGCTGGGCAAACCTAGCAATCAATCTTGAGACCATTCAAGGAAGTAAAGCCACACAGGAAAGCTATTATCGCGCGCAGGTACGGCATCCCCACTTAGGCCAGACTTGTTCATTTGATTCTCATCAGATTTGCATAATTTCTACTAGTCTCCTTTAAGACACAATAGTCTTGGACATATTATAAAGCTTTTAAATATATGTGTTTTTTATTTGTGGAAACAGGAAGGAATTGGAGAGAACCAAACACCTTTACTGAACATTGTAATTGATGTGGGAAGGGAAAAAAATCAATTCCGAAGGAAGAATTCGGTTCTATTGCATTTCTCATCCCCTGAGAGGTTTCTGATGGACATAATGGCTGGACATTAGCCCTTGCCTACTAACAGATGCAATTAAGTGGACCCCAGACAAAACAAACAAGTAAATGGCAGTCTATTTATAGGTCACTTTGCTCTTTCCTGCTAGAAATAACTTGCCCCTTGGGCATAGGACAGGCACTCATATTACCTGAGAAGGTGTTACTCATTGCTCTTTAAAATCAGGAGCTCCTGATAAGTGTTAGCATTTAATGGGGATCCCACCTCACCCCATCCCCAACCCACCATCACCCCAGCTCTGGGTGTTTTAAGAATGACCTTATTGGTTTTAAAGTGGGTCACTGGGCCTCTGCTCTCTTATTTCCCTAGTGGGCAAAGGAGTGGATTTGAAAACTAAAAACTGAAATAATTCATTTTGATACTTTTTTATGTTAAGTCATAACTTTCCCTTACAGTTTAGAAAATAATTTTAATGGTGCCTGGATTATTCTCTGAAGTCAATATTCCTCTAGGTCAGAATCCCATAAAGATAGTACCTTATTGTCCAGCCTGTGTGAAAGAACAGAATGTTCTGTTCAATTCAGTGCTCTAGCAGGTTCAGTGTTTTTCCCCTAATGGGATATATAGCTTTTTGATCCTTAATACATTAGGAAATGATAACCTAGTAATTAGGCAGGCAATTAAAACTTCTTTTGATGAATCAGAGCAATGCATAGATCGTCTAGTTCCTTGAAACCCAGAGTCCTTCCACTGGGTAAGCAGCAGAGTAAGATTGCCCCTGCAGAGTCCCAGACTTTATCCAGACTCACTGAGTCAGAAACCACTTGCTAGAACCCACTGTGTTCTGGCAGGTTCCTACAAATGCCTCTTTCTATCAAAGGGCATAGATTCCGGCCTTGGCAGAGGAAGAACCTGATGCACGTGGGAAGGTGAAATACTCTGCTGTATAAAGCTTTTATCTGAGGTATGTGGGCCACCTCAAGTCCCTGCAGGTGGGAGCTGTCTCTCTCCCTCCCTCCTGCACAGTGCTCTCTCACACCAGGGAAAGGTGCAGTAATCATTTAAGATCGTTTAGGTGTCATGACACATATGAATATCAGACTTGGAGTGACCTGATTTTACACAATTGTAGTCCTGCTTTGAAATGAAGACAGTAATATTGGTATCTTTTATGTGGTTTAAATACATTAAATAAGACCACTCACCTAGCACAGCGGTGGCCTGTGAGGCACACTTTACGTTCTTGACTTCTTTGCTTTTCAATACCTATCTACCTATTTCCCCCCTCCCGTAGTTTGTTCCTCATTGTTGCGCTTACGGACAGTGGACAGTATGCAGACCCCTTTAGCGGTGCATTGTGGCTGGGACAGGCAGGCTGCCACTTCACAGAGCCCCAGGACAGGAAAGTGGTGCGCTTTTCTCCTCATGGCCTGTAGGTGGCAGCACGGGGACCTCCTGAGTGCAGAGCCGGTGTCTCCGCAACTCTTGCTTCTCCTGTTGAGCCAAGGATTGGGAAGACACTGGTACACCTACCTGAAAGTGCAGTTTACTCTGACGACGCGATGGAAAACTGCACTTTCCAGTACTTGCCAAAGCTGCTTTTCCCGGGCTGAGAGACAGAGACGCTCAGCGGTTAAGAGTGCTTGCTCTTCTTCCAGAGTACCCTAATAAGCAGCAATCATGTCATACTTTGATCTGCCTGTAGCTCCAGCCCCAGGGGTAACCCAAAACTTCTTGTCTTTGAGGGCACTCGCACTCTCGTTCATATGCCAACACAGGTACACATAATTAAAAATAAAACAAAATCTTTAAGTTAAAAGAAAAAAATAACCGCCTCCCTTTCCATTTCTGCTTCTCTGAATTTTGTTTCTTTTGTTTTTGTTTTACTCTTGCATGGTCTCTTTCTGGGAGTGGGGCTGAGCTTAGCTAAGAACATCTCTGACCAAGTCTTGATTCAACACTCTAGTGTTACAGGAAGTCTGTGAGTATTCCGGGCTGCCTCCCTCTGACACTCTGGGCACCGGACTGTGAGAAAGTAACATTAACAGTCACTCCTATTGTGACTGCCTTGGAGCCTTGGGCCCTCTGGATGCCTTAGTATATGAGGGCCTTTAAGATAGGCCAGGATGTACACAGCATAGACACTGATTGCCTGACATTAGAGAGCAACAAGGGTTCAAATCCAGGCAACTTCATTCTTGGCTTGATGTTTCCTCTCAAGAAGAAAGAAAAAGCAAGGAGGGGTATGCATAAGGGGTTGGGGTGAGGAAAGGGAAGGGAGAAATGGTGTGGTTAAAGTATAATCTCAAAAATAAATGCCAAAAAGAAGAGGCAAGGCAAGCAAAGGCCAGTGGGCATGTGTCTACCTTGCAAGAAGAGTGATATTTCCTACAGTGATTGCCTTTTCAACCTCGATCTGGTCAAATCAGAAACTGCTCCTTCAAACACTGCTGGACTAAAGGCTCTGCAGCCAGGCAACACAGTGATTGGTCTCCACCTTCATTCCCTAACTTGAATTGCCTAAAAACAACTGTTACAGTGTTTAAACTGCTATCTAATAGCTATATTGTCTCCACTCTGTCCCTTCACTGAGGTTGGGAGCCCAGCTGCTCTCTGTGTCTGCCTGGTGATTTCCTTCTACAAGGACACCATTTTTTCTGGTTTCCCTGTGCTGTCTGAAACCCATAACCAATAGCCAGTCACACATGCCTACTGAGCTTAATTAGACCTTGAAAATTCTCTTCTCCCTCCAATCTGGCTTAAGCAGGACTCTACCTGCATCCCAAGTCCTTGGCAAGCAGGTGTTTTGGACAGTGCAGATTATGGAACATTTTCATCAGAGCAGAAAGCTGAATGAGACTGAGCTGACTTAAGGACAGTATGTCTAAACCGTAACTATCCATAGGACCCTATCACTTAGACAACAGAGACACTTCTGGGCCTTTCGAACTGCAAGTTACTTACTCAGAGCCACAGATACCACACGGAATGACTCAACCCACCCAAGGTTCCAGGTTCCCCATGCTACTTCAGGGACAGCAGCTCTTTGACCTTAGTGTATGATAGATAAGTACATACAGGGCCTAGGAGCCCCAGGAGACAAGCAATGGAATCTTTTCCTAGTATAAATAAAAGTAAGAGCAGTACTCTACTGTCTGAGACACGTTGGCTTCTCTATGAATGTTTGTCCCTCATCCCTCTACTCTACACACCACCATGAAAAAGGAACTTCTCTGAAAAAAGCTGCCTGCCCTGATCACCTACCAAGGACTCAGAGAAGATCCAGAATTCAGATCTTTGTAACCCACAGTCACAGCCTAGTCTTTCCACACGCAGAACCCATTTCCAGGCCCAAGAGATGACTGTTCAGAGCTGAAGAGTGAGGGTGGGCTGTAGAGACAGGGATGTCCTCCACATGGGAACAGTGCTGTGAGTAAAACTGTCTGGACCTCTTACTGATACATATGCATTACCTCATTGCCGTCCCATTTCATGAATGCGTGTGAGTTCATATGCGCACACATGCAAGCATGCACACTCATGTATGTAGTCTTGCTACAGGAGTTGAGCATGTGGGGAGAGAATTTACCGATCATGAGGTATGAAGTAAAAAGACAGAAGTGTAAGGTTTTCCTTTTAACCGTAATCCTACATAGATATTCCAAGCATATGCCATATCTATAAATACAAATTCTTGGACGTTGTCAAGGTCCTTATTTAACCTAATTAATTTTTATTTTATTATTTCAATATATTTATTTTAGCCTAAAAGTGATTTTATTCTTTCACCATTTTATACACGTATTATAGTCTTTAATCAGAGTGGCCCCTCCTCCTCCCACTGAACCCCTTCTCCTTCCTAGTTCCCTCGTATTTCCTTGTCCTTCTAAGTTTTTTTCTACTATAAAAACAATAGATATTTAAGTCTATTTCTAAATGTGGCAAGATTCAAATGTAAGGGAGTTAAAGAATTTGTCAAACACATCTCACGCATAAAAACTCTACCCCCTGCCTGCCACCATAGCCTGAACTGGGATATGAGGACAGACAGGTGACCTTTTGAGCTGCAAAATACCAACCAAAGAGACTGAAATGCTGTCCGGGTAACTCCAAGCAGGAAGAAGGCATGTGGGGAAGGAATGGGCAGATCAGAATGAGAGTCCCGAGGCTAGGAGATCCAAGGATCAGAAGAGGAGACTCCTCCTGTACAGGAAAGGAGCCGTCACTGAGGACACGTCACTCAGGACGTGTCACTGAGCAGTGTGAAAGAACTGGCACAAAGGCCATGATAGTAACCCAGGGGAGCAGACGTGCTGGATTCCTGAACACACCAGTGTAGAGCAGGCTGCCTCCTCCTCCAGACAATGTCTGAAAGCATAACAAAATTGTTCTTGCTTTTGTGAGAACACGAATAGATCCAGAGACAAAACTGAATCCCCAGGATGTCCTATAAAGAGGAAGAAATGGCTATCTATGATTCCAGATACATTTGGCTCGATGTGGAATTCTTATGTCAATTTCAGGAGCCAGTACTGCGTGAGAGTTTGCTCCCCATTAAACAGATGCCCACAGCTTAGCGGACACGAACGTCATCACTACAAGTCAGGCTACCTTGAAATAATAAAGATCCCTATCAAGGGTAAAAACAGGAGTGGAGAAAACTTTCTTTATAAATATGGGCTGTTACAAGGTCTCTTGTGCAAGTATGTTGCTTCTGGCAACAGAAGAACAACTATTCTCACTTTAAAATTTACGTGTACCCAGAAGTTTTTCAGTAGCCGATATTTGTTTTAGTTATCTTTGCAAAAATGCTTTGAATTCTGGTAGAAAAGATGTTTGAATCCATTTGCTCAATGATAAATTACCATTGAAACATTGAGCTGACGATATTTCAGCTAGTATCATTTAATACTCTCACGGCTTGTGTGGTCAAATCCTATCTCCTTTGGAATTTTGTAGAAAACTGGAGATAACTTTCGTGTTTAGGCAACACATTTTTATTGCATATTTCTTCAACCCACTGTGACTGTTGCAATTTGGTTTTTGAAAGACTATCCATGGGAGAAGCTAGGTTTGGCCTCAGTTATGCAAACCGTATTCAAAGCAGGAGACCAAGCCATCTTTAAAATTGACGTTAACACAGACCTGTTATGAAAATACACAAAAGCTTTCTCTTTGTTTTTTTTGGGGGGGGGGTAAGAGGAGAAAGTAAAGAAAACAGAAGCAGCTAGTAGCTTGCTTCTCATGATGCCTAACTCTAGCAGAACTCAAATCACAAGAGGGTTTTAGAGTCTGCTTAATATTCAAACTAATGTTTGAACAATAGGGTCTTTCTTATGAAGATGAAGGAAATAAGTCCCCAAAAGAGGAGCTAACTACCCCAGCGAGTCCTTAGTAGAATCTAACAGTGCTTATTGTCATTAACTAAATTACCTGGTGACATCTGGACGCTGAGTCTGTATTTGAAGGCTGGAACCAGAACATCACTGATCACGGTCAGACCAGAGGTCTCAGCAAAGTTGGTTCAACAGTGACTTCATCACTTCCCCCAAACCTCCTAAGATCGGTTAAGATCGGTTTCCGTGGCTTATGAGAAATAGTGCTTGAACATGATCAGGACAGCATCATGGTGTACGGATGCTTGGATGTCTCACAGGATAACTTGACTCAGATCTCATTGTTGGTTTTCTCCTGTCCTGTTGCATCTTGGTAATTTGAATGAATTTTATCAAAGGTTCCACCTCACATCTCAATTTTGCACTGGGCTTGACAAAGTATACAGCTTGTCCTTTGACTTCCAATGAGGTCATCTCTTGTCTAAACCCATTATACATTAAAAATACCAAACTGAAAGTGCATTTAGTCATCTAACACAAAACCTATTTTATGAGAGGAGTTTTAAACACTTTGTGTAATTTGCTGACCTGTGCACAGCATGCTGCAAGAGTGCATCCCTGATCACGTGACTGTCTGAGAGTGACTGTCCAGCGTCAGAGGGAAGATGCTACCAAAATCAATTTTCCTGGAGAAGTTCAAAATTTAGTGTATAAAGTTTCTATGGAATGTGCATTGTTTCTTCACCATTACAACTGTGTTCTACCAGAAACAAAGGTATTTTCAGGAATGATACTTGTGACCCTCCCTTCAGCTATTAGTCAGTTAAGACAGTAGACCCCAGTTAATTGGATTTCCCCTGACTTCCCCCATAATTAAAGCATGGTGCCAGCCAGAGGAGGAATACCTCCTAAGAAGACCCTTCACAGTTCTGACAATTTGTTAGACTACCTAGATTGGGGTCAAATTAATGATGGGTCAGTAATGTGAAGGGCCATACCTTGAACAAGACTGCTTGGCTATGCATATTTCTTTCCTTCTATTTAAATCTGAAGGTGGATTTGGAGGTCATTGATATTTTTATTTATTCCTCTTCTCAGTCTTGCTTCATGAAATTAATTCTCTCCATTTTCCACTATGGCTTGTCTCTTTAATTGGCTTATTAAGGACAAATGGCCAAACCTAATTTACTACCAGGTCCCAAGCTCTGAGTCCCCAAATTCTGGAGTCAAAAAAAGTTATAATCGTTTATAAGTCAGAGATTGCCTATATATCATGTCCTGAAACTGATGGTCTACCCATGGCTCTCAGGCCCTTTTGGCTCAACAAGACCTAGAAGGGACATGAGAAAATGTCATAGGGTTAGTCCTGCTGTTGCATGGAGGGACAGGCGGAGGCATCCAGGATGAAATGGGAGACATGATTAGAGAACACCAGCTGTTCTAGTTTACTTTCTGTTACTGAGACAACCATCATGACCAAAGGCAACTTGGGAAGCAATGGGTTTGTTTCATCTTACACTTCCAGGTGACAACTCATCACTGAGGAGAGTCAGGGGATGGGTCAGAGGCAGGCAGAAACCATGAAGAAACTGTTTACTGACTTGCAACTTAGGACTTGCTCATCCTGCTTTCTTACTCAACCCCAGGACCATCTGCCCAGGGGTGGCACAGCCCACAGTTGGCTGGAACGTCCCACGTTAATAATTAATTATTAAGGAAATGTCCCAGTGAACGTGCCCACAGGCCACTTCAATGGAAGCAATTCCTCACTTGAGATTTTTTTTTCTCTTCCCAGATGATGCTAATTTGTGTCAAGTTGACAAAAAACAACCAGTGCACTGGGTGACTGGCGGCCATAGTCAGGACTGGGTAGATGGAGCTTTTCTTGTAGGTAGAGTCAAGAGGATTTGGGGAAATATAAGCACAAATAGTAAGAAAATATCATAAGATCTTAAACTCTATCTTTCAGCCAGGCAAACTTATGTCCAACTTGGCTACCAAAGTTGTCTTAGTCCATCTTCACATTAACCCTGGGCAGGAGTTATGATCTGCACCCTGCAGATCAGGAGAATGGGTGGAACTCAGAGGGTTACATGAGGGTGCTGACTAGTAAGTAGAGGAGACTCTCAGAAAGGCCAAAATCTCACTTGCACACCATGCTCTGTAGATGCTGGATTTCAGGGTCAATTCAGACAAGACAAAATAAAAGAACAAGTGGAGCCTAATTTAGTCTCTTACCTTTAATCTTTCCTTGTGGGCTTGCTTGGTTGCTAAAAGTGAATTAGCACTGGGGTACCATAATGAACTCACCCCAAGAAGAAAAGACTTCCTACCAGGAAGGGTAGAGGAGAAATGAGTTCACCTAGCTCTTTGAAGCATTTTAACAACCTGAAATTGCAGCCGTAGGTATCTGCTAAGGCTGTTTCATACTGGGCCACTTTCACAAAAGGCCAGACTGCAGGACCCCAGAGCTGCTCCCAGGGGTCTGGCTAACTACATAAGTGGCTCCAGAGAGTTCACAGGAAACTTGTGCCCTGGAGGCTAAGAGGACTGAAAAGCATTTGCCATCCAAATGGGAAATGAAGAAGGGGGAGGTAAGGCTGTCAGCTACAAATGAAGGATGGAAAGGGGACAGATTAGAGCCTAGGAGCTGAGTTAGGATAGGCATTGATAAGTTAGCTGGTTCATCTTTGTGATCAGAAGTTTTTGTCTCAAAGGATGCCAGTGGGATCAACCCAAGAAGTCTGTGGAGAACTGCAGCCCCTGTTTTCAACCCAAGTTACTGAAAAGTAAGAAATTAGCCTGGATTTTGATAACTATTGACGCATACCAACCCAGAGCCACTGACTTATTATGACCATGGAATCTGCACCGTTTTTGATAATGTACAGTAGCTTAGACTGCAGCTTCTCCAAGATGTCTAGAGTGTCCCCTGTGGAGATACAAGGACAGGTGTGAGTGTCTCTGTTATAGCACTGTGGTCTAAAATCATTTGAAAGTGTCTTCTCTCATGCCTAGTGGTTACTGATACCTTTGAGTCAGGACCTCGTTTGGGGCTGTTGAACAGAAAGCATACCTTTGTGGGTGACCTGGGCCTCCTCACAGCATGGATTTGCCACAGTATTTGGAATTCCTCTGAGTTTAGAAGACAAGGTTCCCAGGAACGAGGCTGTCAAGCTAATTGATTCTCTGAAGATTTCTCAGAAACCTGCAGTCACTGGCACACGTTATTGCTCACACCAATAGATAACCCCACGTGATTTTAAACTGCCCCTTTCAAGAAAAGCAGTGTCAAAGAACGCTTCACTCTGAGGCTGAGAAGCCGAGAAATAATCTGCCGACTGCGAGCCTGCACTTACCTCAGCATCTGGGAAGAAAGTGGAAATGGGATGAGAAGCGTGCCAAGCACCAACAGGAAGTGCTTTCCTCTGTGCCCAGGCCTGCCTCTCTCTTTCACAGCCCCTTTCTTATCCTGGGAAGCCCTGTGGTTTCTGTCTTACCTAACTTGGCATCTCTGTGAGGGCTTCATTACCCTAATAATATACTTGCCAGAGTAGACAGCCTCCTTCTTTGTTTTCCCTTGAAGCTCTATAGCTCATTCCTCCAGTTGCTTGGCCCCACCCCACCCCTCACACTCCTAACCCCCCACCTCCACGGTCTATCAGAACGCTTTCAAGACCAACAGTGGTTATATTTCTAGCCTAGCCACCCCAGGTTTGAAGTCTAGCTCCACAAATTCTCAGCCTACACCTCTGGGCACGATACATGGCTTCTTTAAATCTCAGTTTCCCCAAGAAGTTTCCTATGGAAATTTTACAAAGATTAAATAGGATACTGTCTGGCAGAAAACCACACAGGAAATATGGCACTGCCCTGATTACAAACGGTTGTAATAAAACAGTTGTGTTATTAACTACCTCCCCGCTCTATAGGCACAGCACATTGGTCTCCTGGTCCCATACCTGCTGCACACCTCTGGCACATTCTCTCTATTCTTAGCTCGTTGTAACTTTATTTTTGCTTCTGTGCAAGCGTGTGGTAGTAACACAAGTCTCAAGATTTGTTTTCACGGACTAAATGAGATTGTATGTACAAAGCTCTACTACAAAGCTGACCAGGCTATTGTGAAAACTAACTCTGTTCCTTCTCCCATTTCACCTCTACCTCAGCCCCATTTTTCTTCATTGATAGCACACATGCCATGCTTAAGAGAAAAAAAACTGCAAATATAATATTGTCTCCCCAGCTCCACCTTATAAAGCTACCCCATCAATAAACATCCCCCACTTCCTACTCTCACCACAAGAGCCCCAATATCCAGACCTTTTTGTGAGGAAGAGGTGCTTCGAAATCACACATCTACCTAATCTAAAGAAAGCCAGGGGTGACACTCATTAGGGATGGAGCAGCCTCTTTTCACGGAATCCTGGGTAGATAAGTCAAGATGGCCGGGCTCCAGCCCCCTGGGGGGAGACTGACACCTACTTAGCCATAGGACAGAGATTCAATTCCCAGCCTTTGTCCTGAAGCACTGAGGGTCACTGTAGTCAGAGCCTGGGTTTTCTCATTCAGGACAGAGCTGGAGGTGGGGGAATGGGGGGGACTGGGACATTGGTTGCCAGGTGTTATTCTTCCTCTCTAAATGAGAAAAGGCTTAAAACTTTCTCCTTCCAATAGGGATAGACTCTAAGTGATCCGGGCCCTCTGGGTAAAGCCTTTGCCTCAGTACCCATGACAGCCACACTCATGTTCCCTGGCAGAGTAGCACAAATCACCTTCCCAATGTGACTGTTTTTCTTCCTCCCGGTTTTAATGGATGGAGAAGTTATTTATCATCAAAAGGAATCTAAACTACAGTTCCAGTGTTTGCATTCCTTAGGCTTCGATATGGCCCCTGGGAAACACTGGCCAGAAAGCAGCATGGGCCTCTTCCCTCTGTTCCCCCCTACAGCCTCCTGCAGAGAGAAAAGGGGGTTCAGGTCTTCATTATCCTCTTGTTTTTATTTTTTCTCACATGGCTCCAGGTCTGCAATGACTTATCTGCTTATCCCTTCAATAAGCATTTAATGAGCATTTATTTTGTGCCTGGCTGTGGTCAATCCATCTTGGGAAACTAAGGTGAATTAAACAGGATCCAGCTTTCAAAATGTTCTCTGTTGTTTGGTTTTAATGTGAGACCACGAGCTGACCTGATCCCTGAGTACCAAGGACACAAAAATGTCTGGATATGAAAGTTTGACAGAAGGGCCAAAGAATGCAGCCTAGGAGAAGCTGTGACAGCCTGTGGTCACAAGTGAGCAATGGATGAATGGGCGATTGCTGTGTGGAAAGGAGCTGGCCAGTGTGTCAGTGAGGAAGAAATCATGAGCAGAGGGATGCAACACCATGACCTTCCGAAGGACCACGGGTGCTCAGGGACAAGAAAAGCCAGCTGGAAGAGAAGCTGGACATGTGGGCGGGGCAGGGACTTGCCATGCTCCAGGCTCTGGGCATTGCTCCAGTCCTCCAGAGAGCTAGCTGCTTTACACATTAGAACAGTTGGCAGGTACCATCCCACAGCCACATCTGGACACGGAGTGGGTGCTTCCTCAGTTTCCCCCATTAGCAAAACACACAACAATTTATTCTTCAAGTCATTCAAACAGCCTAGATGATCTACAGTTTTCATGTCCTTTATCCGTTCAAGAGGGAAAACATTCATTTATTTTTATGGAACGCATGGTCTTGGTGATTTTTTTTATATTATTAAAAATGAAATACTTGGGGAAAATTCAAAAATTTGGTTTCATGGCTTCCTACACTATTACACTTAGATTTTGTGTCTCAGTGACAAAGCCAGAGAAATATGAATGACAGTGAACCATGTTGGCTTCTCTTGCAATAAAAATAATCTGTGCCCCATTTCCTTCATCCCCCAACGCATGTTTCCAGAAGCAAAAGCTCGTGACCATCATTTTGCAGTTTTACAGGGATTTGACATCCTAATAATAAGCTGGTCCATTGGCTAAGCAAATAAAGCTGGTTGTTTCAGCCACCCAAGATGTCCATTTTGGCAAATCAAACAATATTGCTCAAGAGGGGAGAAGAGGCTATGGCGTTCCCCACACCCTTCACAAGTATACTTACTTTTCAAGGTCTCATCCCAAGAGCTAGGGTCTGTTGCTCTCGAGTAGAGATGCTGAGGGTCTGATGAATTCACTGGGCATTGGGGTGAGATAAGGGTGGATGCTGGCTGGAGTGCCATCAGCCCAAAATGGTGGGAAACGAGTAGAATTTGGACAGAACTGAGCTATAAAAGAACAAAAAGGCTCCTTGAACCTCAACTTGAAGTTCCTGAGTGGAATCTCAAGACATGAAGAAAAGGGAATCTATATTTTTATGGGACCCCCATAAAGTCAGGAAATTCCCATGAGAGAGATTAGGTATTTGGGCTTTGAGCATCTTCCATTGCCGATAGAGATAACAATAATACCAGTAACTGATCATCTACAATCACAGAAGTCCCAATATTTAAGAATAAATCTTGTCATTTAACTGGAGGCCTGTAAAGTAGTTCTAAGAGGGCAGAGTCAACCATCAGCGGCCTGGGTCTACACTCACCTTCGCTCGGCAGCTGATTACGTTAAGATGGCTTCACTCTGTCATATGTAGACAGTGTAGACAAAGAGAAGCAGATAATGTGGAGAACCAGGAAACTGAAGACTTGGCTTGTTCTATTGGAAGCAGGCAATGAAACCTCCCTCCACTTGAGTGAGCACTTGGTGACTTTGCTTCTGAAGCTTCTCAGTTGGAGTTAAGAATAATAATCAGAATAGGCTCAAGACCATAGCCGATCTCCACTTGGAGAAGGACAAGAGCCAGCCAGGAAGGGGAAGAAATCAAGGTCAGTACATGACCAGGAAAGGAGCCGCAGGCCCCCTGCAGGGCCATAGGGCTAGCACTAAGGTAAAACCCCTTAGAGCAGCTTCTGAGGGCAGGAGATCAGCACTGCCTGGCAAACCCTTTGCCCACGCTTCCCAACTGCTGCCACTGTGGAGCTGTCAGGAAATTTGTGATTATTCTTTTTATCGATCACCTCCATTGATTTTTGTCTATGGTGAAAATATACTGCGGTCACATTAAGTAGCTATCATAGGCAAATTGCCTTTTAATGAATTGTACAAGCAGACTGGATTTTTACATTTAACCTTAAGCAGGACTTAGGCTTGTGCCCAATACTGATGGGAGAATGAAAGACAGAGTTTAGAAGTCAAGCTGACAATTGACCTCAGAGGGTTTTTTTTTTTTTTTCTTGTATACTACTGGAACATACCAAAGCTCTGCTTGAATGGTCATGCCAAGTCAGAGTGGGTCTGCCAGTCTCCCGAGGAGAAAACACAGATTGCCATATAAAAGTACACAATAGTCTGTCCCATGATTTCATTTATAAAGCATCAACTTTTGTCACTTTTCCAAGCTTTAAATATTTGCCACTTAGCCTCTCTATTTCAAAAACTCCAGAGTAAAAAGGGGGCGTCAACTTGGATGGACTCCTTCGTCTGGTCTCACGTCTTAAAATCTAGTTGTTTTGAAGACTTGAGTGCACACCCTTCTCTTTCTGTGAGGTTTATGTTTTTGTGTTCTCAAAATATTTCTAAGTGAGCATGATTATGCATATTTGTGTGTGTGCATATGTGTACCTGTAGATGTGTGTGTGTGTGTGTGTGTGTGTGTGTGTGTGCACTTGTTGTCCTCATCTTAGCAAAACTGTGTTCAGAAGAATGCCTGGAAGCTTAGCTCTAATATGTCAAGTGCTGGTTGGTGTTTTGTCAAATTGGCACAAACTACAGTCATTTGGGAAGAGGAAACCTCAACTGAGGAATTGGCCTCCATCAGAGAAGCCTATGGGGCACATTTCAGTTGTTAATTGTTAATGTGGGGAGGCCCATTCCACTGTGGGTTGTGCCACCCCTGGAAAGGTTTGGTCTTGGTTATATAAGAAAGCAGGCTGTGTGAGTCATGGAGAGAAATCCAGGAAGCAGTACTCTGCCATGGTCTCTGCTTCGGTTCCTGCCTCCAAGTTCCTGTCTTGACTTCCTGCTCCTGAAAGATGGACTACAAGCTGCAAGATGCTCCCCAAGTGGTTTTTGGTCATGGTTATTACATTACATTATCACAGCAATAGAACCCTAAGACACCAAATTTTAGCAAAAATTAAAAAAAATTCCAACTCTGTTGTCACACTCCAAAAAGATGGCCTGAGTTACAGACATTACTGTGTAGTGTGGTAAGGGCAGATATTTAAAAACTACACTATAGCTAGAAGCAAGATTTCGACTATTATTGTGTCTTCTTTCTTTCTTTCTTTCTTTCTTCCTTTCTTGTTCCTTTTTTTCTTTTATCTTCTCATCTTCCTCTTCCTCCTTCTTCCTTTCTTTCTTTTTTAAAACAACTTAACGGACAGAAATCACAGTTAAAAATGTTATCTCTAAAGGGAAAATATTTTTTGCCAAACTCTTGAAACTTACGATTTCAACAGTTTGGCAGGGAAAAAAAAAAAACTAATTTTGACAGGAATAAATTATGGCTACAGCAGTGAATATTAAGGCCAATGTCCCAATCGCACTTGAGTTTTGGTTTTCAGGGGAATAATCATCCAATCTGGTCACATGATAAAATTGTTTTCCTTTCATAATGTACGGGAAATACGCTGGCTCTTCCCGTTCTCCCTGGCCAGAACTCAGAACCCTCAGTCCAGGCTAAGAGGAGGGTGTCTCCTCACATCCACAGAACTGAGAATATAAGTGCTCAACAGCAGGGCTTGGCTCTTGGCATGCAGCCTTGGTCCTTCTGGGCTTCTGACTCTCTCCCATCCACAGGATCTGTCCCAAGATTGTTTTGCTTCTTGTTTACAAAATGGCTACCTGCAGCAATTGGTATTCATGTGCTTCTTGATTCACCCAGTGAGGGAGAAAGAAAAAAATAATAATTTTAAAACCTAGGAGAAAAAAGAACACTTCTTTACAACCTGGAATGAAAATCAACATCACACCCTGTCATGAATAATCTATTTATCCTGAGAAAGATCATGCAGTTCTGTACACTGCTTCTGATCCAGCTTTGGAGCTGGAAACAACGTGAATTCCTGTATTAACTAGGGCTCTGTTTGGGAGTCATGAAGTGGATGTGAGTTGGGTCATCAAAGGTATCCACTATATCATGCTACTTAATGCTAACAATAATCTTATGCATGGTTCCATAAAAAAATGAAGCTTGGGGCATTATGCAAGTTTATGCTGGTGCATTGTGGTATCTGGTTGTACACAAGCAAACCAGTGAGCAAAGCTGGTATCCTCATCCCCATCAATGCAATATTCATATAAGGCAGGATGTTACAGTGGCATGTTTCCATTGTTTCCTTTATAAATAGTAGTTTAAGCAACAAAGAAGTAGCAATGTATATTAATGTGAGTAGAAAAGAAATATAGACCAGTAGAATATGAGTGGTTAACTTAACTGTTACTCCCTTCACTCACCTACTGCTATATTTCAAAATAGGCTTTTATCAAGCTAGCCCTGGTGGCACAGAGTAGAATCTTGGTTACTCAGGAGGCTAAGCAGCAGTACTATAAACCCCTAGCATTTCTGGATTACAGAATGAGTTCGAGTGTAGCCTAGTCAATTAGTGAGACCCTTTCTTAAAACAAAATGTAAAAGGAATTCAAAACCAGCCTGGGTAACCAACTTAGTGTGATCCTGTTTCAAAATTAAAAAAAAAAATTAAAAAGAGATAAGCACATGGTTCAGTGCTAGAATGATTGCTTAATATTAAGAGGGTATGGCTTTAATTTCTGGTACAAAAAGAAAGAAAGAGGAGGGGAAGGTAAAAAAAAAAGCAAGAAAAAGAAAAGAGGGCTCGGAAATGACGTCGTGGTAGAATAAATATGCGAGATCCAAGATTTGATTCCTAGAAAAAACAAACAATTTTAAAACCCAGCTGAGATAATTTTCAGGATACAGTAAAAGTATGACTAATATAATAATGAGTACATGTTGAAGATTTAGTTTAATCTACAAACAAGTAGATGTTGTAACGGAATCAAATAAGACATCAATGAAGCATCAATTCATATAAAACAAGGAAATGTTGAAATGAAGGTGGAAACAGAGACATAATTTCTTTACAGAAAGAGAAACTGTGGCTTTGCATTGGACAGAATTAGTTTTTATTCCTAAAGACGGAACAGGAATGATTTGGAGTTGAGTCAGTTATCTCCGAACTGAGTTGTGACACAGCTCTCCTGAGTTCAAGCCTGATAACCAGGAAGGGTGTGCTCTGAGAAACCCTCAGTTTTCCAGGGGAAGCACAGTTCTGTGTCTATAAAACAGACATCCGTTTTTCTCATGACTTCATAATTGAGGATGGACTCAGCCAGGAAGTTCTGCCTGCCTTTCTGAGCTCATTCAGGTAGCTGACATCATCTAAAGTCTTGACTGAAGCTAAAGAACCAACTAGTTGGTGCTTGTTCTGAAATGCGTCTTCATGGAAGGTGACTGAAGGACAATACAGAAAGGCTGATGACCTTGAAAGATTGTCATTCAGAGACACAATGTGTGAAGCAGAGCCACACGGGTGAGGGTTAGGTTATATTCAAAGGGAAATAATAAGAGTGGAGGGAAAGCTTATGCCAAAGTCTTTGTTGGGACTTTCATGAAGTCCTAACAAGACAGAGTAACACTTTGGGACTGCCTGGTTGGAATAATTGCAGGGAAGGAGGGAAACGGTAGGAAGACTAGCCCCCCCCACCCCCCCCGAGTCACCTAGTTCCTAGCCCTGGGTTACTTTAAGATAGAAGTAATCCTTCCTGTAGCCTAAGAGGCTGTTAATGGCTAGACAATCTACCAGGACATCTTTACCTCTAGGAGTTTACCCTAGGATCAGTCCCTCAAGCTGTTACAAATCACATTGTACAGAGAAGAGGAACATGGCTACCCCTGTATTGTCATTAATTGAGAAACTCATGTCTCTTCTCTAGGGCCTCTCATTTAGCAATTAATCATGTGAGCATTTTTACATGGAGCTATTTTAAGACAGTATACACAAGACCACTAGTCTTGGAAATGATAGTGCATCATTTCCACTGCATGCTATATGACAGGGAGACAGGGGCTTAAAAAAAGCCCATGATTTAACAGAAAGGTGCACAACTGGTCATGCTTAATGTACTTGAAACCACCCGTCTCACTCAGTTTCCAAATCACATTGAACTGTTGATATTGCCAACTCACATACTCAGTGACAACCTTTTTATAAGGGGAAGTCATACTTCATCTTTCTTTGAATCCAAAAACTACAGATATGCTAAACACTACCAACACTATGCATGGAAAGATCGTTCAGATGGATGGGATTTGACGATCATATGTAGGGAAGCAAGGAAGTACAGGAAGCTATTTTTCAGGAGTGTTTCAATTGATTAACAACGGTGAGTAGAAAGCAAAGTTGTTAGAGCCCTGTATGCAGGACTGGAAGGCAAATCTTCTTCGTGCTTGAAAGTAGAAGACCGTGAAAGTCTTCTGGGTAAGAAAATGGTCAGTACCTGTATGTACTGAGGTTGCTTAGATTAACAGCTCAGTTGAAGGGTCAGTTTAACAGATGTGTCATGATAAAGACAATAGCGAGAGGTTACTCTAGGCACTCTTTATCTTATAGAGGAATCTTTCAATTCTCTGATGGATTAGAATCCTGGCTCATCAGCGTGGTTGCAGAATGGCCCAAGTCAACTGTGTCCTTCGCACTGTCAAGTTTTTTTAGGTTAATACCCCTAGCTTCTATAACAAGACGACTGAGAGATGCAAGTGTCTCATTTCCTCAACAGCAAACTGGGACATCACAACAAGCAAGTCTTTGGCCAAAGTCTGTCTCACAAATAAGCAATTACTCACACACCAACACACACACACACACACACACACACACACAATCACACAATGTCACAGAATCCACTTGTGTGATAATCAGGGAAGCATCTCACCATTGTCCAAACTCCTCCACAAGTAACTTGTGTGAAGGATCTACATTCAAGAAGGTCACAGTGTTCCAAAAGTAAATCATAGTCAGCCATAATTCCTGTATATTGTGGCCAAATCTAAGACTAAGCATAAGTCCAAGCTCAGGGACCATTTGGGACAATAGTGAAACCTGAACTTGGCTCTTAGGCATCTCATGTTCCAAACTGAGGTACTAGCAACATCTCTGCCCTATATTTCTCTTATCACTTATTCTTGTCAACAAATGCTCTCATGCATATGTTAAAATAACTTTACTGAGAGTTAATTCTCAAATGGTTTAATTTGTACGTTGAAAACTCACGAAGCCCTTGCTTGGTCCTTTTGGCTGGGGCAGATATCTAGCTGGTCTGCTCCTGTAGAGACACCATATCCTGAGTCATTCTAGAGGAACCACTGGACTCAGAGCAGAGAAGAAACCACTGTACTCAGAGCAGCAGGATTTCTGGATCCCAGAGGCAGCCTGAATCCCAGCAGTTCTTTCAACTAAGAGTTCAAGATCACAGGATCACAGAGACATCTGGACTCTGAGGAGTTCTGACACAAGCAAGATAACCAGAAAGACAGGCTCCAGTCAGAGACAGTGAGTGCAGGTAACACTAGAGTTAACCAGATGGCAAAAGGCAAGCACAAGCACATAAGCAACAGAAACGAAAGTTATTTGGCATCATCAGAACCCAGTTCTCCCACCATAGCAAGCCCTGGATACCTCATCACACCAGAAAAGCAGGATTCAGAATTAAAATCACTTCTCATGATGATGATAGAAGACTTTAAGAAGGACATAAATAACTCCCTTAAAGAAGTACAAGAGGACACAAGTAAACAGGTAGAAGCCCTTAGAGAGGAAACACAACAATCCCATGAAGAATAGCAAGAAAACACAATCAAACAGGTGAAGGAATTAAACAAAACCATCCAGGATCTAAAACTGGAAGTAGAAACAATAAAAAAAATCTCGAAGGGAGACTACCCTGGAGACAGAAAACCTAGAAAAGAAATCAGGAGTAGGAGACACAAACATCACCAACAGAATACAAGAGATAAAAGAGAGAATCTCATGTGGAGAAGATACCATGGAAAACATTGACACAACTGTCAAAGACAAGGTAAAATTCAAAAAAGCTCCTAACCCAAAACATTCAGGAAATTCAGGACACAATGAGAAGACCAAACCTAAGGATAATAGGCACAGATGAGAGTGAAGATTCCCAACTTAAAGGGCCAGTAAATATCTTCAACAAAACTATAGACGAAAACTTCCCTAACCTAAAGAAAGAGATGCCCATAATCATACAAGAAGCCTATAGAACACTAAATAGACTAGATTAGAAAAGAAATTCCTCCCTTCACATAAAAATCAAAATATCAAATGCACAAAACAAAGAAAAATACTAAAATCAGTAAGGGAAAAAGGTAAAGTAACACCTAAAGGCAGACCTATAAGAATTACAATTATAGGAAGATCCTGGACAGATATCATACAGTCCCTAAGAGAACACAAATACCAGCCCAGACTACTATACCCAGCAAAACTCTCAATTACCATAGATGGAGAAACCAAGATATTCCATCACAAAACCAAATTTACACAATATCTTCCCACAAATCCAGCACTTCAAAAAATAATTGATGGAAAACTCCAACACCAGGAGGGAAACTACACCCTAGAAAAAGCAAGAAAGTAATCTTCCAACAACCCCAAAAGAAGATAGCTACACAAACATAATTCCACCTCTAATATCAAAAATAACAGGTAGCAACAATCATTTTTTCTTAATATCTCTTAACATCAATGGACTCAATTCTCCAATAAAAAGACATAGATTATCATACTGGCTACATAAACAGGACCCAGAATATAGCTGCATACAGGAAACGCACCCCAGTGACAAAGACAGATACTACCTCAGAGTAAAAGGATGGAAAACAGTTTTCTAAGCAAATATTCCCAAGAAACAAGCTGGAGTAGCCATTCTAATATCAAATAAAATTGACTTTCAACAAATAGTAATCAAAAAAGTTAAAGAAGGACACTTTATAATTATCAAAGGAAAAAAATCTACCAAAATGAACTCTCAATTCTGAACATCAATGCTCCAAATGCAAGGGCACCCACATACATAAAAGAAACTTTACTAAAGCTCAAAGCACACATTGCACCTCACACAATAATAGTGGGGGATTTCAACACCACACTCTCAGCAATGGACAGATCATGGAAACAGAAACTAAACAGAGACACAATGAAATTAACAGAAGTTATAAACCAAAAGGATTTAACAGATATCTATAGAACATTTCATCCTAGAACAAAAGAATATACTTTTTTCTCAGCACCTCATGGTACCTTCTCCAAAATAGACCATATAGTTGGTCACAAAACAGGCCTCAACAGATACAAGAAGATTGAAATAATCCCTTGCACCCTATCAAATCACCACAGACTAAGGCTGGTCTTCAACAATAACAAAAACAATGGAAAGCCCACATTCACGTGGAAACTGAACAACGATCTACTCAGTGATGACTTGGTCAGGAAGAAATAAAGAAAAAAATTAAAGACTTTTTAGAATTTAATGAAAGTGAGGACCTATCATATCAAAACTTGTGGGACTCCATGAAAGCAGTACTAAGAGGAAAACTCATACCTCTAAGTGCCTACAAAAAGAAACTGGAGAGAGCATACTCTAACAATGTGACAGCACACCTGAAAGCTCTAGAACAAAAAGAGGCAAATACACCCAAGATGAGAAGACAGTGGGAAATAATCAAACTCAGCGCTGAAATCAACCAAGTAGAGACAAAAAGAACTATACAAAATATCAACAAAACCAGGAGCTGGTTCTTTGAGAAAATCAACAAGATAGATAAACTCTTAGCCAGACTAATCAGAGAGCACAGAGATAGTATCCAAATTAATAAAATCAGAACTGAAAAGGTAGGCATAACAACAGAAACTGAGGAAAGTAAAAAAAAAAAAAATCATCAGATCCTACTACAAAAGCCTATACTCAACAAAACTGGAAAATCCGGATGAAATGGACAACTTTCTACACAGATACCAGGTACCAAAGTTAAATCAGGAGTAGATAAACCATCTAAACAGTCCCATAACCCCTAAAGAAATAGCACAGTCATTAAAAGTATCCCCACAAAAAAAAAAAGAAAAAGAAAAAGAAAAAGCCCAGGACCAGATGGTTTTAGTGGAGAATTCTATAAGACCTTCAAGGAAGACCAAATACCAATTCTCTTTAAACTATTCCACAAAATAGAAACAAAAGGAACACTACCCAATTCATTCTATGAAGTTACAATCACGCTCATACCTAAACCTCACAAAGACCCAACAAAGTAAGAGAACTTCAAGACCAATCTCCCTTATGATTATCGATGCAAAAATACTCAATAAAATTCTCGAAAACTGAATCCAGGAACATACCAAAGCAATCATCTATCATGATCAAGTAGGCTTTATCCCAGGAATGCAGGGATGGTTCAATATTCAGAAATCCATCAATGTAATCCACTATATAAACAAACTCAAAAAAAAAAAAAAACATGATCATATCACTAGATGCTGAGAAAGCATTTGACAAAATTCAACATCCCTTCATGTTAAAAGTCTTGGAAAGATCAGGAAGTCAAGGCCCATACCCAAACATAGTAAAAGCAATATACAGCAAGCCAGTAGTCAACATAAAACTAAATGGAGAGAAACTTGAAACAATCCCACTAAAATCAGGCACTAGACAAGTCTTCCCACTCTCTTTCCTACCTATTTAATATAGTACTGGAAGTTCTAGCCAGAGCAATTAGACAACAAAAGGAAGTCAAAGGGATACAAATAGGAAAGGAAGAAGTCAAAATTTCACTATTTACAGATGATATGATAGTATACTTAAGCTACCCTAAAACTTCCACCAGAGAACTCCTAAACCTGATAAACAACTTCAGCAAAGTGGCTGGATATAAAATCAACTCAAACAAATCAGTAGCCATCCTCTACTCAAAGGATAAACAGGCTGAGAAAGAAATTAGGGAAATGACACCCTCTACAATAGTCACAAATAATATAAAATACCTTGGTGTGAATCTAACCAAGCAAGTGAAAGATCTGTATGACAAGGACTTCAAGTCTCTGAAGAAGGAAATCAAAGAAGATCTCAGAAGATGGAAAGATCTCCCATGCTCATGGATTGGTAGAATTAATAAAGTAAAAATGGCCATCTTGCCAAACGCAATCTACAGATCCAATGCAATCCTCATCAAAATTCCACATCAATTCTTCATAGAGATAGGAAGAGAAATTTGCAAATTCATTTGGAATAACAAAAAACCCAGGACAGTGAGAACTATTCTCAACAATAAAAGAATTTCTGGAGAAATCACCATGCCTGACCTCAAGCTGTACTACAGAGCAATAGTGATAAAAACTACATGGTATTGGTACAGAGACAGACAGGAAGATCAATGGAATAGAATTGAAGATCCAGAAATGAACCCACACACCTATGGTCACTTGATCTTTGACAAAGGAGCTAAAACCATCCAGTGGAAAAAGGACAGCATTTTCAGCAAATGGTGCTGGTTCGATTGGAGGTCAGCTGTAGAAGAATGTAAATCGATCCATTCTTATCTCCTTGTACAAAGCATAAATTCAAATGGATAAAGGATCTTCACAAAAAAAAAAAAAAAAAAAAACAACAAACAACAACAAAAAAAAAAAAAAAAAAAAACAGATACACAGAAACTAATAGAAAACAAGTTGGGGAAGACCCTCGAATACCTAGGCACAGGGGAAAAGTTCTTGAACAGAACACTAATGTCTTATGCTCTAAGATCAACATCCTTAGTCATCAGGGAAATGCAAATCAAAACAACCCTGATATTCCACCTCATACCAGTCAAAATGGCTAAGATCAAAAACTCAGGGGATAGCAGATGCTGGCAAGGATGTGGAGAAAGAAGAACACTCCTCCATTGTTGGTGGGATTGCAAGCTGGTACAACCACTCTGGAAATCAGTCTGGCAGTTCCTCAGAAAATTGGACATAGCATTTCCTGAGGACCCAGTTATGCCACTTCTGGGCTGTCCCGTCCAGCGGGCACAGTTATTACAGGGTCCCTGAGTAGCCACTACCTGAAAGAGACACGGGTGGGAGAGAGAAGGGAGACCAAGCGGCGAAGAACGGACAGAGTCAGTCTAGCTGTTGTCAAGGTCTCATTTACTATAGGCAAGGCTTGCAGTATATAAGCAAAATTAAAACAGGGAAGTAAAAACACCCATCCCCGCCCAGCGTCCTTAGTCCGGTTATCTATGGCTCGAGGCTGTTGCTTATCTTCATCGTCAGAAGTTCACATTCTGAGGAAGTTCTGAGATCCAGCTGTGACATTGCTGGAACTGTGAAGGGTGTGCCTTTTCTGGAAGGCCTCTGTCCTTTGGCTGACGCCGGCAGCCTAGGGGTCTCTGGTCTCCAACACTGGGCATACACCCAGAAGATGCATACACCCAACATATAACAAGGACATATGCTACACTATGTTCATAGCAGCATTATTTATAACAGCCAGAAGCTGAAAAAAACCCAGATGTCCTTCAACAGGGGAATGGGTACAGAAAATGTGATTCATTTACACAATGGAATATTACTCAGCTATTAAAAACAATGAATTTGAGAAATTCTTAGGTAAATGAATGGAACTAGAAAGCATCATCCTGAGTGAAGTAACCCAATCACAAAAGAACACACATGGTATTTACTCACTGATAATTGGGTATTAGCCCAAAAGCTCGCAGTATCCAAGATACAACTCACAGACCACATGAAGCTCATGAACAAGGAAGACCAAAGTGTGGGTGCATTGGCCCTTCTTTGAAGGGGTAACAAAATACTCACGGGAGCAAATATGGAGACAAAGCGTGGAACAGAAACTGAAGGAGTGGTTATCCAGAGATTGCCCTACCTAGGTATCCATCCCTTGTGCAGCCACCAAAGGTAGACACTGATTGATGCCAGGAAGCTGATGCTGACAGGAGCCTGATTTAGCTGTCTCTTTAGAGGTCTGTCAGAGCCTGAAATATACAGAGGGGGATCCTCACAGCTAACCATTGAGCTGATCATGGGGTTCCCAATTGAGAAGTGAGAGAGAAGAGTGAAGGAGCTGAAAGAGTTTGTAGCCCCATGGGAAGAGCAACAATACCAACCAACCAGAGATCCCAGGGTCTAAACCACCAGCCTGGGAGCACATAGAGAGGGATTCATGGCCCCAGATGTATTTGTATGGGAGGATGACATTGTCAGGCATAGGTGGGTGAGGAAGTCCTTGGTCCAGTAAAGGCTGGAGGCCTCAGTGTGGGGGAAATTGTAGGTGGGGAGCTGGGAGTTGGAGGGTGGGTGGGGGTATATAGAAGCAGAAGGGGGGATAGGAGGTTCCTGTGTGTGTGGGGGGGAGTGAAATTGGGAAAGGGGATTACATCTGAAATGTAAATAATATATCTAATTAAAAAATTTAAAGAAAAAAACAACAAAAAAATAAAAGTACAGAGCTAAAAAAAAAAAAAAGAAAAAGAAAAGAAAGAAAACTCGCTAAAGCAATGGCTGTCAATTACAACTGATCCCTGTGCCCTAGTATATTAGTCAGCTACTATTGCACAACAAATTACCCCCAAATCATAATAACTTAGAACAACCTTTTTCTCCCAACGTAATTGGGCCAGGAATCCAGACAAGACTTACATTCATCTTCTGCTTCAAAAAGTCTTTTACAATTTGAGAACAAGTGACCAGCTGGATCTGTCGCCATCATAGCTCAACTCAGGCAGCTTGAGTTTCGCTCTTTACTCGGGTGGTTCTTGGCCAGATCCAGTTCTTCATAGGTTGTTGGACTGAAGCTCTTAGCCTTGTTCCGGCTGCTGGCTGCCTTCAGCATGTGATCTCCACAATGTGGAGCTTGTCTCATCAAAGCCATCCAGCATAAAAGATAAGAGATGGTTTTCTGGCAAAAAAGAAATCAGGGATCTTTATGTCTCTTATCTTTTTTATAATTTTGGTAGTGAGATCTCTATACTCTATTCATAAATCAAATGATTTATATTGTCTTACTTTCAGGTAAGAGAATTGTAGTTCCCTTTCACATCTTGAATAATGTCCTACAGAATCTTGATTAGAGTCATTCCTATATCAAGTAATCACTCCCAATTGAGTGGCTTCAGTTAATAAGCAGCCCACTTTAGGGTATAGGAGGGGCTTCATAAAAGTCCTCATTACTTTGAAGTCCACCTCCAAATATTTTAAAGTCAATAACAGATAATAAAACAAGCAGTATTACTTTTTTTGATAAAGGTATCAGACCATAGTTTGTATGTGTGATAAGGAGGGCAATGTCTGTGTGTGTGTGTGTGTGTGTGTGTGTACATATATATGAGTTCACTAATCCATATGTGTATGTATGGAAGCCAGAAGACACTTGAATGTCTTCCTCAATAGATTTCCACTGTAATTATTTATTTACTTAATTTTAAGCCATTTCGTGTGTGTGTGTGTGTGTGTGTGTGTGTGTGTGTGTGTGTGTGTGTGTTCATGTGTATTTCATGTGGGTGCTAACATTCCACAGCACATGCATGGAGGCCAGAGGAAACCAGGAATCGGTTCTCTTCCACCATGTGATTTCCAAAGTCCAGTCACCAGGGTCAGTGGCAAGCACCTTTCCTTATGGAGCCATTACGCCAGCCCCCCCACCCCCCTTATAATTTGAGACAAGCTCTCTCCGTGAACCTGGTGCTTGCTGTTTCAGCTAAAGAAGCTGGCCAATGAGCCCTGGGAACTGCCTGTCTCAGCCACTCTACCCTACCCCTAGGCACACAGGTCACAGACACATAACAACTTTTATGTTGATTCTGAGAAATGAAATTCAGTTCCTTGTGCTTATATAATAAGCACTTTACCATGTAAACTGTTCCCCCAAGCCCCGACCACATGAATGAGAGTCAGCTTGAAGATCATTCACTCTGTCGCTATCAAAGAGTTCTGCATGATGGCTGAGCTTTTTCTTTAGCTCCTCAGTTTTAGACACCTTGATTCCAAGTTACTCTGCAAGAATGCATAAACTTTAACCTTGAAAAGCTGAGATTTTAGGCTAATAAAGATTCAAGTCGGTGGGCAGTGGTGGTGCATGCCTTTAATCTCAGCACTTGAGAGGCAGAGGCAGGCAGATTTCTGAGTTCTGAGGCCAGTCTGGTCTACAGAGTGAGTTCCAGGACAACCAGGGCTACACAGAGAAACCCTGTCTCAAAAAAACCCAACCAACCAACCGAACAAACAAACAAACAAAAACAAAACAAAACAAAAACAAAAAGATTCAAGTCAACAGTGAGAGGTAACAGAAACGTACCTAGGGTTGCCAAAATTAATGCATTCATCCTGTGGTCTGTGTAGAAAATAGTACAAAATTACTTCTGGAAAGTTATCTATTAGGAAACAGACTTTACATTTTGACGCAAAAGAAACTATACTGATTTGGAGTGTGACTTTTAAAACCTAGTTTAAGATTAAGGCTGACTCCTGGAGTGTGATGGACTGAGGCAGTAAAACTTCATGTGGGGGAATTCCCCAGTGCTCCTACCAGCCTTTGTTATGAGGAGGAAGAGAACCAGAGCTGGCACTCTAGCCTTAGCACAGTGGATTCCTTGAAAACACAGGAATGTTGTTATCCATAGTTTTATTCAAATAGGACTTGTTGAAAAGAAAAAAGTCATTCTTAGGGTGCGCGGTTTGCCGCATGTCAGTCGGGCTCACGTTTTGACAAAAGTCATTTCTCTTCAGTTTAGCAATTTCAAACTCAGACTAAGGAGGACAGTACAAATTTTCCAAAGGTGTCATTAAGAAGCAAGCCTATGAGCTGCCTGATTATGGGCAGAGATCATTCAGACAGGAGTACTAATAAAGCCGTTGAGTCTGGTAATACAACATATCGGTGAAATGGTTCAAAGAGAAAAACAAACCAAAGCACTAAGCCTATCACCTTTTGGAAGACAAGTAATGCTGCCCCCTAACTAGCAACAGGATGAAGTCTTCTGCCACATGTGTTGGAATTGATATAGCATCATGACCCATGTCAGATTGGCTATTGACTCAAATCCGAATTGGCCTATCACATAAAAACAAAGGGTTTTCTTTTGATAGCTTTAGACAGTTAGAGAGTTTTCTAGGCTTAAAACTGGTTTCAATATGAAACAAAATAATCTCTCTTTATGCAGATATGCGTTTTGAAGTATGAGTCGCAGATAAGAAAATTATACTTACAGTCTGACTTAATTATTTTAATATTGTTTTTCTCCCTATTTGGCTCAGCTGACTTTGGATTGTTGGAAATCCCTGCACAGTGTATCATGCCTGGGTCAGCACTATATTTTTGGCTTCACTAACACCGATGTTGAAAAATTGAACATCTGGTCTTCCTTTGCCCCCACCTCCACCATTTCTTTCCCCCAAATAATCAACATTTCCTCCTTTACATCTTTGGCTTGAATAATATCTTGCATTTTGGTGTATACTATGTTTATTTGGGAGTTTGGGGATCCAATTTAATACTATTTCCTATCCCGAAAGGCTCCCGGCAGAGTCGTTTCCTGTTGGTCCATCTCATAAACCACTTAAAAGCAAAGATCATCCTGATGGGTTAGATTAAAGATCACTAATAAAAGGAATCATATCCGGCACAGAAGCTTCATTCTCGGCTCAGGTGTTTGTAAGTACACCTCGGCCGTAACCGCACTGTAACGATGTTCTAGTCCTGGAGTGTCTGGAATTCTGGCTCATTTTCTCTGTTCCCAGTGGTACTTTCTGAACAGTTGCTGACTTTCACTGCATAAGGCAAAGCCCAGAGTAGAGGCAGGATATCCCATAGTGTTCTCACATACACCCAAAACACGGGATGCTACACTCAGAGGACCAATGGACTGCCTTTGTGCCCCTCTGATTCCATTCTTTTGGAAAGCAAGCCCTTGTTTTCTTTATTATAATGAAACATCCTTTGACAATTTAACTTCTTTGCTTAGAGATGCCTTTTTATATAGGTCTAGAAAATTTTGTCATATGCCTCTCCTCTTTCATGAAGATATATTTCCTATGTCTTTTAATAATATTAACAGACCTTTATATTAAGAACATCTTTTACAACCTGGTATAAATCCAAGTTGGAGATGTTTATTTTAAAGTGTTTTAATAAACATATTCTGAAGTCAAATGAATTGCTTGGTTTTATTTTGAAAAAAAATAAAACAAAAAAAAAAAAAACCAAGGCTTCAGTTTTAGATTACTTTTCTAATTCTCTCACTATACATTATGCTGCAGTCATTGAAAAATCCCAGACATTATCTGGATGTCTGCACCAAACAGTAAGGAAGTGTTGGTTGACAAGTGTGTTTTCTGCAGACTTTTTAAAGGGTTACTAGAATGTGAACAGAACCCAAGAGAATTTAGTTCTTTTACTTTATATGTTTTGGATAATGGAAATGATACCACTGTAAGTAGATCTACACACAAGCTTTTAAGAGATTCTTTAGCTATCTGGAAGAATAAGGGAATGTGTCTGCATCCCAGCATCCCCATGTGGTATCCAGACCTTAAAACTTATCTCATCTGTTTAAAGTGTCCGCTGTAAATTTAGGGGACATCACATTTCTACCCAATGTGTTAACACTTAGATTAAGACCACACATACACACCTTTTTCTTATTTATGAGCAATTAAATGACTCACTAACAAGAAAGGAACTTTATTTATAGTTCCAACAAAAAAATTGGCAATGTGATAACTCTTCCTATAAAAACATGACTTTTTTTTTTTTTAACATTTCTAAACTAACTTTTTTTTAAAAGTGTGTCTTTGTCAAGGCAAGGCTCCTGGAACAACTTGATGAGTATGTATTGAATGTTTTACTTTCTTTCTGTGAGACAGCAAGAAGTTCATCCAAATAGAACCATGCCTCTACCACATAAATCATTTGGAAAATCTGGTAACTTTCCATGTGACTCAGTTAAATCCTTTAAACCCACAGGAGAATTTACTTGCTTTTGGCATATTTCACCATATTAGGAGGAAAACCAGTCTCCAGGGACATGGTGGTTAATGAGAATAGGCCAAGAACAGATGTCCTAAACTCAGTTTTGTTAGCTTAAGCACTTTCAAATAATGTTTCTCTTGGTAAGAACTCCTCAAGAAATTTCCTTTCTATGTCTTCAATACTTCTGGAGGCTCCCAATATCTTTGAAAGAGCAGAGCCTTTTCTCTTGTAATTAAACATAGAAGCATAGATTTAAACATAGAAAGACCATAATGTGTTGCATTAAATGCAGTGTTGGCTGTATCATTGTAACTGATGAACTGAAGAGTATAGGAAGAAATTCAGTCAGAGGAGAGGAGAACAGAGAAATACATTCCCTTCACTGGGAAACAGAGAGGCTACAGGAGGAGCTACAAGCTTGCCCACTTGGCCAGCCTGGCAACCCAGAAGACCCCACTTCCCATATCACTTTAATCCCTTAGCAGAGACAGAGTTCTGTCTTCTGGAGGTGACAGGTGTTTTATGGATAATACAAACCCCGAACTGATCTTGAGCCTGCAAGTTCCCCATCCTCTGCCCCCACTTAGTAAAGTTCTAGTTTTCCAAATGTATAGCTAATGGGAATGGTCCAGATGTCCTTACCAAACATTGCCCCATATACATACACATGAACACACACTGCCCCTCTGTGTTCCTGGGGTACATTTCTTGAGGGCTGTACCTAAGAGCCAGTTTGGTGATTTCTTTATAAGATGAGAGACCCTAAGTGTTCAGTTTCTTAGAGACAACAACTGTGGCAATGACCTTGGAGCTGGGAGCCTCCTTGAAGCTTTGTTCATAAGGAGTTTCACCATCCAAGGCTAGCTTATAGAACTTGTCACTAATACTGCCTTTGGGCCCCTTCTATTAGCCCTAGCTTTAGGATTTGTTTCCCTGGTGACTGTTTTTCTTGGCCCTCTTTCTAGTGACAGTCTTCTTGTTGTCTTGGGTTTTGTTATGAACCTGGGAGAGACTGTCACCACTGTCAGTCTTTGGGAGATATGAGACAAAAAAGCAGATCTCTTTCTCTTGAGTTGTATAAATATCAATGTGCTGCCCAGAACATAAATGTCCTAAAGAGTGTTCCACAGTGCGTTCATGGGTGTTGAGAACATAGCTGTTGTGATTTGGATTTGAAGTGTCCATGTACAAAGTATCATGTGTTAAAACTTGGCCTCAGACTGGTGGATCAAATTCTAAAGGGATGACTAGAGTATAAAGTCTCTGGTGTAAGCAACAGTTAGCCCTTTTGTAGATTCATGACGATAGTATTATCTTGCTGCAAGAAGAGATCTTTTAGGACATGTTCCTGGTGCCATATCTTATTCCATTCTTCCTTTTCTTCCACCCACCCTCCCTTTCCCTCTTCCATTACTCTAACACCCTTCCTTTTTCCTCTCTCTGTCCTTCCTGGCCACCATGTTGTAAGAAGCTATGCCTTACCCTAACAGCTCCTCATGATGTTGGTAAGCAACAGAGCTTACCAACCATAAACTGCAACAATGAACCAAAACAATTCTTCTTCCTTTAAAATGTTTCCCATAGGCATTTGTCATGGTGATGGAAAGACTAACATAATAACATAGTCTCTTCCAGATGGATGTGAATGAAATGAAGAAAGGGAGAAGCAAAGACCAAATCAGGAACAGAATGGAATGTATCTGAAATTATGTCAGTGCATGAATTAAAACTAGTACTGGCTCTAAAAGACTCCACATGCTCAAATCAACAAATGGATTAGCAATGCTAGTATTTTCCAGGTGCATGTTTGAGGGCAAATGTTAAAGAATTTTATTGGCTTCTCTATCAAAAGTAGCACAGACCTGGGCTTCTCCTAAGACTTAACTGATCACTGGTTCCTCTGCTACCTGGAGATTCTTAACAGTCTGTATTTTAGATGAGAGTAGATAGGATAAGGATGGAAACCAAGGCATCTCTGACCTGTGGCCTACTCTCCTACTTTGTAATCTAGTTCCCAATGAGCTCCATCCCTTTTGTTCCCTTTTCTGCTTCAGAAGATTTCAGAGTAGAACTACAGGATTTATAGACTCTCTACATATATGTTGTTCTCTTTTTGAAATATAATAGATCTGCTAGCAGGGAAAATATAAGAAATATGGCAAGCAGTCCAACCCAAGGCAGGCTAAGATATAAATCATCCAACCCAGATTTTCCAAGCCTGGTACTGAAGACTCTTTCTTCCTAAATCAAACATGGACTGTATCCTGATGCCTCTATGTGAAGGGGGTAAGATAATAGGTACCTTTGTTGTATAGGAGAGAAATAAAATAAAATAAAATAAAATAAAATAAAATAAAATAAAATGATAAGGATGGTATCAATGCATTTTAAAAGGGCATTGTACATACCAACTCAGCACGTATATACAATGAGCTTTCCTATGCAAAAACTTTGGTTCTTTCCAAAGGCTGGGACAGATTAACTGTCCTACCCCCACAAAAGCTCCAGGTGCTCCAAGAACTGAACTAATCTATGATATTTCTAAGTCCCCACTTTTCATACATATTTAAATTCTAGGGTTGCAAGCCAAAATTTCCCCATGGAATACCTTATCCTTTGTTAACTCAAAAATAAACAGTTCTGTGGTAATGGAGATGGGTCCTTTCACAGCAAATTCTTCAACATTAAAGCTGTCTGGGGACATGTGTTCCTAGGCCTCCCCTGAATCTGACACAACAAAACCTCAAGACCTGGAAAAAATGCATGACTCTAAACAACAGTTGAGACCTGTGGTTACATTCATCCATGAGGCTTAAGGAAACCAAATCAGGGGGTGGTCAGGGGATTAGTGGGTATCAGCTTGTACATTCAACACTCTGCCTAAAGGCTGAGCCAAGCATGGTGGGATATGACCAACACATGATAGCATGCTACTGTTTCTCCTCTCCAGAGGTGAGGACAGCTTAGGAAATTCTATCTACTGTGGCTGGCCCAATGGAAGCTGTCCATGAAAGGCTGTTGCCAGTCTACCATTCTGCCTTCAACTGGTTCAATGCTATCATATCTTGTAGAAAAAAATATGTTTACTAAATATTTCATTTATCACTTGGTCTGGATGGAAGCAAGAAACTGATACACGCCTACACATACACTCATGTTTAGTGGACTGGATTTAGAAGTGCATCATATTTACCTTCTCCTCTGCACAGGACTCCCACCAGCAGAGTAAAGAACAATTGTTTTCAAGATGAAAGGAGATGCATACATCAAAATAAAATATGTGGCTATGTCAAACTTCTACCTGGTGTTGATTTGTCAACAAACCTAAAACCAATGAGGAGGGCACGTGGTTGAGTGTATTGGCTAAAAGTGTGTACGGTACAGTCACTTCCTAACTTCTGATATGCATATAGCCGACTGTTTCAAAAGGACACCCTGTGCCAAAGACTGAAGTTAGTAATCCATCATCAAAGGACCCTGGAAGAGACAGAGCACTAGAACAGTAAGGAAGGAAAAGTTTCAAGGGAGGTGTGATGTCAGTATTTTTTCCTTTTTTCTTCTTTGTTTTGTTTAGACCTGAGGTAGAGTTTCATGTAGCCAGACTGTCCCAGAACATACTATATAGTCAAAACTGGCTTTGAACTTCTAATCCTCCTGCCTCTATCCCAAGTGTTAGACTATAGGTGTGTGTCACCATCTCCAGCTCAGTTCTAGACTTTAGTAGCTATGATGTGTTTATCTAGAAGCAAAGAAAGCTGAGTTGTTCATAAGTTAGTCATCAGCTAAAAGGGAGTAGTCCAGGGATAAACACTGGGGCATATTATTGCTCACGGCATGACTCTGTGTATAGCCACACAATATATCTTGTTTTGGAAAACAGGCACAGTACTGGTGAAGATAACAAGAAGGGATCTTGAGAAAGAACATAGACCATCCACCACAGTGAATACAGTCAGATTTCTTAACTTTCCTGGGTCCTAGTTTCTTTCCACAGTAAATCAAAGGATTCAGATTATCTTCAAAGTATGACTGAGAGAAGAAGTAGAGACACCATGTGTAAAATGTTCAAATCCTGGGGTGAAGTAAATATTGCTCATAGCTTTCTTTTGGCAGACTGTGAACTCCACAAAGTAGAGATAAGATAGCCTTTATCATTATCGGATTCTCAACCTCTAGAAGGATGTCATACCCATAGGACACTCTATAAATGTCTGAACATGCTATTGCTAAAAGCAACATCACAGAGATGCAAATGTTCTCACCAGAAAAGATGGACTTCAGTTGGGATGGGATAGGGGACTGTGATTCAAACATTCTATATTTGACAATATGCAGAGGCAGAGTTTCCATAAGAAAGAGGGAATTTAAATTAAAAAAAAATCAATGGGACTTCCTCAAGACTTATTAGTAAAACCCAAAATCATTCTACTGTAAGCTTGTAGTCTAGTCTAGTGGTGTAGAGACCCATTTACATTCATAAAATTCATCAAGAACGTAAAGCCTGGTTTGTGTGTAGTGTTTATCATACTTGACTACAAAACTGAGAATTTTCTATAATAGTAATTCCTTAGTTTTAGATTTAGACATTACATTAAACTAAATAATGTACCTTAATTAAAAAGTAACTATATTCTCAAAAAAAAGAAAGAAAAAGAAAAAGGAAAGGAAAGGAAAGAGAAAAAGAAAAAGAAAAAATAGTGGAATTGCTTTGTGTGGCTTCAAATTGAATGCCTGGCTTAGTAACAACAGATAGAGTCTACAATTTGCTTCCTAATTCAATACCCTTTGGGATGCTATTTTGGGTTGTTAAGTATATAAAACAAATCCAACCTCACACACTTAAGTAGCTGGAAATATAATAAGATTTTTTTAATCTTCTAAGATAATTTTCATTGACAATATACAAATGCTCTACACACATCTGTTAGAGGTGAGCTGTAGTGTGGAACTTGAAGCCATATAATTAAACACTCAGTGTTCTGCTACATTAATTCCCTCACCGGACTTTTGCATTTTGAGTTTAATCTTTTAGCCATGCATGATCTTGTAGCAGATGCATTGGAGAATACATTGCCTTATGGAAGTTTTCATAATGCTGACATCAGTCATGATACATGTTATTTAAATTCCTTTGATAGATACTGCCTTTGATATGTTAAAGAATCAGAAACAACTCTCAAGTATTGGCAAATTTTAAAGCAGGGTAGAAAAACCTTTGCTTTCCAAACTAGCTTTTAATTAAAGGTTCAAACTCATATTGTGCCTTCAGCTTCTCTTGAGACTGAGATGCTACCATTCTTGACTTCCCGGGCTGGGTCAGACACTGCTAGTCTTCAGTAGGACACTTGGTAGCTTCTGCTGAGATGATCTGCTCTCAGCACTATGTCTCTTGCTGGGCCATAAGTTCCACCACAGAAAAACTAAGTCTTCTGTCTCCCTAGCTTTAGCACCTTGTACAAACCATTGCTTTTTGGTTGAGTGGAGATGAATTCAGTGACCACAGAAATCTACTTCCTAAGGAAAAGGCTTTTGTGATAAGCCAGGCATGGTTACATATGCCTGCAACCCCAAAGCTAAGCTAGTTAAAGCAGGTAGGAAGACCAATACGGTCTACATAGTGAGACCTTGTCTCCAAAAAAACCGTTTTTGTTATAATTCAAATATAAATTCTATATGTTATTAAAAATATAAACAAAGTTGAGGAGAATTGCTTTGCATCAATACATGACACATGCACATGGAACATGCAAAGGATACATTGAAAAACAAAGGTCTGTCCTGCTCTAGGTCTGAGTCCCAAGAAGAAAGGCCAAGTGGGAGTAGGAACAGAAAACGAATGTCAGAAGCCAGCACAGAGCAGATTAAGTCTGGACAGGATTTGGAATGATGTTGAGTGGGGAGGGAGGGAGGATGACTGAAATGAAATGGGACATAAAGAAAAGGAAGAGGAGGCTGGAGAGATGATGGCTCAGCCATTCAAAGCACCGCAGGACCAGAGTTCAGTTCCCAGCATCATCATCCACTTGTTAACAACCTACTATAACTTCAAGGGATTTTCTGGTCTCAGAAGGCATCACACTTGGGAGGCAGAGGCAGGTGGATTTCTGAGTTCAAGGCCAGCCTGGTCTACAGAGTGAGTTCCAGGACAGCCAGGGCTATACAGAGAAACCTCATCTCAGAGTGAGAGAGAGAGAGAGAGAGAGAGAGAGAGAGAGAGAGAGAGAGAGAGAAGGCATCACACACACACATACATGCACACTCTGACACATGGACACATGAACACAGAGATACA
>JANHMN010000006.1:72495907-72536339 GCA_030674055.1 Rhabdomys pumilio
ACATACATGCACACTCTGACACATGGACACATGAACACAGAGATACACACATACACACAGTTACACACAGACACACATGTACACACATGCACATGCAGACACATGGGCACATGAATACACAGATACACACACATATATGCACACACACATGTATACACAGACACATGCACACATAGACACACACACAAATACACACACACAGACACACATGCACATATACACAAACACACACGCACACCCACATGCACACACAGACACATGCACACACAGACATATGCACATATGCACATGTGTGCCCCCCCACACACACACCTAAGTGACAAATAAAGTAAATCCTAACTATTAGAGGAGTGCAGAAATAATGAGACAAAAGCAATGAAGGTTGTGGGATTTGAGTAAAAATGGCCCTCATAGGCTGATATATTTGAATGCCTAGTCACCAGAGAGATGCACTGTTTAAAAGGATTGGGAGGGTTAGGAAGTGTGGCCTTGTTGAATAAAGTGTGTCACTGTGGGTGGGCTTTGAAGTTTCAAATGTTCAAGCCAGGCCAAGGATCTGATTGTTCTGCTCTCTCTTGACCTTTGTATCAGGATTTAGCTCTCAGCTGCTGCTCCAGCTACATGAGGGCTGCCGTGCTATCTGCCATGATGACAATGGACTCACCATCTGAAACTGTAAGCAAGCCCCCAAATAAATGTTTTCTTTTATAAAAGCCTCCATAGCCATGGTGTCTCATCCCAGCAGTAGTGCAGCGACTATGACAAAGGTCTGGGTTTTATTTGCTTGTTACAGGCAGAAGAAAAGAGTGGCAGAGGCAGGGAAGAGAATCACAGGAGAGCACAGCTGACAGACGCCAAAGACAGAAATTTCCTGCAGAGAGTCTCCGAGCTGCCTGAGTTCCTGTAGCGTCATCCCAGCGATTCACCAAATCGTCTCTCACTCTTGGGTATACTTGAGTAATAAAAACTGTGTCTCTGTTTTGAGCTATACCGAACAGAAGTCTCGCCTGCCTCAAACACTTTTGATGCAACTCTGGCATCCGCTATCCTGCAGCAGCAGGAGAAAACTATATTCCCAAGGCTCTGTCACTCGAGGCAACATCACAAAGATACAGACAAAGGGCCAACTTCCAGACCTACTAGGGTGTCTGGGAAAACTTTTATCCATACAAATATAAATGATCAGAGAAAATGAAATGGAAAATATCTAGTGGCCGTCAAGACGATGCTACATAATTAAATGCTCCATAATAGTCTATATTTAAGGATATTTGGTAAATTTTCTCAATTATAGATTAGTTTAAGGACCATCCTAAGATATGGAATTTTGATGTTTATCCATGTCTTTAAGGATAACATTTTAAAAGTTTTAAATTCCAAGGGGAGAAAAATTTAATACTTTTAAAGGGTCATATTTGGGTCTAGCTCTACCCCACCACCCACTCACTCCCTAAAATTAATTAAGAAACATAGAAGACATGATTTTGACCCAGTGGATGTGTGAACTATATTAATGAATACTTAGGAAAGGGACAATTTCATCTAGAGCACAATACCCATTCGGGAGGGCTGCATGCTGTTCACTGTACACTCTATAGACTGGGACAGAGTGGATGAATGGGACCACAGCTCTGCATCTTCATTAAGAAACAGCTTTAAAGATCATATTCTAAACAAGGTAGCTAAAACTTTTCCAGGTTTCCTCTTTTTGTTTTGAGCTGATTGATTGTCTTTTTCAGAGTCAGTTCTTTAGAACACACCTTCTAGAATATTTGAAATAATCAGAGTCCCGCTCTGTATGAAATATTGTAAATTATAGATATATCAACTATAAATTTTGTTGTACTACTTTTTAAAAAAAATCTCCATAAATTCCAATTTCCAGAGTTTGCTCATTCAGAACTAAGTTCTAAAAGAAATTTGAATTTTTGCATCAAATTGAATCAAGACTAATGCTGCCATAGAGTTTGACTATGAACAATTTTACTTTATACGGAGTATGTCTTACCTATTTTTAGGTGATTTTTAAAACATTTTAATGATATAAATAAAAGAGAACTTTCAGCTTGGAGGTTTGAAGACCATGTCATTCTTGCAGAGGACCAGAGCTCACTTCCCAGTACCCAGGTTGGGAAATTCATAACTGCTTGTGACTCCAGCTCTAGAGTATCTAGCACTCACGTGCGCGCGCGCACACACACACACACACACACACACACTTAAAAATACCATAACAGCTGAAAACAATATGGAAGGTGGATAAGACAGTACTACCCTATGACTTTCTTTAGGGACAATTTTCCTTGAAATTGATGATATAATATTTATTTTATATATATTATCTTTAATAACGTGGTATTCTTAACCTCTGAGCCATCTCTCATCCAGAACAATAATGTATGTTGTCAAATGAATAAGTGGTTTGGTAACTTCGGTTTTTTTCCTAGCTATACTCTAATAAAATTATAAAAAATTCCAGCAGGAGTTGGAAAGTTTCTCTAAGAGTATCAGAAGACTTTCAGCTTTGATGGCTTTCAATAGACCATGCAATGGAGTCAACACCTACTTGGATTAAAGATAATAAAAGCGTAAAAAAATATAGATCCTGTTTTGAATCAGCTAACGCCCAACTCAAGATGTCAAATTTGAGCTTAATATAAAGGAGAATTAGGACTTGGTGCCAGAAGAAGAAACAATACTCTTTTAAACAATACTGTTTTAATACTGTTTTAATACTAATTTGACTTTACCTTTGATGAAGCAGCCTGCTTGCTCCTCTCATTTTAGCCCTCATAAACTCAGATTTACTAATTTTAATCGAAATCCACTCACCCTGATCAACGTCTCCAATAGCTTTTCTTAGAGAAAGGGGGAATTTTATGGATCAAAACCTATTAAGTCATTTTACTTTTTTCAAAATCTGTTACACAGATGCAGATGCAAGCCTCTTCAATATTTTTCCATTTTCATTTTGTTTCTAGTTTAATTATCAGATTATTTTCTCTGTAAAGGTTAAGATCTTGGGCAACACATTTCTATCTAGGCGGCCGTTACATGCCAGAGGGCACTGTTCTGGAGGCTGAGGAGAGAGCAATGGCCAGGCTCCGGGAACTGGTTCCTGCCCTCTTGTGGCTTCCATGCTGTTACTCAAACTAGTTGGTCTGGAAGTAGCTTCTGAGTAACCTCCACTTTGTGAGCTTCTCTCTGAAGAAGACTATTGCTAATAAGTTCACTGTCCTCAAATCCTGTTTAGCTGTTTTGTTTTTTTAATTAACAAGTCTTGATTCTGCCATTGTCCTTTGAATTTTGACACGTGCAATTTTTTTTGGAGGGGGCAGATTTTTTGTTTGTTTGTTTTTGTTTTGTTTTTTGGTTGTTTTTTTGTTTTGTTTGTTTGTTTGTTTTTGGTTTTTCGAAATAGGGTTTCTCTGTCCTGGAACTCACTCTGTAGACCAGGCTGGCCTCGAACTCAGAAATCCGCCTGCCTCTGCCTCCCAAGTGCTGCGATTAAAGGTGTGTGCCATCACTGCCTGGCGACACGTGCAATTTTTAACTGTTGACAGTTTTATTTCCTGTTGATTATTTCTTTTTTAAATGTATTTTTTATTGGATATTCTACTTATTTAAATTTCAGATGTTATCGCCTTTCCCCATTTCCCTACCCCCCCCCCAGGAACTCCCTATCCCGTCCCCCCTTCCTATGCTTCTATGAGGGTGTGGCCCCACCCATATACCCACTCGACCATCCTTGCCCTCGAATTCCCCCACACTGGGATATCCAGCCTTCACGGAACCAAGGATGTCCTCTCCCACCAATGCCTGACAATGCCATTCTCCCCTACATATACAGCTGAAGCCATGGGTCCCTTCATGCATGTTCCCAACTGGCGGTTTATACCCTGAAAGCTCTGTTTTGTTAGTATTGTCGCTCTTCCCATGGAGTCTCAAACCCTTCAGCTCCTTCAGTCTTCTCTCTGCATCCTCCATTGGGGACCCCATGATCAGTTCAATGGTTAGCTGTGAGCGTCCGCCTCTGTATATGTCAGATTCTGGCAGAGCCTCTCAGGAGGCTGGTATATCAGGCTCCTGTCAGCATGCATTTCCTGGCATCACAACAATGTCAGCGTCTGTTGACTGCACATGGAATAGATCCCCAGGTAAGGCAGTCTTCAGATGGCCCCTCCTCCAGTCTCTGTTCCACACTTTGTCTCTGTATTTGCTCCCTTGAGTATTTTGTTACTCCTAAGAAGGACCAAAGCACCCACACTTTGGTTTTCCTTCTTCTTGAGCTTCATGTGGTCTATGAGTTGTATCTTAAGTATTGTGAGCTTTTGGGCTAATACCCACTTACCACTGAGTGAGTACCATGTGTGTTCTTTTGTGATTGGGTTACCTTACTCAGGATGATATTTTCTAGTTCCATTCATTTGCCTAAGAATTTCATGAATTCACTGTTTTTGATGTTTTTAATAGCTGAGTAGTATTCCATTGTGTAAATGTACCACATTTTCTGTATCCATTCCTCTGTTGAAGGACATCTGGGTTCTTTCTAGCTTCTGGCTATTATAAATAAGGCTGCTATGAACATAGTGGAGCATGTGTCCTTGTTATATGTTAAAGTATCATCTTTATATATTTTCTTCTGGGTATATGCCCAGGAGTGGCATAACTGGGTCCTCAGGTAATACTATGTCCAATTTTCTGAGGAACCGCCAGACTGATTTCCAGAGTGGTTGTACCAGCCTGCAATCCCACCAACAATGGAAGAGTGTTCCTCTTTCTCCACATCCTTGCCAGCATCTGCTATCCCCTGGGTTTTTGATCTTAGCCATTCTGACTGGTGTGAGGTAGAATCTCAGGGTTGTTTTGATTTGCATTTCCCTGATGACTAGGGATGTTGAACATTTCTTTAGGTGCTTCTTAGCCATTCAAGTTTCCTCAGCTGAGAATTCTTTGTTTAGCTCTGTACCTCATTTTTAATAGGGTTATTTGATTGTCTGGAGTCTAATTTCTTGAGTTCTCTGTATATATTGGATATGAGCCCTCTATCAGATGCAGGATTGGTAAAAATCTTTTTCCAATCTGTTGGTTGCCATTTTGTCCTATTGACAGTGTCCTTTGCCTTACAGAAGCTTTGCAATTTTATGAGGTCCCATTTGTCAATTCTTGATATTAGAGCATAAGTCATTGGTGTTCTGTTCAGGAACTGTTCCCCTGTGCCTAGGTATTCGAGGGTCTTCCCTACCTTCTCTTCTATTAGTTTCTGGTCTTATGTGGCAGTACTTGATATACTTGGACATGAGCTTTGTAAGGAGATAAGAATGGATCAATTTGCCTTCTTCTACATGCTGATTTCCAATTGAGCCAGCATCATTTGTTGAAAATGCTGTCTTTTTTCCATTTTCCACTGAATGGCTTTAGCTCCTTTGTCAAAGATCAAGTGACCATAGGTGTGTGGGTTCATTTCTGGGTCTTCAATTCTATTCCATTGATCTTCTTGCCTATCTCTGTACTAGTACCATACAGTTTTTTTTCTTTTTTTATCACTACTGCTCTGTAATACAGCTTGAGGTCAGGGATAGTGATTCTCCCAGAAGATTTTATTGTTGAGAATAGTTTTCACTATCCTGGTTTTTTTTTTTTTTTTTTTTTTGGTTTTTGGTTTTTGGTTTTTTCGAGACAGGGTTTCTCTGTATAGTCCTGGCTGTCCTGGAACTCACTCTGTAGACCAGGCTGGCCTCGAACTCAGAAATCCACCTGCCTCTGCCTCCCAAGGGCTGGGATTAAAGACGTGTGTCACCACCACCAGCTGTGACTATTGTAAAGGGTGTCATTTCCCTAATTTCTTTCTCAGCCTGTTTATCCTTTGAGTAGAGGAAGGCTACTGACTTGTTTGAGTTAATTTTATATCCAGCCACTTTACTGAAGTTAATCTTCCTTATGAATACAGATGTAAAAATACTCAATAAAATTCTCGCAAACCGAATCCAAGAACACATCAAAGCAATCATCCATCATGATCAAGTAGGCTTTATCCTAGTAATGCAAGGACGGTTCAATATATGGAAATCCATCAACATAATCCACTATATAAACAAACTCAAAGAAAAAAAAACCACATGATCATCTCACTAGATGCTGAGAAAGCATTTGACAAAATTCAACACCCCATTCATGGAAAAAGTCCTTGAAAGATCAGGAATTCAAGGCTCACACCTAAACATAGTAAAAGCAATATACAGCAAACTACCAGTCAACATCAAACTAAATGGAGAGAAACTTGAAGCAATCCCACTAAAATCTGGGACTAGACAAGGCTGCCCACTCTCTCCCTACCTATTCAATATAGTACTCAAAGTCCTACCCGAGCAATTAGACAACAAAAGGAGGTCAAAGGAATACAAATTGGAAAGGAAGAAGTCAAAATATTACTATCGGCAGATATGATAGTATACTTCAGTGACCCCAAAACTTCCACCAGAGAACTCCTGTTGGTTATTTCTACTGAGCATAATGTTTTCCTAAGCCAGTTCTTGCAAGATTTAGTCTGACCAGTGTGACATGACCCTCGGTTACGTCTGTGACAAGCTTTAGTACTTGCAGTTTTCGTCAATATTAATTTTATTTTGTATGAATTGCTAGGAAAAGTGCCCTTAGGGTCAAACTTCTAGGGTAAAGACTTGAGAATATTAGGAAAAGGAAAACAGTCCTTGAAGTGAATAATGTGAATAAAAATTTTGATCCAAGGCCTCCTATTTTGAAAAACTGGCTTGTGAAAATGTGGAGTCCCAGTGTTTTTGAGAGCTGGTTTATATCTTTATAAACACAGGGATTACTCGAGTTTTCTGTAAATGTAGATTCTGATTCTGTGAGCTCCATCAGGGCCTGAGAGTGAATTGCTACTCTGTCCCCACATGGTTCTGATCCAGATATCTTTCCTGCTTCGTGGCTAAGAGTTGAAATGCTTCAGTAGTAGGCTCAAGTCCACTGCAATCATCTAGTCTTAAGAACATTATTTCCTTCAGATTTGGTTTGTATTAATTCATAAAAGGCAATGATATTTACCTACGGACTTCCTCCCAGGCACAAGACCTACCCAGCAGAGAGCCTAGTGCCTAGTGAGTGGTAAATGGCAGCTCCGATATTGCGGGTTCAGGGAGTGCTGTGCCATGGAATTAGCTGTTTAGTGTAGTCCTTGACCAGCAGCTTCGAGAATCTTGGTCTAAATAAGTGACGTTGGACCTCACTTTTCACTTCTACATAAGGATCTGTAGCTTAACAAGAGCCTGAGAAAAATCCTTGTGCTCATTACAATGGTGACATGCTGGCACCAAAGGCCAGGAAAGGGTTTAGAAGGCAAGTCTTCAAAGCCATGGAGCACTAGGCTGTAGAGAGACCCATCTCCCTAAATGACTTGGACTCGAAGTTCATCCTCACTCCCACCACTTCCCAGCCTTCATCTCCGTTGGGGCATTGCTATTAATCAAAGAGAGATGTTCTTTGTAGTTGAGCCTTGCTTAATCTTCAATATCTTTATCAATAACAACTCCAAGCAAGGCACTAGAGCTGGGTCTAAGTTGATGGAAATGATAGCTTGTCATTGCTGCAAGAGGCTATCGAGAGCAGGCTAAGAACTTAAGTGGGACAAACCCAGTGAACAGAAGAGAGCTTGATGCCTGGTTACTCGGTAAATACTCATTGCTACTTCTAATAATCAGAGCCACGTTTCCACCAAGCAAAGAGTGCATGAGAACACTTACAATAATGAATTAATAGAAAAGTAGTTAAAGGCCCATTCTATTAATTTGTGTGTGTGTGTGTGTGTGTGTGTGTGTGTGTGTGTGTGTGTGTGAAGGAATGAGAATAGAAGGCATTTTTAGAAGTTTTCACATGGCAAAATGAAGGCATTGGCAATCCCATGTCTTCTCTCAGTCTCTCATTTTAAGAATGGATGGCACCATGAACTCCTGAACAGGACTGATAGGGACAGGCAGAATGTGGGCTCTTGGGTGGCCTGATGCCAGCTACAAACTCCAGAGCAGAGTGGATGAGCTCTCAGACAGGTCTCTCTCTCCTTGCCTCCCAAGGTCTACTTACAAACGAGAGAGTGAGCATGTCCCTTGCTCAAATGCTGTCCTGCCACCCCACCTTGTTGGCTAATCATCTTGATAAAGGGGTAAGAGGACTAAACTAGAACTCTCAGGCATAAAGTTAAATCAGTGAGATCAGCCAAGTCCAAGGGTTCAGAGCTGAGAAAGGTTTCTTTGAACTAGATGGCCTGGGACAACTTTTCCAACGTGAGCATTAGACTGCTGGGCACCAGTGGACTGTTGGCCCTGTTTTCTGGCCATTGTGCTGCACCAGGATACCCTGATCTCCAAGGGCGCCAGCACTGGCTTTGAAAGCATGCATTTTGCTTTCAAGAGCTCAGCCTCACTCAGTTATTTAGACTAGGCTGCTACAGCAAGCCCAGGCATCAGGGCCTACTGAGGTTTAAGACTTCTGATTAAAAACATTCGGAATCCATTGCTTTGTTGCTGTTGTTTCAGGTAAAATTCAGGATCGATGCCCATCCTAGCCACCTGCTGCTGCCTGCCATAGTCATGGATGTTAGGCAAGTAGCTCTCAGTTAGCCCCTGATTCTATTAGAGAATCAGCCTGAGAAAGGAACTGGTAATAATGACTTATAGTAAGCCAGTGAGTAGATATTGATCTTGAGTTAGATCCCCCAAGCCCCAAATGGTAGAAGAGAGAGCTCATTCCAACAAGTTGTCCTCTGACCTCTACGTTTTTAGCATATTGAATGCATGCATGCCTTCACACACACCATAAATAAATATATTAATAAATATAAAAATAATGATTATACCATGAAACTTAGTGTTATGAGTAACTCTCTGTTTCTTCTTGGAAGGACAACCCAAGACATGAAAGGGGAACCAGAGTTCAGAGCGCCAACATGTGGGGTTGAGACAGAAATCCCATTTAATACCACTGTGCACACCATTTCCCAGTGGGGGACTGTCCTTGACATTGCTTTATTTGTCTGGCTTATGCAATCCCATCATTAATTCACTTTCAAAGTGTGATATCAACAGTCTTGGCATTAAGACATCTCTTAAATAATAAAGGCTTTGGTTCCACTGGGCTTCTTTGAAATGGCAGCTCTTTTAAGATGATTAAAAGTCTCCATTGGGTTTATTATTAATGAATAAGGTTTTGTACTTATGCATATGAGCCCTTCTCTAGACAAAGATTTTCAATTCTCTTCCAAGTGAGGCATGGGGCATACATATGAACTTCCTGTATAAGGAAAGTCCAAACTACTTCATGCCAGTCTATGTGCCCGTTACAGGCTATAATTTAAAATGCAAATGATTTTGATCTTTTATTGTAAAAAAATTGAAAAAGAATCAGCAAGAAAATGGTGCTGCCTACTACTCAGCAGTGTTATTGTACTACCGTTGTCTTCTGTTTACTATTTCCTGTGCTCTAATATCAGGCCTTACTGAGGTTGCCTCTCCAAATCCCCAGGCATAGTGAGCAGCTCATAGCACTGCTTTTCAAATGTGAAACAATTCATCAGAGTCCACACCCAACCCTCTCTTTTTGGGCTTTCACCCCTGTAGATATTACCTACGCCTCTCACACACTTGGGGGCACATACCAGAAAACAAGGGACAGTTCCTGTGCCCCAGAACCTTGCAGATTCGTGTGCTGGTTTCTGTGAAAGGAGAATGCAGGTCACCCTGATCAATACTTGTTAGATTGGGACAACCTGGAATCACTCAGGAAGAGGAAACCTCAGGTAAAGACTTTCTTCCATCAGATTAGTCTGTGGCCATGTCAGGAAAATATTGCTTTATTGATTACTGATGTTGGAGGACCCAGCCCACTCTGGGTCTACACTATCCCGAGGCAGGTGGGACTGGGCCATGAAAGAAAGCTAGCTGAGCCACTAAGCTGCATTTCTTCCATCTTTTTTTTCGTTGAGTTCCTTCTTGGCTTCCTATCCTGACTTCTCTCAAGGTAGATTATGATCTGAAAGTTTAAGTCAAATAAACACGTTCCTCCCCAGATTGCTTTTGGTCAGAGTATTTTCTCACAGCAACGAAGAAGCAGACTAGAGCATAGGTCTTTCCCACAGTGATCTCTCGTCCCTATAGCTCCAGGCTGACAATGACGCTTCCCACTTTGCCCCTGCGACATGGCTTATCCTCTTTCCTTAAGATCCCTCTTCCTCTCAGCTACGATTCTCTCCTTAATAACTTCACGTTTTCTCAGATCAAACTTTATACTATTTTTAAATGCTATTTGGTCCTAAACACCTTCTTACCAGATGACAGTGGCACCTCTTCAGTCGGTTCATTCTCGTTATCCCAGGGAGCTCCTGTTACCCTCTGTCTCTCCACAGCCTTTACTGATTCTGTAAGTAAGCCCTGCTCCCCAGTATAATGGTTTACCTCAGACCTGCTAAGGCCACTGGACAATATTTTGACATCTGACTGTTCTAGCATTTGACGTATTTGGGGACCACTGGTCTCCAGGTTGAGGATCAACTTCTGAAGCTCCTGTGACTGTTGCTGCTTCTAAAGATTTGGTTTTTCTTTAATTTCATCTCTAGGGAGGATGACAGAGATGTTGCTACCCCACACTCTTTGGACATTCCTCAGCAACTATTGAAAATGACCTGCTTTTTATGACGGTGGGTTGGCAAAGAAAGTATTTCCCTTCCTCCTTCCTCAAACAATTCATTTGCCTGGGGCTTTGTTTGCTTTTGTGCCACTGTGAGAGGGTAAAATGATCTATTTCCCCTGACTGTGGTCTCTCCACTTCCCTTTCTACGTTGGGAGGATTTAGTCACCATCCTCGACTCAAAGAAGACTCAGCATCGTGGTGTGCAGTTTTATGAGGGCCGAAGTGACTGGCTCCCACGGGTTCTTCCCACAGGTAAGATGTGCTGGAAGATGCTTGGCTTTGGCTTCTCCTAAGCTTTGCATTCCAGAAAGAAAGACCTGGCATGGTTTCCCCAATGCCTAATCTGTGCCATGGAAACTGTGATGACTTCGACATGTAGAATTCCTCTCCTCCTCTCCTCGTCTAGACGTTTCTGCTCCCCTGCTCACCTCTGCTCTCAGCATTGCCCTTGCTATCTCTGTAGCATCTCATCTGAAATAGATGCAGCTTCAAGCCATAATCAATTCAACTGCATAATGTAGAAGAGAAGGGAGAAACAGGAGAGGGTAATTCAGTCAGTCAATGATGAGCAGCTTTTGACTGAATTGTGAACTGAGTAGGGAGACTAGGTCATTCTGGATAACAGTATGTCCAGTTGTGAAGTATAGAATTTGTAGGAAATTTCTCAAGCCCCTTTCTCCATATGCTGCTATAGAACCAGGGACCTAGATGGAAGATGCTTCTAATCACCTGTTCTAACCAATTTCTGCAGCCAGACTATACACTCTTGAGGAAATGTGCCCACAGACCTCTGCCACTTCTTTGCATTAACCATTACTGTAGTGCAGGTCAGGGCATGAGGGAAATATCACCATGAGCATCACTGAACACAAAGCTCACAGGTATTGGTGCCGAAATGTACCCACAAGGCTGAATATATCCAGAAAATGGATTGTATTTTTGTTTTTGAAAGTGAGAGAGAACATGAATTTGGATGGGTAGGGAGTTGAGAAGGAGCAGGTCCTTGTCTTTTCTAGCTGCTGGAAGCTACAGCATTCCTTGCCTTGTCCTGTGACGATCTCTCTCCCATCTGCCTTTGAGGCCATACCATCTTCTATTCTGTTTCTCATGGACATGTCTCATACAAAGATCTTTACCACTGGATTTATAGAAACCTAAAATAATCTCCTTACAAGAAGCCATCTATGGAGACATAGTTTTTTCTAAGTAAGGTCACATGTGAAGGTTCTAGAACAGATCTTTGGCAGCCACCACTCAGACTACTACTATTCCACGTAATGAGCACAGGTAAAGCATGTTTCTATGTCTCCTTTGTGTACAATGCAGAATTGCTCACATCAGTGGGTGCTTAGTCATTGCTGAAGAAGCAAGCCAGCAAGCACAGCAGGCTCTCTTCTATGAGGTACACAATCTATGGGCAAATCCTGACAAATGAGCATAGGATTAAGTGTCTACAGACTCCATCATTCCTTCAGACACCTCTCCAACATCAATTTAGGAGGGAGCCTTTATGTAAGCTGGGAACCTTCTAGAAATATCACTCTTCTCAGGTCACCACCTGCCTCCAAACTTCCCCTGGAGAGAACACAATAGCTTTTTGACTTTTTAATTAGCAAGGTCTCCTCCAGCATATTCTCACACTTAAAAGCAGCTTTCATTCATTATGTTTTTCCTATAAAGAAATTCTAGCTCTCTACTGTTCATACTTTTCATTATGAATCTGGGGATGGGGAGGGGGGAGGCAGTGGAAACACTCCTATTTCCTTTTCCTCAACATATAGTATTTCTCCCAAGTGCTTTTGCCAAAAATGGCACTTCAGAAGACATAAGAAAAGAACAGAGTTTATTGCCAAGAAAATCAGAGAGCATGCCACCCATCTTGGCCACACACTCTTCAAAACTCAAACGTGGACTGTGCCTTTTGCTTCTGTGCTGTTGGACAAAGGCAGACCCATGGAGGTACGGCTCTGCTTCCAGAGGTTACTCTATCACTTGTTACTGAAGCCCTTTCAGTCTCTGGATTTTTCTGGAGGTCCTAGAAGTGTTCTTTCTCTTGAACCTGGGATTCACAGGCAAGGACACTAGAACCATGGGTGCTCTGACTGCAGACCACCTCCAGTCTCCACAGAGGCTCCATATGGTAATCATTTCCATGTCCCCCAGTTAGGCATGGAACTGAACCAGTGTTATCACCTCCTTCCCCATGTCAGCTGTCTTTAATGGGATCATGCAGGGTCACCTCCTGCCATTTGTTTCTGTGGTCTCCAGGGCCCCAACCTTGGTGTCCGTGTTTTTGTATGGGAAGCCCTCCAGGCTCCCCTGTGCTGGTGCTGAGCACACTAGTAAGTGCTGCAAGTGGAAGAAAAGTCATGCTTTCCATGGTTGAAAATGGTGCTTACGTTTATAGGAGCTGAGAATAAAAAAGTACCAAAAATCTGTGAAATAAAAAGCACCCAGCATCCTACTATTCAGAGTGGCTATTAGCACTGAGAGTTCGTCTTCCAAACTCATGGTAATGTGACATAAACAATACACTCTCTTTTGTTCTCTTTACTCTTTCAGAAACTGGAATTATACAAACGTTGACCCTTGATGACTCTCCAAACAGTCCTCCCACCCCCAGGTAATTAAGTGGCATTGAGATCTATGGCAAAGGGGAAGTGTTATAGGAAGAAGTAAAGATAAGCTGCCATACGTGGCTGACTCAGACAAAGGGCAGGATCAACATGTACAGCCTGGTTTTTGAGCCCAGCAGACCTGGCATATCAATGTGAGAACTTCTACTTACTGGCTTCCTGTCCTGTACCTCCCTGAGGTACATATTTGTCTCAATAAATAAGGTGGAGATTGACTAAGAAGACACTGACATTAACATCTGGCCTCCATCCACATGAGCACATGCATATATGTGTCCATATACATAAAAATGTACATACTATATTAGTTACTGTTTTATCGCTGTGATAAAACTCCATGACCAAGGCATGGTGTGGAAGGAAGGTATGGTGGTTTCCATGAGAATGATCCCATTGGTTCAGATGTTTGAATCCTTGGGCCCCTGGATCATAGAATTGTTTGGGGAAGGATTAAAAGGTGCAGTCTTGTTAGAGGAGCCATGTCACTGGGGATGGGTATTAGGATTTCAAAAGATCAAGCCATTCCCACTTAGTTATCTCTGACTCATGGTTGTTGCCACAAGATATAAACTCTCAGCTACTGCTCCAGGGCCATGCCTGACTGCTGCCATGCTTACCCTCGGACGGACAAGGATTCTACTACCCTCTGGAACTGTGAGTACCAAATTAAATGCTTGCTTCTATAATTTGCTTTGATCCTGGTGTCTCTACATAGAAATAGAGAAGTAACTAAGACAAAAGTGTTTGCTTGGGTTTTTGGTTCAAAGCCCATGCCCAGTGACACACCTCCTCCAGCAAGGCTGTGCCTCCTAAGTCTAGCTAAACAGGGCTACAAGCTGAAGATCAAGCATCCAAACAGTCTACTTGATCACTATAATCAAATGCTAAGGACTGGGTGCTTTTAGCTATATTGTAGTTTAACTATACAAATTTGTTTCTCGTAACTGCGAAGGCTGGAAAGTCTTGGATCAAAGTGCTACTTACCAGTTTCTGCTGAAGACTCTCTCTGGCTTATAGACAGCCAACATCTTACTGTGGCTTCACATGGAGGTTACTGGGGAGGGTAACAGTCCTCTTCACTGATGTTTCTTCTTTTAAGAATACTTTTAAAGAACACTTACGTCATCTTTATTCTTCTTCCTTTGCCCTAGAATCATCTAGAATCTAGATGATGATAAAAAAAAAAAAAAAAAAAAACCGAAAAAACAAAACAAAAAAAACAAGCCACTCAGATTTCCCCAGTCCGTCCATTGCACTTCTCTGAGTCTCTGGCCCTTCAGTCTGCCTCACCCTTTCCTTTTGCTTTGCTCTTGTCTTCTCACACTTGCTACCCCTGTCGTCTTCTCTCCTTGACTCTCAAGTTTGCTCGTTGGCTAACCTCTAGGATCAATGGGTGGCAGGCTGCAGTTGTACTCAGAGTTAGTGTGTAGGGCCTAGAATGACACAGCTATTTTCTGTCACCTCCTTCAAGCCACATACCACCCCTAGTGTGAAGTGATTTATCATATGAGTTTATTACACCCACACTTGGAAGCTATCGCAGACTCCCAAGTTCCTGAGAACAGACACTGCTCATCTTTCATCTCCATATCCCGTGCACCTGGTCCAGTATCTGGCCCAGAACAGTGTCTCCACAGTTTCTAATTAAATTTGTTTATGTTAAATGGAAAAGTTCTGCACTTCGGTTATTATATTTCCCTGCCTGATCCCAGAACTAATTCAGCCAGGGAGACTTCAAAAGAATGGCACTTGGATCCCATCCCAACCTCATCTCTTTCTACGCATTGCTACATCTTACTCTCAGGAGTGATAACACGCAAGAGCCATAGGACTTGGAGTAAGATGCAGCCAAGAACTGTTAAACAAGCAAGAGATGATCAATACTTTGTCCTCTGTGGTACTTCCTCCTACTCTCTTATGCAGGGGGCTTAATCATTTGATACAAATGTAGGTCCATGATACAGTCCATCTGGGGCCAGCTCCTGTCACATGAGTACTGGTCATTTTATAAACCTCAATAACTCAGCACTTTGCACACACTTTTAAGTATTAACTTGAATAACCCCTATGGAGAGTTTGTTCAGCGAAAGGAGAAAAAAGGAGTAAAAGTAATTAAAGCCAATGAAAAGAGCCATAAGTCTTTTGGTGGCCTGAAGTCATTATCTCTTTAGAGGTAGAGAATCTCAGAGACGGGTGAAGAAAACAAACAAACAAACAAAAACCAAAACCTTTGGATTCTAGAGTTTTCTCTAATCAATGCTCTCTCTAGCCTCCAGCCTTAAATGGATTCAGTTTCGTTGATGCCTACATCAAATCCCTGGCTTGGTGTAATCTAAGAATTTGTAGAACTGCTATGAGAGATTTGAAAGGAAAGGTGACTCATCTCCTCCTCCTGGCTTCCTTTGCAGCAACGTGAAAGGGGGTATTGAGGGCAAGCAGAACAACATTTGTTACCAAGGGAAGCAGAGGGTAGATGTGAGGAAGAGGACCATACTCGCTCTCACAGAATCAGAGGGATCCTGAAGCACCCAGATTAGGGCAATGGCAGGAAACAGGCCCTCTGAGGTCCAGCTCAGGAGGGTCTGGAAGGTGCCTGCACACACCAGGCACTCTATATGAGCAGCAAGAACCTGACTTTGAAATCTCCTTCATTACTCTCTGATCTGTTGAAAACTTAAAAATCCTGTAATTGGTTTCAGATCAACCGAACTTAACCATATGCCAGATTCTTAGATCACGCCCTTGATTCTTGTTCACATGCTTAGCCCAGAACATGACAATGAGCAGGAATGAGAGGGAATATGAGCACCTACATCCCATAATCTAAGAAATTCCTTGGACTTGACCTCTTGACCCATGCACAAAGGGTCTTCCTCCAAAACAAAAAAACAAAGAGTAGAACGTGAAGAGTAAAGTCAGGGCAGATTGGTCTTAGACATGCAGACATGGGGTATGTTCATGGAAGGGTTTTGGAGCCCAGAGCTGTCCCTTTCCACTCAGAATCTGGTATTGAGCCAACAGTGTTTGAAATGGCCCAAAGAATATTTGAAAAAATATACTTTTAATCCTTTCTCACTTTTAATATGAGGAACTTCTTTCAAAAATACTTCCTCCAATGAATTAAGAGCATGTTATATTCAACCATTTATATCCTTTCCAAAATGAATTTTAGAAAAACCAAGTTCAGCTTTCACATTCTTAATATCAAAAGTGCACCCCAAAGTGAATCTCACAATTTCTCCCTGACTTCTTCCTCTTCATTTGCCCTTATTTCATATACAAGAGAATCAGAAATGTGTGACCCAGAGTTAAATGAGTTAAAACAAAACCAACAGTGCCTCAGAACAATGCTATTGCCTCTTGCTGGGTGCTTGGTGAAGGCACAGATGAGGTTATTACAGGTATTATCCTTTCCAGATCCCAGGTAAGGGGACAGATACTCAAGGAATGAATGACTGTGACAAAGTTGAAGAGTCATGTGCTATGATGTCCCCAGGGCTCACACACATACCTGGCCAAATCTTGTCAGTAGGACATTGCTAAAGCTACAGAATTCTCTGTGTCAAAACTTTCACGTCACTGTTTCCAATTGGAGCCTGGAGCCCTGGTCCAAAACTCAGAGCTACTGGCTCCACGATTGATGAGGCTTGACCTCTAAATTCAACCCACCACCCAGAACCACATTACCCTGGCCCACCAGAGTACCATCATCTTGTAAGTTAAGACCATAACAAACAGATTTGTCTCTATTTCCTTGACAGAATGCCAGTTTGACTATTAAAAAATACCAACTCATCTAATTTATAAAGAAAAACTACATTATTTTTAATTGTTTGAATTCTGTAAGTATGAGATGTGTGCGTGTTTGTGTATGAGGTGTGTGTGTGTGTGTGTGTGTGTGTGTGTGTGTGTGTGTGTGCGTGCGCGCATGCATGCTTGCAGAGTCATGCATGTGGACTTTTTAGAGTCTGTTCTCATCTTTATTTTTTTAAACTTTTATTGATTCTTTGTGATTTTTAGCATCAGGCACCCCAATCCCACTCATCTCCCCATCTCCTTGGCTCTTGCAACCTACCCCCCAAAAGACAAAAACATCTCGCTGTGAAAGCTGTAGAGTATCACAGTGTTTTCCACAGTATATATACCCTTTTGTCCACACTTCCTTGCTTGTCTGTTTATCTGTTTGAGGCCTCTCGATTCTGTTACACTCTCCCCATCACTGGACTCTGCTCAGATATCCTGTTGTTGCCTTGTGTCTTGGAAATTCTGTAGCTTTGGATCTGTAGGACCAGTCAGTCCCTTCACAAACGTCAGCAGTTCGTTGATGGGGTAGATATTGGAGTGGGCTAAGTCAAAGCCCTGGGCTGAAGAGGTATCTGAGCTGGTCAGCCTCCTAGCTCTCCTACACCCCCACCACTAGACTGAGCTCTCCAGCACTTCCCTGGCTACTTTATCCAATTCCTCAGCCAGCAAGGGCATCTAAAGGCAACTCTCCAACTCTCAGGTCCTTGGGACAGCTCACCCATACCTACATCATCAGGGCTAGCTCTACTGTGTTGCCCAGGTAAGGTGTAGGGCCTGTTCTCCTGAATGATACAGCAGGTGAGGGGCAGGGACAGCTCTACTGCCCTCATGACCCTGGGGCTAGCTCTCCTGATTGTCTCAGGTCATGAGAGGTGCTGGGCCTGGAGAAGCATCTCTCCCTTGTCCATGATACCAAATGGCAGACAAGTAGTATGGACATTTCTTCCATTGAGGCCTGCTCACCCACAACTCCCACAATCAGGGCCAACTCTGTTCTTCCTGGGCAATGTGCACGGGCTGCTCTCCCAAGTACTGCAGCTGATGAGAGGCAGTGTCAGCTCTTTTGCTCTCATGGCATCAGGGCCAGCTCTTCCATAATGCCTAAGAGAGGGGTGTGGCCAGTTCTGCACAGCCCTCAGACTTCAACAAGGCCCTGCACAGCAGGAATTCCCAGCCCAGGGATATCCACCTTGCCTTTAGTGGTAACAGATTCCACTTCTGCAGGCCCACAGGGCAGACATTGCTTTCAGTGGCATTACAGACCACAACCTCACCATGGCCTTAGATGACATCACCAGCTACGGATATTGGGCTGTTCCTCACTACCCTCAAGTCTCCAGTTCTGCCTCTCTTTATTGTGCCCACATCCTTATGCTTCACTTTCTCTCCCATTTCTCAATCACTTATTGCTTCTCTTAGTGGTGCCTAGTGTCCTGGGGTTGTCTCAGGAGTGATCTCAGGAGTGATCTCAGAAGTGCTATGCCCTACCTATGCAATTTAGTACAGGGCAGGGACAATCTGGGGCATGATCTGTATGACTGGGCCTGGGGAACATCAGACTGGTGGTCATCTTGTGTTTGCTTCTCACCTGGCCATGGGGCCTCAATCAGGGGTCATCTTATCTCTGACAGTTCTCTTCTTACACCAGGGGTTTTAGAGGTTGAATTCTGCTTTTAAAAACAGAAAATCCAAGCTTGCATAGTAACACCATTAGTTAGCCTTTGGTAGTAGCTGATTTGGCTTCATTATATCATGGCTGGTGACATCATGGAAGGGACACATTCTGAGAGGGAGAAATCACAAGGCCAGATGGGAAGCCAAAGGATATGGAGAGACCAATCTTGTTCTTGTATAGAAATCCACTCTAACAAAATTAAACTAGGATCCATAAGAATGTCATTAGTCTCATCTGAAGTACATGTTCTTAGCAACCCAACCAACCATGTCCCAACCCTGCCATTCCTGAAGACCAAGCTTCCAATGCATGAAACCTTAGGGACATCGTCAAACCATGTCCAAACCACAGTACTGAATGAAAAACAAAACGACAGGGATGCTTTAGGAGTTGATATACTAGGCTGACCTAATATCACATAAAAGCTACTTTACAACAGGAATATTCTGCCTTTATCTGTACTTTCCCATACTTTGTGTCTCTAATACATGTACTGATTGTACCCAAGCCTTCCCATGGCATGACAGACCACATCCAGCTATATCCTGTGGTTAATGACTTTCATAGGTACTAAAGACATGGTGATTAGAAGAAAGCCCATGTTGTACAACTGTACCCTCAACATCAATAGGATGCCCTCATATTTCCTCTTTTAGAGCAAGGCAGTAGATATCTGCTGTGAATGAAAACACAGGACTTCCTGTTTATCTCCTTAACTGAGATTCAGTTGTCTAGAATATCTTACTCTCTGAACTTGCAGGTTCACGGAGACTTTATTATCCTGATCTTGGACACTTTTTCCACTTCTGACATTTTCTGCATGTTTTATGGCCTTCATAAAGCAGTATGCTTCTTTCACAGGGGAAATTTAATTACAGTAACCTACATTGATTGGTACAGATTCAAAGGCACTCACTGACAATCATCTGTAATGAAGACAGAGTAAGAATTTACGTCACTATTTGAACTGCGATCAAAATAAATCTTACTTAGATGAAAACATCTAGGTTTACAGCTTGGGTATAGGGCTCTTACCCATTTATTCATCAGATATATGCTGAGTACTTATTATGTGCTAAGAACTGTGGTAGGTATTGAGATGCAATTTAGAACCAAATTAACTGGATCTCCTCTCCCAGAATTATATATATATATAATTATATATATATATATATATATATATATATATATATATATATATATGGCTCTACTTCATGCCATTTCCCTATCACTGGGAATAAGTCTCCATCATCATGCCAAATCACTTCCTTAATCCCCCCAAGGAAGTTTCCCAACCACATAAGTAAAACTTAAGCCAGGTCTGTGGGGCAAGATGGCTAGACATACACTTATGGATGGTTAAAGTAGCATGCTTAAAAATTTTCCACTTGAGACTCCTTTCTAGTGAGAAATTTGCATTTGACCACAGGTATATAGGTACATAAAATAGATCCACAAATAAAATGTACACTAATGACTATCATAAGGACATTTATTTTTAAAACAATTCCTGGGTGTACATATAATCTTCTATAATCTTATCCTTTATTCAGAACATCTGACCTACTTTTCAGAGTTGACTATCATTTTGATTTTTAATGATCAACAGTGATGAAAATGATTGTGTGTGTGTGTGTGTGTGTGTGTGTGTGTGTGTGTATTAGGATCATTTCAGAAATTGTTGGTGATTCTGATCTAATCCCAAACAAAATTCACTGAATAATTTTTAAATGAAATTCAACTCAATGACGATTTTAATATCAAACATTGTAACCCAATACAGTCCAAAAATATACTAATTAGATACTTAAATGCTGAGGAGTGAGTGTGGGGAGATACTAAAGTCTTTGTTCTCTATAATTAAATCCTGTGTTCATAGAAGAGCAGAGAACTTTGAACAGAGAGGAAGAACTTGCAGCACTCTGGGATCTCCGCCAGCTTCTCTGAGGCAGCATTCATTAGTGGTGTGTGTTTGTGCTATGGTGGCATGTGTATGTGGGGCAAAGTGCATATATGCTGTATTCAGACCACAGGCTGCAATTAAGTTACACGATGCAACATGGGCTATCACTACCAGAAACACCCTGGGTTCATTATGCTTCTGACCTGGGATTAATTTTTCATGGATGACAGTTCAGAAAATTTTCCTGTGGCCAACTTTTTTTTTATGGCTTTCATATTTATTTATACAAAGACCTGTGAGGTGTTTACTATTGGTTAAGGCCCCAGGCTTCTTCTCTGAGTTCAGGTATTCAGTCTACCCTGTCCAGATCTGAAATTCTTGCTTGTGCCAACTGATGTTCATGGGCCATTTGTCATGCAAATGGGTAGAGAAATGCTGAGAGTGGTTCTGATGCTTACATATGCTGCTTAGAACCTACCTTGTCCCGTCTGTTAGTTGTTTTAAAAAGTCCGACCGCAGCTATGTATGTATTGGGACTTATATAAAACATTGGGATGCGGGTGAAAGATGGTTCTTTTTTTGGAAAACTGAGATATGGTTCTGATCTATAGCATGACACAGTATACTGAAAAGCAGTGGCACCAAATATCAACCATCATCAAACTCTTAAAAATTCATATAGAGAGTTGAGCGTGACATATCAAATCAGTCCTTCTCTTTTCTCAAGCATAAGATCTTGTGTCCTCTTAACAAGCCATGGTAGTTTATCAATAGTAAATTAGGAAGAGTATCTAGAAATTGATGCTCCAGTAGGTAGTAGATGAGTCCATCATAACTGAACTTCTGGCCCTCTAACTACTGGATTCTCATGGCCTTGGGTTGTATCTGAGACATCATAACACTAGATCTGGAGATAGTTTAACTGCAGTTAGCCTTAGACAGTAGGTACAAGTCAGTTATCAAGAGTACTTTCCCAGTCACCGAGGTATCACCCCAGTGTCTCTTCTGTTGCTCTGAAGTTATGATCAGACACAGGAAGATATTTAATAAGCTACAACTTTAACTATGAAAGAGACAGTTAACCAGTGGGGGTGATGTTTCCAACTTGTCTTTTCAAGGTGCCACTGAGAGTCAGGCCAATCGCAGGCCCCCACAGGACTCCTGGGTAACTAGTGATGGCTCTGTTTTGGAGGCTCAGAGCAGTGACAGTAATGAGTTTGTGTGGGGACTTGTCAAGTTTGAGGCTTTGTAAATCTTCAATGGCAGAGCAATGTGTGTTTGAATCAGGTCTTAAAAATATTGCTGAAAACCAAACACTGCATATAAGCTGATAAAATAATATTAGTTCAAAGAAAACAATATATGACAGTTCTTTCTTGTCCTCAGGGGCATCACAGAGATCTCCAGTTGACTTCTGAAACCATGGGCAGTGACAACAGACATTGGGGTCTTTCTTATTCATACATACCTATGATAAAGTTTAACTTATAAATCAAGTGCAGTAAGAAATTAACAATTATTACTACAAATAAAAGAGGGCAGTTTTAACCACATTTATAAACTGTGAGAATGTAGTCTCTGTCTCAAAATATCTTAGTGTTATTTGTAAGACTTCCCACATAATATTAGTGGACAGCAGTTAATCAAAGATAATGGGAAACAAGGAAAGTGAGCCATGGTAAGGGCTAATGTAGTTGTCTCTCCTAGCAAGGTAAATGCTACAAAAGGGCATTATGGGAAGCAGTTCTCAAGGAGCACAATAAAAAGGGGATGGACAAGCAGCATAAAATGACACATGAGTATCTGTATGTCTTGTGTCTGCAGAGCCAGTGATATAGGAAGTGAGTGGTCTACTTGGAGTTGAAGGAGAATTCAAGATTACAGTAATGGAGATCAATGATTTCAGTCTTCATCATTTGAATGCATTTTAAAAAATTAAATTAACATGAAGTCAGGTCTGATCGTGTGCTGAACTATATGGAAAGTTGAAGAAAAGAAAAATCAACACAACTTTAATGTTCTGTCTATCTTATATTTTATTTAATTTAGTTCTTCTAAAAAAAATATTGCACCAAAAGCAGTGTAGAGAGATTTCCTCAGAATATGGGGGAGGCAAGGACACACATCTTGTGCTGACTTCCACAGCACTTTGTAGTATGTGTGCGCCTTCATGTATGACCACACACATCATACACACATATCATGCACACACATACACACTGATTATACATACAAAATATTGTAATAAAAATGTTGGTTGTCTTGACTATTGTTGGCTTTTAGCATCAGTATTAGAATTCTCAAGAATAGAATGGACAGACTAGATGCATATTTAAAGGGCCTGTATTTGATTATCTTACACAATATGATCTGGGTAATCCAACAATGGCTGCTCTCACACTGGGGAAGCTGAAAACTCAGGAGCTGCTCATAGCAAATCAAGTTGACATTGCAGCATCCTGTTAAATACTGTTCCCAAGGATTTTGTTTAATTTATTTTAATACTAGACACCCCCTCTCTCATGTCTCTCCTCTCTCTCTCTCTCTCTCTCTCTCTCTCTCTCTCTCTCTCATGTGTGTGTGTGTGTGTGTGTGTGTGTGTGAGAGAGAGAGAGAGAGAATGTGTGTGTATGAGTGTGTGTGTGAGAGTGTGTGTGTATGAGTGTGTGTGTATGAGTGTGTATGAGTGTGTGTGTGTGTGAGAGTGTGTGTGTGTGTGTGTGAGTGTGTGTGTGTGTGTGTGTGTAAAATATAGGATGGGGTGAGAGAAGAGCCCATCAGTTTATTGCTGCTTTCTAGCTTATATAGGTCCCCCTCAAGCAAAATTTGTCTCAGTTTTTAATTTTTTGAAACTTGCTCTCAATTTGTAGCCCAAGCTAGCATCCAATTCAGACATCTCCTTGCCTCAGCCTGTCAAGTATTGACTCCAATTCATGCAGTTCTCCATTGCTGTCTAAAGTACATACAGTTGGAGACCTTGCTTTAGACAAGAATCGGGCACCATCCTCTTTGCACATTCTACCAATGCGCAGGCATCCTGGACCACCAGCCACCTAACCAATCTATTCTCACAATGTGCCACTTGAGTTTCAGAAAAATCTCAAGCTTGCCCTGAGGCTGGTGACACAGACACTGGGACACAAACCAGTGAGGTCTAAGATCACAGGACTCATCCCCAGATGTGTTTTTCAGAGTGATGTGCTCCCAGAAGCAGGTGTAAAAATATCACTCATAAAATATAAATGAAAAAAAAAGTAAAACTAAACTCAAATGGAAATCTGTTTCCAGATTTAAAAGCAGATGACAGCCAACAAATGAGGGACTGGAGAGAGCTGCTGCTACTGAAGCAGACACACTAGTAGCACATTTTGGCCAATGAGACAGAGCAGAGAGTTCTGGGTGGAGAAACGTGAAAGGGCATGGATTGACGCTTCCCTGTCTACCTAGCTCAGAGTTTGGAGTGAGGGACTGTTCATTCATTCCAACTTGGCCAACTTGCCCAGCATGACCTTGGCTGCAATCCAGACAGATACCTATGTCTAGACAGCTCAGAGTTACCAACAAACCATACTCAGTAACACACAGGGAAAAGAGACCATCAGTGGCTCCAAACTTCAGCCACTCTCAGGCAGTTTGCAGAAAATCAAAACAAAAGCAAGCATTTTGGCTCACTGAAACCATTTGACACATTTCCCAGATTCTGAAGATCAATCATCTGAAATGTGAGCACCCAAGATTTGGGGTGTTGAATTTTAGGAAGGCTGCATCTAAGGTGACTCATATGCCAACTGAATCAACTATCAGCACTGTGATCTTCAGCGAGAAAAGCAGGATGGCTTCTGAAACCTTCTAAAGGGATGGCGCCTGCTCTTCCACATCTGAGCTGCCAAATAATACTACAGGGAAAGGGGGAAGAGCCTGTCAGGTTGCCAAACAACAAATTCAACTCAGGTCTAACTTCTTAACACAATTATCCCTCCCCCAGAATGTGAAAATTCCCAAAGAATTTGGATTTTGCTTTAAATGTCATCACATTTTATTTTAAGGGTCAGAATTTCTTATCCCTGGGTGATCAGTTTAATAGAGAAAGGTCATGTCTACAGGTGGGGAGGGAGGGACATAAGAGCCCCTTCAGCTGTCGAAGGAAAATGATGGAGAGTTTATAGAAGAAGAAACAAAAAGAGAAACAGATTAAATCAACTGGACACCTGCCTGCCAGGGCAGGACTCTCTGGACTAAACATTGGAGTGTTTTCTGCTGATCCGTTTGAAGTGGATCAAGAAATGGTATTTCTATCCCTTCCTTTAAAATGTTCCAATGCTTAGGGCAGCTGGTGTTTTAACTATTCCCTGGGATATAGGGGGTAGGTATCTGAGCAAGGTCTTATTTGGAATCCCCACTCCAGCCTGCACTAAGTGAGTCCTTTCCTTTACCTGGTTGGCAGCGGCTTGCCCTCCATAGCTCAGTGCGGATGGCAAAATTGGATTGTGTGTTTTCACAGAGCCTTTCCTCTCCTGCGAGTCTGTTTCCCATGTTCTGTTGATCTGATTTACTTCTGTCTACCTTTTGAGTTGTCATCTGCGGCCTGAGGAAACCCGTACCTTTTGTTCACCTCATAGATTAGCTTCCTCAAACCACAGTAACAATATATCACACACAGAAGAGTTCACGAACTTACTGCTCTGCAGGTTCAAGACCAAGATCAGGCGAGTTGGTTCTCTGAGTGTACTCCAAGGGAGGGCTGCACTCCAGGTTTCTCTCCCTAGTTTGGAGAAGTTCTCATGTTACTGCTGTTTTTGTTTGTTGGTTTGTTTGTTTGTTTGTTTGTTGTTTGTCAGTTTGGCATGAATTATGCTCACCAGTGGAGAGAGATAGCCTCAATTGGTCCCCCCATCATATTGGTCCATGTGCATGTCTGTGGGCGTTTTCTTGAGTGATTATTGATGTGGGAGGGTTCAGTCCATGCCGGTGGTGCCATAGCAGGGACAGTGGTCCTGAGCTGTACTCTCCAGAGTCTCTGCTACATTTCTTGCCTCTGGGTTCCTGCTTTAAGCTTCTGTCCTGACTTCCTTCTATAACACACTGTGATGTGGTAACATAAGACAAACAAACCCTTTCCTTTCCAAGTTGCTCTTGGTCATAGCATTTTATCATAAGAAATGAAAGTGGCATGATATTATCGCTATAGCTCCATGTCTTCATCCTCCTGTCTCCAGATCTCACTTCTATAAGGCAAGCAATCAGATTAGAGGTCTCCACAAGGACCTCACACCAGTGTGATTGATCTGCAGGGCCCTCCAGCGCAGCCATGCTCTGAGTCTCAGATAGCTACATTTACATTATTAATATTTAGATGAAAGTCTAACCCGCTACTCCATGTCTTCCCCAGCCTTTACCACAGTGGATCAATGTATACGTGACAATGAATGAACCCCTTACCAGTTAGTTCAATCTCCCCATAAAGTTAGCCAATCCAAAAATCCTTTCTAGTTCATGTTGCCTGCCTGAGAGTTCAGAAGGTCGGGGGAGGAGGGGACAGGTAAAAAACAGGTAATTGACTTGAACTCAGCTTCATTCCTTCCTTAGCTTCTTCCCCACTAAGACAAACAACACTGGGGCTTTGGCATTCAGCTTTCCTGTTGAATTAGTGAGCTGGCTCATCAACAGCCATGTTATAACAGAGCATCTCTGCATTGTGTGTGAGTCACTTACACCTGAAAACACATTTCAATAATAAAATTCTTTGTAGAATTTTGTGCTGGCCAACATTCTCTGAGTAATCACACTGAACACGTGGCTCACTGAGAGCACAGATGCCAAGAGGCTTACATTCTGTTCAAACCAATGAGCATTGGGTATGTCTTTACAGACATATCTAAGCCTCACAGAATTTTGGAGATCTTTTAAGACAAAAAGATGAGTATTTTTGTCCTCAAATCACTTGTCCTACTGAATGGTAGGATAAGTCGTGAGCTAAGAGCATTCAGTGACAAAGCAAAGTGTACTGGGACTCAGCGGAGGCCAGATTAAAGAGTATGCGTGCGAAGACTAGGAAACAAACGGGAGTCAAAGAATAGACGTCTCTCTCCTCATTAAAAGGGAAATGTTATGATGATATATATGTGATGTGTTATATGTATTATATATAAGTAATATGTGTGTGATTTGTATTATATTATATATATATGTGTGTGTGTATGTATGTACATGTACATGTGTATATGTGTATAGTTGTATATGTTAGGCACACCCATAATGAATTTTTCTTGATTGGATCATGTGAGGTCATAATACCCAATCCTAAATCTGGGCCATACCTTCTGGTGAGAGCCTATATAGAAAGACATGAAAGAAGGGAGCTTTTGGCTTTATCTGCTTGCACTCACTCTTGCTGGCAAGGTCACCTATTCTGATGCTGAGGCATTCCCTCACTAGTATTAGAGCCTAGTAATTAGAAAACTACTAGAAAAAAAAGATTAAGAAGAAAAGTGCTGACCTGTGCTGTTCCCCAGGTACATCTGCACTTTTATTCTTCCATCCTTTGTATTGTGGTTTGGATCATGACTGTCCCCCAAAGGCCCATGAGTTAAAGGCTTGATTCTATAGGAAGGAGATTGAACATTTGGGGACACTAGGCTGAGGCTCACTGATCACTGAGGACTGCAGTGTTGTAATTAAGAATGGCCCCCATAGGCTCATATATCTGAATGCTTAGTCACCAGGGAGTTGAAAGAACTAGAAAGATTAGAAGGTGTGGCCTTGTTAAAAGAAGTGTGTCACTGGGAGTGGGCTTTGACATTTCAAAAGCCCATACCAGTCTCAGTCATGTATATATATATATATATATATATATATATATATATATATATATTCATTCACATATCTATCTATCCATCTATCTCCAGATCAGGATGTAGCTCTCAAGTACTTGTCCAGTACAACGCTAATCACACCTGCTACTATACGTCCCATCACAATAATAATGAACTAAATCTCTAAAACTGTAATCAAGCCCCTAATTAATGTTTTCTTTTTATAAGAGTTGCCTTAACCATGGTGTCTCTTTACAGCAATAGAATACAGGCTAAAACAAACACATAAGACCACAAAGGGAATTGCAGAGCCCTGACCCCCTTTCTCTTTTTACTCCCAGGCTTTTCAGATGGAAACTTTGTTCATCATGTGCTCCTACCATAATGTGCAGCCACAGTACCACAGCAAAGGAATTGGCCAACCATGGCTTGATACCTCTCATGAGATGAAATAATCCTTTCAAAAATGGGTAGAGGAAATAGAAAAACAAATTAAGGACCCCTTGTAGACTGTAACCTCCATATCGTGTTACTTTTCTATCTCTATGAAGAGACACCATGACCTAGGCAACTTATAAAAGAAAACATTTAATTGAGGGTTTGCTTACAGTTTCAGAGGTTGGGTCCATGACCATCATAATGAGGACTGTGGCAACAGGCAGACGGGAATGGTGCTGGAACAGTAGCTGAGAGCTTACACGTAGAAGCAACAACAACAATGCAAAGAGGAAGCCAATTGGGAAATGACAAGGCTCTTGAGACCTCAAAGCCCACCCTCAATGACACCCAGGAAGACTATACTTCCTAATCCTTCCCAAAGATCTCTACCAACTGGGGATGAAGATTCAAATGTATGAGCCAATTAGGGGCCATTCTTATTCAAACTGCCACATTCCATATTGAGGATTCCCAATGAGATGCTGTATTAAAACGTGGAGTTATGTATGGTGCATGAGCTATAGTCAGAAGTTTCCAGGGTGCCAGTGAGGACAGATTATAGATGTCCTTGTCCACATGTGGGCCAGGCTCACCTAGTATGTCACCACCATGTGGATGCAGATTCTTGTTTTCCTCTCTGCTACAAACTGAATGTCTTTACCAGTGCCCAGTATAGGTAGGTATCTGATTAATGTTTTGTATTTTGGAACAAGACTTGAAGATCTATATAATGAAGAACTTGCTAAAATGTGAGTGCACATCTGTCTACATTCTTGGCACAGCCAATGTACCCACAAAGTCAAAGAACGGAGTTCTGAGGCACCTATTGTTTATGTTTCTGTGCCAGATTTTGCCAAGGCTTATTGGAATTAGGTCTCTGCCACTTAACCAAGATAGTGCCAACATTGTCTTTGTGACCCAGGATCTACTCCACTACTCCCAGTGAAGGCAGATTTCTCTCAATCTTCATGGCCCCCAACAACTTCTGTGCTGTCCCAGATGAGACTGAGAAGATTCCCATGCTCGGTCATTTAAGATGCTTTCTACATTAACTTGCAGTCTCCTCTTCACATGACAAAGGCTTCAAGTCTCCCTACTGCTTCTCTTTCCATCTGGGATCTGGGCCTCTCTCAGTCACAGCTGCTTCAGTTAGGTAATCTTCAGAGTGTCTGCATGCTTTTAAAACTTCACACTCAGAAGCTGAGTGTAGCTGTTCTTTGGCTACTTTGTGGGTTCCTCTTTCTTCTGCCCTCTCCATCCCTTTTCCTCCACTCTATCAACCCCATAGCCCTAGATAAAAGAAAAAAAGGATAGAGATGAAAGGAAAGAGATCCTTGAAGAAAGTCATGGGTTGGAAAGGGGGCAACCTTATCATTAGACTACTTCCTGCTGATTAGGGGCATCAAGTTCCTTGGTGGCGAGTTTGATCTTCAATGTCAGGATATCTAAATTTCTTCTTGTTGTTTTTTCTTTGTGCATGACTACTTAACAAACCACAACCAACAGTGAACAATAGCAACCAATAGCCAACAACCAACCAGCAATCCACCAACAACCAGCAACCTGTCCCACCTCTCGGAGGCCCTAGCATTTAATACCCTCTGAAAAATCTCCAGATTTCTAAACTTCACACAATTGCAGAAACTATCTGCAGCTGATAAAACCACACCCCTGCTAGTACACAAGGCAAATCATAGGCAACTGCTGCAAACAGTCCCAGATTCCCCACACCTGGAATTAAAACGAAAACATATTCTTAATATTTCTGTGTCTTTTAAACCAAAATTCCAGAGTTCTCACTATAGATGATCACATGACTCCAGGATGAGGCAAACTCCATGCCATACCGAGCACCAGCACTCAGTGGTGGGCAGCTTGATGCAATACAGCTCAGGCTTCATCCCACCATACTCATGTCTCATGCTCAGCTAATGAGAGCAGCAGGGTTTCTGGCTCATTCTTCTGTATGTGGGCTGTGAAGGGGGAGGGGTGTTGGCTTACTTCTCCTTGTAACTCCTTTTCCTGTGGTCATGAGTTGATTCTAAGTACATGGGTATTAGTCAGTGATTCTTTTGGCTGTACCTCAATCCCTTCTTCCATGGCCAGGACATCTTCTTGCGGTACAGTAGAAGGCAAATGAAACAAAACCTAGCGAGGAGGTGATTCTGATCAAGGTCACAATCCGGACAGTTTGAAATTTACCTGGTGTGGCAACTCTGGAGATGCCTTCCGGTGACCTCGCCTGTGTGGATCGGGCTTTGCATACTCCCTTCCCCTCCTAGATTTGATTCTGACTTGTCTCCATTTAAAAATCTAACAAAATAGTACAGAGGGGACAGGGTGGTACTTTGAGAAGGACTGTTCCTTTCACCATGCTCACTATGTTTGGTTCCTTCCGCTTCTTGGCATTTAGGTACTGAGATAGGAGCTGTAACAGAGAGAGGCCCACGTGAAAAAGTCCAAAGTAGTTTTACTCCAAAGTGATCAAGTACTGCAACATCTCAGATCCACAGCTCATGAGAGTGTGAATCCTGGCCCTGAGGTAGGTCCTGCCTCAGTCAACCTCAAGATGACTGTGTTCCCAAAGGACACTTTGGGAGATGGCCTGGCTAAGCTATACCTGGATTTTTGGCTTGAAGAAGCTGAAGGATAAGAAATGTCACTGTGAATAATGTGATACACGGTAATGGACAATGAATACACTTGGCATCTACGATTTTGCCAATTAAGAAATATAATATTATATCATATAGTCTGGGATTGTATGATATATTTATTTTAATAGCAAGAAACACAGGAAGTGATAGGTTTTAAAAGACTCTGTTTCCTCCTCTGAAGTTGGCGTCTGAAACCTGATCTGTGTTCGTTCTTCACTTCCATTAGCCCAGCAGCCATCCTCCACGGCTGGGAGTTAATCACTTCTCAGATTTATCTGCTCAGAGTATTCATTCCTTTCTGTTTGCTAAGGATTCAAATGTCTGTCATCCTTCCAAGCCTTGGAATTAAAGCCCTCACAGAAGAGGAACACATCAGACCCCCTACTTATCCAACCTTGTCTTCTGACAGCACAATCTTGAATCGGCTGAATCATATAGCATCCTTATACTCTGTTTCTAATCCACACAGAAAGCCACTTCCTACAGTTCAACCTTACACCTCTCAGAAACTTATTACTGTCATTCTTTCTCAATGCGACTTCTTCCTTTTCTATATTTTGACAACTTTAGGGTAAGACACAGTGATGTGTTCTTGTTTGAATGAGTTTGGTTCAGTGTCTGCCTCATGCAGATATCAATAAACATTTTCCCAACTCAATTGCTGATGTGTCTACATGTCTCTCAAAGTCATCAATTACTTATTAGCTCACCCAACACCCTCATGGAATCTAAGTGTAGGCTCTGGAGTAGTTGCCAGGGCTGCTGAAATGAATCAGTCCCATCCCTAAAGTGTTCACTGTCTAAGACAAGAAGAGAGAGATGAGCAGAAAATTACAAAGTGCTTAAATAAAGGTACCTATGGTGATAAAGATTGCAAACAGAGCCAATTATAATCATGGGGCAAACAAAACAAACAAACAAACAAACAAAAACTAACAACAAAAAACAACCAAACAAATGAACAAACACAACTTAGAGAACCCCAGAGATTAAAGAGGAACGGAAGGAAGAACACACAGCTGTAGAAAAGGCAATAGAAACGAAACGGGGCACATGGAGGGGTTGACGGGGAACTCCAAGAAAACTCACAGTGAGATATTTAGTAGAGCAAGTGTCAGTAGAACTTTCTGTGTCTAAATAAAAAGTGAGAACACAGGCCCTACCCTTCCAGGGTTTCAGCAGGGTGGAACATCTGCAATGCATATCCACTTACAGCACATCCATAATGAAGAAAAGGAAGATGCATACTTCTATGAAGACCGTTCTGAATAGAGAAATAGCCCAGAATGCCTTCAGTAGAGCCTCGGAGAGGATGCAGAAGGCTCATCGCTATTAGAGAAAGAGCTCCATAAAGGTTACTGTCCTAGATGCCCTACTAAAGGGAACAGATTCAGAGCCGGAGAAAGTGGCACTGATGATGTTGATCTTGTGTAGGCCTGGCTTAATGCATAGGTTTGCTGCTAGCTTAGTTGAAACAAGCTCATAGGATAACGATATAACAAAAAGAGTAGACTATTGGTATAGTTCAGTGGTAGAGCACTTGCCAAATATGCATAAAGCCCCAAGCTCCATCCTCCGCTCTGTGAAAGTAAAAGCAACAACAGCGTATTTGGGGGCTGCAGAGATGCTTCAGCAGTTAAAAGCACTGACTGCTCTCCCAGATGACCTGGTTCAATTTCCAGTAATCACATAGCAAGTTCTGACACCCTCACACAGGCATATTATACAGGCAAACACCAATGAACACAAAATAAAAATTAATTATAAAAGAAAAGTTTCTTCTACCACACAGTATCTGTGTGTTTTAAGCAAGTATTACTACAGATATTCAAGAAGGGCTTTTTTTTTTTTTAAAGGGTTTTACAAAATAAAAATCAGGTCAACTCACCAGTGCAGAAAGATTATTTCAAGAAGTATGTGTAGCAGGCACAAGTATACGTTGTTATAAAGCCGGCCATATGCCCCACAGTGTCTGTCCAGACTTCCCACACACTCACTAATTGATCAGAATGATTTCTGTAAGCCTTATTCATGCGGCTGCCCTGGAAAGCTATGCATGCTTCCTCTCTTATACGGTGTCTTTCCCTTCATGCAGAAATGTTCAAGAACACAAATATTCACCATTGTATTATAATTACCTACAGTATTTAGCATAGCAACTTACTGTATAGATCAGTAGCAGAGAGCTGTCCCTCGCAGTCTGGGTTGATAGCAGGTCATCCCTTCTAGGTTTTCATGAGCATTTTCTGTGATCATCAATCCTAACATTGCCTAGTAATGCACTCCATATATAATGCTCCCGTCTTTAAGCAGTGCATGTATCTGGTATAGTTAGAAAAGTGTGCCAAAGGAGGTAAAGTCAAAGCTAGGGAGAACAGGCTGATAGCATGGGTTCTGGTTCAGTGAAGCCAAGCTTTAAGCTCTTATGGAAATGATTGCATTTGGTCATCCAGCACTGTGTAACAAATCACCGCAAACTCGGAGTCTTAAAATAATGTGCATTATTATCTCATGGTTTCCACTGGCCAGGACTTCCAGCCTTCCCTATGCCAGACACCATGTTTCATGGTCTGTCACACAGCTGCAGTCAGATGTTGGCAGGGCAGGAGCCTCTCTGATGGCTGCTTCAGGGAGAGTTGAACTTCAGTGTTCTGGTTAACTAGCCTCAGTTCCTTTGTTCTACTAGGCAGAAGCCCTGCCTCTAGTTGAAGTTTGGTTTGGTTAGTGTCTGCCCTCCGCCCCTCGCCATGTGTGCATGTATAACAAGGCAGCTCACTCATCAACACTTTCAGGGAGACAGTATGCTAAGGCATAAGTTAACGGTTTCTCAGAGTGGAGTCGTGGAACCCATATTCTGTCCTGAGTACCATGTTCTCCTGATTAGAAGCCAGCCACTGGACAACCTACACTCAAAGGGAAGTGATCCTACAAGTCTTTGTCTGGGATTCTGTCTTAGTTCAAAGAACGCAGATTAAGACAGATTCATACAGTTGCTCACTGGATTGAGTTTTAGACATCTAACATGGACCATCATTGGAGGATGTCACAACAACCTTGGAGTACGAGAGGTGGCTTGCCTGTCTATCATTGTATGCTGAGTAAGTCACAGATTGGTGTCTTTCAGATACTGCCTTGCTTCCTTGATGGAGGCACTTATTCCTCAGGCACAGCAAGAATCTGCCTTTCTAGGGAGGTTGGGCTGCTGTTGGTGCTGGGGTGGTCATTCTCTAGAGTTGCCATTTAGACAGTCTGTATTCTCTATAGAGCTGCATCTGTCTCACTCTTACAGTCTACACAGTGTATTCCCATTCGTCCTTTTTTAAAAAAAAAATCCTGGTCCTTGAGTTTTGCTTAGCCATTTCATTTTGTATGTTTCTTTTAAGAAACCTGAACTTCTATGAATTGAAAAGGGGCCTGGCTAAGTTAAACAGTATAACTTGGTTTGTAGATTTTCATAAATTAATCAGTTGTTCAAGCAAAAAGTGTATTAATGATTTTTTATCAGAAGAGTGTTTCATTTTACAGCATACTTTTTATTAGCGCCATTTTAAAAGTTAAATTCAAGGAAAAATTTACACAATCCTTCCAGTCAGAGAAAATGCTGCTCTCCCCAAGGCTTCTCCTGTGTATGTCTTAGGTGCAAAAAAACCTTTTAATTACTATTATTTCATCTCTGGTTTTTTGCTTTTTACTTAATGTCAGGTTGAGAACACATCTCTTTCTGTGCTTTGAGTGTTCAAAAATGGCTCATCTGTGGAGTATGGAAGACACTGACTGTTCTGACCACCCTTGTCCCTCCTAATTTTTCAGTTTAGAATGATGAGACAAAAATCATTGCTTCTGGTATGTATATTCTTTGTAGATCATGAAAATAAGGAATCACTTGATTTACAGTTACAAGTACTTTGATTCATCAATCCATACTGGTTTGTATTCAAATTTACAATATAAAAATATACCCATTTTCTGTCCCTTTGCCAAGACAAGGGACTATCTCTTTATTAAATCTCAGGCTGACAATATATTCCTTAGATTTTAAGAGTTAATTAAAAAGAGTGGATGAGCTCCCATAATACTTTGCATTTTTAAAAAAGTATCTCTCCTTACACTGTTCAACTACTAATTAAAAACAAAAATGGTTGATTGAATAAACATATATCGACCACTTACTCATACAAATAAGGCCCTCAATTCTTGGTTACCTCAGGCCATATCAGTCTGATGAATGTTTTTGGCTCAGGTAGGAAGTGAGACTTTCCTATATGCCTGGGAGGCTCCGAATTGTGAAACAGCCAACAAGAGGAAAATCTGCAGCGACACATTTTGGTAGAATGCCACCATTTGTCAGACACTTTAATAAATAATGTCTTTGAGAGTTTTAAAAGTGCACTATGCCTGGGAGGTGGGGTACATGGAAAGTTCTCCTGGAGTGTCAGTGTTGAAATGAATTCTAATGCCAAGGTCACCACTACAGCAAGGCCCTTCTCCCGCAAAAATGACGTCATGGGAAACTCCACTGTTCTCCCACAGCTACGACTCCTGGAGATGGAGAAGGTGAGAGGAACGCAGATCTCCTCTTTGAGTCTATGCCACTTGAAAAATAGTTAACGTTAGTGAGTACTTTGACATCTTTGTGATCCTTACTTTATGGTGGTCCATAAATGGGAAATTTTAGAAGACTTAAGTTGTCACAGAAATAAGAATTTTTTTTTTCCAGACTGTAGGGTAATTGAGCAAATAATCAGACAGATGTCCCCTTGGGAACCTAGGGTATGTTTTAGTGCTGGCTGTTCTCAGCCACAGTAAGAAGGGTGGGCAGCATTTGGCTTGGACTGAATCTCAGTCTTCATCTTCTTCTCAGACTGTCATCCATCCATGCGCTCCCTTCATGTGTTCCACGTTCCTGTTCTCCAAGAGCCGTAATGAAGACAGAGAAGGACCAGATCAGATTTCCTCCCTAAAACCTCACAAATGATGGGAACGGTCCTTCCTCTCACCAACAAACAAGGGCACAAAAGAACTCTGGCAGATACAGATCCACTCACACCACAATGTTCATGTACACTTCCCAACCTGGATTTCAGGCCTGGACCTCAGTCTAGGCTTTTCACTCTCTCTCTTCCACATGAGTGAATACATCTACGTACCACACACACACACATACACACACTCACATACCACACACATAAACACACCTATTCACATACACTCACACATAAACACACACTCTCTCACACACATACACACATATATACACTCACACACACACATTCACACACCACACACACAAATACACATCACACACATACACACACTCACACACAAACAATATGCCTAGCAATTCTGTATGTGTGCCTTACCTTTTATATATCATATGAAAATGTACATTTTATATGAGAAGACGTTCATTTTTCAATCTTACTTTTTCTAATTTTTTAAAGAATTGTTTATTTATTTTATGTATAGGAGTAATCTGTTGCTATCTTTAGACACACCAAAAGAGGGTATCATATCCCGTTACAGATGGTTGTGAGCCACCATGTGGTTCCTGGGAATTGAACTCAGGACCTCTGGAAGAGCAGCCAATGCTCTTAACCATTTCTCCAGTCCCTTCTTTTAATGTTTTAGTGTTGTTCTAGTGGGAAGTGAGGAGACTCAAAAGGCAATAAGTCCATACTTCAACTTGGAGATCACAACCTCCAAAATAAACAGGGCCCTCATCATTCAATGTCCGCCTGAGACATAAACAAGTACTTTATAAGTAACAGTGTGTCATTGTTATGCCCCAAATTAAATCAACTCATTTTGAAACTTTGAATAGAAAATAGTTTTGAAGTTTTTAAACATTTTATTTGTATATTTGACTGTGTGTATGTGTGTGCATTTTCTGTGTGGATAGGTACATGTGAGTGCATGTCCCCAAGGAGGCCAGAAGAGGGCATCAAATCCACTAAAGCTGGAGTTACAGGGCGGTTATACGTTGTCTTTCATGGGCCTAGGAATTGAGCTCAGGTGACCTTCAAGAGTAACATGTGACCTTAACTGCTGAACATGTCTCCAACACCAGAGAAAACATTTTTATTTTCTTTAGATTCCCAAGATATATTAAGAAAATAAATATATCTGCCCTTCTACCAACTAGCAGAAAATAGTGTATTTTGACGTGATTGGACACAATATGGGTTCAACAAAGTTTTTTTTTTCTTTTTTGTTTGTTTGTTTTAAGGAAATAATCATAAAGCCATGAATCCCTTGGTCTCATCTTGTTTATCAAGGATGCAAAGCAAACACCAAGGTTTTGACAACATTCGTCTAAATTCTCTGGACTCCCCCGCTCCCCAACCAATTTAAAAAACCACAAACAAACAAAAACAAAAACAAACCATCTAAACTTTCTAGGTCCCTAGGGCATCATCTCAACTATTCCCCAAGTTTTCAGGAAAAACAAATCAAAGAAACCTGAGAAAGAAAGAGGAAGAGTCAAGACTGTGGTGGGTGTGTGCGTGCGAGCACACACATGTGTGTACACCGTGGCCTCTGTATGGACGTGAGACTCACAGGACAACTTTGTGCAGTCAGTTCTCTCCTTCCCACCTTCACATGGTTTCAGGGAATCTCACTCATCTGTCATGAGCAGCAAATACCTTTACCTGAACCATCAAACCACCTTAAATTACGACATTTTTTGTTTCGGAGGCTCAGCTTCACTACTGTACAAATTACTTTCCCTCACTGCCCCCAGAATATTCCTCTACAGGGCAGTACTCTTTTCTATGAGAGTAAGTTACCTTCTCTTTGGTTTGTTTTTCATATCATGAAATTTGAAGTTCAGACTTTAGGGCCTGAGCCTCCATTTGCCCACAAAACAAAGTGAGACGGAGGGGTCAGAAAGCTTCATGAGTCCACAGAAAGACTGCTTCTGCTTCGAGAAGCAGCACTGGTCTGGCCAGTAGGTGTTACTTCAGCCATTAATATGGGGTGCTCCATGGATGCATGGCCACCTCCTGCCAAGAAACACACAACAAAACTCCAAACCAAACTGAAACCTTCCAGTTCTGTGAGTCTCCTGTAAAGACCGCCCTGGCCCCTCAGACAGGATCCAGAACTTGCCTGAGGGTTGACGATGGCCCCGCCCAGCTGGGACAGAAACCCAGAGCCTCCAGGTTGCCATTGAAGGCCCTTTCACTTCATCATTCAAAGTGGCTTTTGGCTTTGGGATTAGCATGATTTAAAGCAATCGTACAATAACCATGCTCACCCACTGTTGGAGGCCAGAAGAGCCCATCAGCCCTGTTTATTAGCTTTGGCTTCGTTCACCATGATTAAGTTCTTTTTAGTGTGTTCTCTGTCCTCTCAGTTTTATTTCTCTCCCGAGTAGCTTTACACTCCAGGCAGAGGACCCAAGTCTCCATTTCTTTACTAAAGCGCTTACTTTATGAATTCAAAGGCATCAAAGGCAAACAGAAACTTTCCCGCTGGTAGACAGAGCATCACGATGGGGGTTCAGACTCCTGGTCACACTGATTACCTTCCCTGTGGTCCTTGAGCCATAATGCTTTTCATTTTCAAGAAAGTCCTCCCGGCCAGTAGGAGGTGCTGCAGTTTGTCACTGACAGGTCAACCAGCTTGTGGGTTGCTTTCACGTTGTTCTCCTGTTTGCGTGACTCTTCTAACTCAACTCGCATCTTCTTCACTCTTTTATTATTATTTTTTTCCTGAGGTAATATAATCCAAAGATCTTAATCCAGGGACTTCTGACTCCAGCAGTGGATAAGGATGGTGATTGTGTGGTTAAGTCAAGCTAATCACAATGCCAAAAGACCCTTCTAGTGATGAAGAAATCACAAGCTCCAGACTCCCAGCATCCTGCTCTCATCCTCTATCTTGCCTTGCATGGTGTACACACACACACACACACACACACACACACACACACACACAAGGCTTGATGGGCTAATATCTGGAGATCACACTCTGGGTAAAAGCATACCGCAAATACCTACAGAAAGTGTCAAAGAAAATGGACTCAAGGAGTGCTGGAACCCTTAACTGGCACATGGATGGGCTCAGCCACTGACTTTATGGTAGGCTAGAAAAGTTCTAGGTCCTAGTCTTTTGAAAGTATCTTGCTTTTCTTGTAGTCAATGAACTCCTAGCAAGGTCTCATCTGTGGTCATTCATTTCCTAAACTTTCTTTCCTTAATTCCAGGGTCCAGACAAGAGAGAATGTGGAAGCTCAGGAAAAATCCAGTTCTCCACTCAGAGAAAACAAATGAAGGAATTCTTACAGCTAGACTAGCAGGTGAAATCAGAGGCTGGATATGACTTATTCAATATAGTAGCTTGTATAGAGGCTCTTAAGAAGCCTTGGTTTTTATTTCTTTTTTTTTCTCATCAAGAATTTGAGCAATTCTGCATTTATACCTTCCTCTGGGTGTTAAAACTAGACAGCCAACCACACCTTGACTGGTCAGGTCTATGTCACAATCCTCTTTCTAATTCCTAAGTTACCCGAGGAGGAGGTATGCTTTGTTCTTTCTCTCTGTCTTTGCAATCTCTAGGAGACTCTATGGAGGGTGGGGGTGTGTCGGGGATGGCAATCAATAGGACACAGCATTCATGGCTCTGCCCAAGCACAGATGGTAATTCAGAATAACAAGTCCTCTCTCGGGGAAGCAGAAATACTGTGCTGTGAATGCCACACTCATGAAAGCCTGGTGTTGGGTGGACAGAGGGGGCTTGAGGCTCTGATCAGTTCAACCCGTGTACACTACATGAACTCATGTAGAAATAGTAAAGCCTCTATGCTTCTCAAGCGTGTATTTGTCTTAAGCTCAGGCCTGCCAAATTGTGCCAAATTATGTGTTGTTCAGCTTAGACTGCCCAGAGAACACTATGCCCATTTTGCAAGTTCACTGTGCTGTATTTTTAAGATTTCAGTATTACAACTGGGAGTTATCGACAGAAAAAGGGAAATAAACATAATTTTTGAAAGTCAAAACTACAGCTACTTTTTAACCTCAAGCTTGAATCGAGGCTAAATTTATTCAATTCCTATGTGGCATGTATGCTCATGTACACAAAGGCAGACCTGTATGTGTGAGACATGTACAGCTCATGTACACAAAGGCAGACCTGGATGTGTGAGACATGTACATAAAAAGAATTAAGCCAAACATCAGAACCTGTGTCTATTTTGAAACAAGATATTTTGAATGAACTTCCATTTTCACCCCACAGAGTTATTTTGTGTCCACATGGAAATCTATTCACTCCTATTTCCCACTACCTATTTGGTCTCTACCAAGAAGATCATAGAAAGACAAAATTATTTTAAATTGTTCCATTGCTACTACATTTTAATGGTTACTTCCTCTCCTCTCCACACTCTACCCTGATAACCTCAACAATCCAGCAGGAGTGTCTGTCACACAGCAGTCAGAAGTTGGGAGGGAAAATCCGTATCTTACAATGCAACTTTGACCACGTTACTTGACCCCTCCGCATCTGTTTTCTCATTGGAAACTGGTTAATCACTAGTCCTACTCCACAGAGTTTCTATGAAGGGAGAGAAAAAGAAGCTTTAGTGTTTGCCACACATGTGGGAAGCTCACCAAAGATCTCAGCCATTAACCCTGCCCCTCACACCTCAGCTTATTTATTTCTCATGTAAAACCTTTCCCTTCCCTCTTGTGATGCTCAGTCTTCCTCATGTCACTCTGGAACTATAGCAATGACCCCCTTTTGGCTCTCCAGACCATATCTCTCTCTCTCTCTCTCTCTCTCTCTCTCTCTCTCTCTCTCTCTCT
>JANHMN010000006.1:72546042-72613974 GCA_030674055.1 Rhabdomys pumilio
CAGCAATCCAGCAATCCAGCAATCCAGCAATCCAGCAATCCAGCAATAGCAAAAGCAGCAGCAGGAACCATCAGCAGAAGAGGTAGCCACATGGAGAGCAGGTGCTACCACAGACCCTCTTGGGGATCTCACATTTATACTCTCTCAAGAGTCCCCAGAATTCTAAACATAATCTGCAGCTGGCAAAAGTCACAGCCCTCCTAGAGCACAAGACAAATCATAGCTGCTGTGGGCAATCTGAAGCAGTCCCATATCCCACACCTAGGATTAAAACAAAAACACACTCACATAACATAACAGGGTTTTTAAAGAAACCCAAATTCTCACTACATAGGGAGAACAAGTTTGCAGAAAGAGATACCACGATGAATCCAGGGAACCAAGAGGAAAACAGTGTAACCTCGACCACAGGTAAGTAGGTAGGAAGGGAAGGGAGCAAGGGAGAAAGTAAGAGGGTCTGTTTGCTCCAGTCCTTTCTCCGCCCCTTGGTACCTACTAATCATGAGCCTATTAACAATCTCACCTCATCCTGGCACCACCCATGACCCATGCCATCCCCTGCTTGAGTACCAGGTCCATTGGAGGTTCCTCCTCCTTCTACCACTTTCAGTCACATGAAACTCCATGTCTAAAAACCAAGGTCCTACACTCGCAGGGGTGCCTCCATAAGAGAGGGAAAGAACACTGTCCCATCTGTGGAATGCTCAGGGGCCAACAGCACTGCCACTGTACAAGCTCTGTAATTCCATGTCAATCTGAAACATACAGGTTATACATTCCTAAGTATGTTATACTTAAAGACAATTCATGTTTCAAAACATTACAAAGTAGATACAAAACAGTAAGAAAATAAATAGTATCTACTACTTTTCCCCTGCTAACATTTTATTTCATGCACACCTGTATTTTCTTCTACGTGTTACTGTTTTTCCAAACATATTGCTCTAAAATGAGACCCCATGGTACATCCTTATCTGCAGACTACATTTTTCCCTTAAAATGTATTCATTGGTAGATATTTTCTCCAATGAATGCATTCTTAAAAGATCACTCTGGAGCAGCTAAAAGATGACAAAACCAATAAAGATACATTTTACACACTTTTCACACACTTTATCTTTTTATTTTATTTGAATTGCTCTTTAAAAAAAAATCTGAAGGATGGAGGACTGCATGACGTAAGTTGTATTACTTGCAGAAAAGTTGTAGGAAGGTGCATTTCATTTATTTGAAGAACGAGCACATTTCAGATTCTTACTGGCCATTCATATCACTTCACTGTGAACGCTCTGCTTATGGCCTTGCCCCCCTTGTTTCTAGTGTAGTGTTTATTTATTTCTCGTAGCTTTGCGATGATCCTTTACATATTGAACATATTAATCTCCTGTTTATTTTAAATGCTAGAAATACTTTCCCCAGTTTTACCATTTGCTTTTCAGTTCTGTTTATGATAGCTTTTGATGCATAATTTCATATTTATGTAGTGACATATCCAACATTTTATGATTCCGGCCTTGAGGTTAATGTCTGAAAGACCTCCCACATACACAGAATATATAAATAGTTAACTTCTGGTATTTTATGTTTCCTTGGAATTTGTTTTAGTGTACAGTGAAAAGTAAAGGATTAGTTTAATTGTTTAACTAAAATTATACTAGCATCATTTACTGGCTAAACTATTGTAAATTTTTGAAATACTATCTTTTGACATATTATAAGTGGACGTAGTCCTTCATCTGAAATCATTTATTCTATTTCATTACCCTGTCTTAATACAGTTTCTGCATGCTGATACGCATGCAACTTTGTTACAATTTCATATCCGTTCATTTCTCCTACAATTCATCCCTTTAGTATCTTTTGGCTATTCATTTGCAACTATTCTTGCAGATGATTTTTGAAACTTATAAAACTAAAGTCCTTTGCAGTTCTACTTTAACCTCATTAAACATAGCGATTTTCTTGAGAATTGTTGACTTTCCAGCCAGGGTTGAGTACACAGGAATAGAAATACAGGAGTGGTTCAGAAGCAGGAAGAAATCTTAAGCTCCATGTGCCATGTACTATGCAGACTCCCTAAGTACTAAGACATGGTGGGTACTGAGTCAGTGGGCAGTGGCCAGGCTCTATGTAGGTTTATCTTGGAAACAATGTAGGAACCTTTAGGAACTATTGATCCCAAAGACACGTCTTCATGTGGAGAAATAAAACTGGAGAGGTACCAGCGACCAAAGACTACCACGAATGACCACAAGATTTCCTGGCCAAGCCAAAACTGTTGGAATAAGAGAGAGGAGACTCCTAAGAGAAGCTGAGGTTCATAGCTTAACTATCAGGGAGAAGCCACTGTCCACAACAGAAGCATCAGGAATTAACTTCTGAAAGGAAAGAGGAAGAGTCAGCTTGCCTTCCAACAAGTGGAGTAAAGAATATGCCGTTCTTTCTAAGAGAAAAAGTGAAGAAAGTTGCACATTAGAAGATTCCCTAGGGTAAAGACTACAGTAAACAGAATGTGGCACACAAATTACTCTAGGTAGAAGACTGTGCCTTTGGCATAAATAAAGTGGGAGTTCTGACAGGGTTCAGAAAGCCAAAAGTTTAGAGAAGTACCTTGATCCTTAATAAATAGTACATTTACAGTACAGAAGGGAAACTGAGTCAAGTGAGTGACAAAAGTAAACACAAACAAGCCATTTGGCAGAATGGTCATAAACAAGGTCACTGAGCACCACGGACCTCAAAGGATAACGGACAGTTAGCACCAAGGCATGGTGCTAACGTAATGCAGTAGCCTGCTTAATGAACCTTGCCAAGTTTTGCCTTCTCTTGATCCTTATAACAAATCTGGAGGTAGAAAAACCAGAAGGCCTGCCCAGCACAAAGTGGCTCTAAGTTAGCTACAATGTGAAGTCGTGTTGGGCTATGCTGCTGATTCCTTTAATGTGATTTCAATTCTACCTGGTCAACAGTAAAACCGCTGATTTCAATGCTGTTGTTTCAGCGAGGGAAAGGCTAGGACTGGATGTGCGAAGGACCCATGGGGATTTGCAAAGGACCCACAGCTTCATGGGTTAGCACTTGCAACAGTCTGCATCACAGCGTCCTGAGCAGAACTTGGTAAGGAAGTTAAAGATTTTCAAGTGTAATTTAAGTCTGTGATTTTCACTGTTGACAATAACTTGCATACCTAATCCTTCATGAAATACGACTTCCCTCTAACCTAGTCGTTTTTGCTTGGCTTTTATCATGTCCTTGTGTTACATTCAAGTTACTCTGAGCCCCATACTTGAACTAAGCCTCATAAGCAATCTTTGTACAAACGTCACAGAGATGAAACATAGGCAAAGCATGCCATTGGAGACTGTCTGTGTTAAAAATTTAGTACACCTTTACATCTGTGTGACCTGAGAGAGACATTTTTTAATGTCCCTGAGATTCAATATACTCATGTATAAAATGGGGCTACGAATCAGCCAGTCACACCGGGGAGCATTCCAGTCATTTTAAATAAGTTTGACTTGGTTAAAGATTTTATAACAATGCCCAACCTATTACAAATCCTCATTGAATATTAATTTATTATTTCCCACTTTTTTTTTCTGATGCTGAGAAGCATTTTGCTCAACTGTGCACTGCTGAGAAGTAATTGGACCCTAAACTCAAATCCTAACCAAGTCAACCTTTTTTTTTTCTTTTAATTTTATACTTTTCCAAATATGGACATGCTCAAAGTCACAAACCTTGTATAACTCTGACAAAAAGAAAGTATTATTTAATAAAAGTTATGTTCGTAGTATGGAGGAATTTTGGGGTAACATGTTTGATATTTACATATACAAAAACTACATACACGTCCTGAGAGTGTGATTGGGAACAAGCAATCATGCCACTAAAGATTGCCGGGGGCTTTTGTGTCTGAGAGGATGTCGAGCCTCAGTGAAGAACACAGGAAGCCAATATAAGCAAAGTGTTTATTTACAAAAGTATCTATGAGGAAGCAGAAGTGTAGCCATGCTTGGGGGGCAGTGCAGGTGAATGGGGTATGAGAATCAGAGTGGAGATACTATGCTCTTCCTTTTATGAGCATAGAGATGATGACTGGGGAGAACTTAGAATCATTTCACTCCCTTCTACCTTTTTAAGTTACACAGCCATGCCTTTGGGTCATTTGTATTATTGATGTGAAACTGGAAGGCTTGTACAATAGTGTCAGTGTTCAGTTAAATTTGTCTACACCAGTAGAAAGACATACATGGCTCATCTAGATGTCTTTGAGAACTGTTGCAGCTCAGATGGTTTGTAGTTAGCTTTTGGAGAGGTGAGCAAAGACTCATAGATCCAAGGCTGCCATTGAGCTTGCTGTGTAGTCAAAGGAAGCCTGGAACACCATCCTCTTGCCTCCACTTCCTGGTTGCTGCCGGCACTAACAGTGCTTGTCCATAAGGCAGTGGCTTCAAGATCCTGAAAGCATCCATCCCTAAAGGCACAGCCCCTTTCCTTCTTATTGGGCATTATTGGAGGGGAAACACAGACTGCCATTCTCACTGCACATAGACTAAAAATAAGATTATATAGCGAGGAAGTTGGCTATTGCCTCTGATCCCTGTTTGCCTGCCTGTCTTGCCATCCTTTTCCACCTGGAAGCTCAGTCAGGGTGTAGGGGTGAAAGAAAGTTTCCACTCCCTTCCAGAAGGTTCTGTTGCCATTTTTTACCCCCAGCCTGGGTCCTTTTCCCCTTTCAGAACTGTGAATCCAATAACAAACCTAAGCATCAATTAAGCAGGAAAGGAGACTTTTTGAACTATATCCAGGAAAAGTAGAGGTTAAACCTCTCCTGCCTGGGCATCAGTAGGTTATACGTGTAGACTGAGAGAAGTGAGGGGGAAGAATATGTCAGCAAAGGGATGTGTTCCTGTTTTTCTGGGAACGAGCCGAGGTTTTCTGAGAATTCAGGCAGCTCTTCTTTTCTAGTTCTTTCTAAGCGTTGCCAAGCAACTGTCAACTCTATGGTGCTGGGGGTGCTATGTAGAACGCAGGAGGAATTATAATGAAGTTGAAAGCTGTCTGAAGTCTCTGGAGCCATCTTAGATGTCTTAGATCCAACCTGTTCCTAATGTGCCTGAAGAGGGGTTTCTGCCCTAGGGGCATCCTGTCCTCAGACAGAAACAGAATTCCCGTAAGGTAGAAAAAAAAAATAAACAGAGGTATTATGCACTTGTGGGCATTGAAGAAATCAAAGTCAGTAGTACCAGTAATCCAAGGAGACTGGGATGCTCTATGCCTTTCACAGGGATAGGAATGATTCTGTAGGAAAGATAAGAGAGGCAGGCAGGGCCTGAGAGCACACTATGGCTTGGTTCCTGGGCTCTAAGTCTGATGTACAGTTTGTAGTCTGCTTCTCTATGGTTAGAACTTTCATTTCCTCCAGTTATTGAAGCCATAGTAAGGAGCTTGAAGGCAATTGTGCAATTGTGTTCTTTTTGGTGAATCTGGTACTTGGGTTGATAAAGGAACATCAGTAAAGAGTCTGTCTAGAGGGAATGATCAGAGGTCTGCAGCAACTTTTTGGACTTTTCAATTCTCTTTATGCCACACTTTGGGGTATCATTTTCTGAGCACTGACAAGTGCTACAGACCCTCTTGCACTGAGAATTTCTGTCATAGAGGTCTAAGACTAAGGAACAAAAGTAGTAATGGTTACCATTTACCAGGGCCCATAGTCTGCTGACTGTGCACCAGTCACCATTGTAGATCCCATCGCCAGGGGTTCTTCTCATTTCCATTCATAAGATAGGAGATGGGGCTTAGAGAGGTGCCAAGCCTTATCTAAGGAAAACTCTAGAAAGGTCTGGAATAGGTGTCCAATTCTGGCTTTGTCCAACATCAAAATGTATTCTCTTTCACCCCGACAGTGCTACTCCAGCTGAAGCTAACAGGAGTTAAGAAGAACTTGAGTGGTCAGGCTTGACAGAAAGGTGAGCCACTATGAGGCCATCTTTGACCTTCAACAAGGGAGCACAAGCTGCTTCAAAATGGGTTACGAAATGTTTTTGCAATGGCTACATTTTCTTTTATTTTTCCAGTTGTCCCTAAATGAGAACAAAGGGTCACTCTAAGTTCACAGCAGGTAAATTTAGGAAGAAAAAAGCTTAAGAAAATATTTTTTGCCCACAGCATGGAGCTCCTCTATGGGATCCTATATCATGAAATACTGTGGAGTCAAATATCAGGGCCTCGACTCTGAAAGCATTTTGGTTGATTTAATAACCAACAACAATGCTGGCTGTTGACTGGGCTAAGATTAGAGGAAAAACATACCACATGCTCCAGGGATTCCGCTGGTCTCTGTGAGAATGAGCACTTGGGTTTTCTCTTCTTTCCTCCCTTTGCTATTTGCCACACAACCCCAACCCCCCAGAAGTCTTGCATGTCCTTCCTCTATCCTCTGTAGCACAAGGTGCTTAGTATGACAAATGTGTCACTCACAGCTAAACTCAGACCCCACAGAAATGGCTAATCCAGTCATTGAAGGGTTACCCTGTGGAAATCCGCAGCCACAAACTGAAAACAGAGCAGGGTCTTGTTTATTGATTTGCCTAGGACCCTTTGACTGGCAAAGGAAGAAAAAAAAATGGCACAAAATAAATGTTCGATTTCTTTTATGTAAACAAGACGGAGACCAGCTTGGCTGGACAAAGCAATTCTTTGCATGTAAAGCAAAAAATAGCTCCCCTGAGGAGGAAAGAGCCCAGCCTGGTTACCTCCCTGCTTTCCACCCTTCCCCCAGCACTTGCAGTAAGCCCTGCGTTTCTGCCAATGAATGTCCTATTCAGAGCCCCTGACAGGGAGGATTGCAGGCAAGAGCTCACCCCCACCCCGTCACCCCATCCAAAATGTTTTCTGATCAAGATAAAGGATATGGGATCTATGCTGAAAGTTGCTATTATTGCCAATTATCTTCATAAAAAAGGGAAAAACCTTTATCCAAAAATCTCCCTCTCCGATTTCTTTCTGTGGGGCTCTGACCAGTCCCAAACTGCTTTTATGTGGGTTTAGAAGTGGACCAAGGAGAGACCTAAAAATAAAATAAAATAAAATAAAAATCAATCAAATTCTTTTTTTTTTATTTTTTATTTATTTATTTATTTATTTTTTGTAGAATACTCAGATGGTGGCTGGCAATTTGAAACAGAGATCTCGAAAACTGAATTCAGCTTTGGGACCAAGGAAGTTAATCCTAAGTCCTTGTTCTGTTCTTATTCACAAAAAATTCTTAGTGATGTCACTGAAACATCTGCCAACTTGGATCATATGACTGGGCCTCATCAGCCAAGACATCTATGGACAGGAACAATCTGAAGGAAAACAAGACTCAGGTTGAACTGTTACCCAAAACTCAGTGCCAATGCAAATACGGATTCTCAAGCTATAGAAGACCCAGTCTCCGTTGGAAAGGGGACTCACCTACACACACAGGTCCTAGATATGTCTCATTAGAAAACCTCGTTGCCTTAGAGTCCAATGGGGTCAAGCCACTGAGCCTCAGGAATTCTGGAGAGAGGATATGTGTGATACCCTAAGGACTCAAGGCTTAGGGAACATCTGGGCTGATTTCCCCAAGTTTGTCAGAAAACAGTGAAAAAAAGAAAAGAAAAAGTAGCTTTCTTACATCGAGCTCACTCATACTTCCCAGAGAGCCCAACTATGAGCAGTCAGACTCAAGCAGAACAATGATGCCCACAACTTATAGTACGGAGAAAGGATCTGTCTGGAAGTGGTCTACATGGAAAAGCCACCATGTGAACCAAACTCCTGTCTTGATTTGGGCTGACCAGACAAGATTTCTTTCCTGGTTGCTCTTGGCTTCATGGTTTAAAAAACAGTGGATGGAATGAGTGGTCTGGGTACACTCGATGGGTGGGACAGGCACATCCCTCCTCACTATTGCTGGGAAGAACATTTGGGTTTTGAAAGAGGGAGGTACAAGCAACAGGTATGCAAAGCCTTACGAACATCAAATGTAAATTTCTGTCATTCACCCATCTGATTCCCTTTAAGGCGGTGGGTCTCAACATTCCTAATGCTGTGACCCTTTCATGCAATTCCTCATGTTGAGGTGATCCCCGCGCCCCAACATTTTTCTCGTTGCTACCTTATTACATAATTTTGCTACCGTTAAGATCTGTGCTTTCTGATGGTCCCAGGTAACTCCTGTGAAAGGGTCATTTGAGCACCCCACAATGGATTATTTGAGAACTGCTGCTTTATGGAATCTTTGGTGCCTCAACCTTCCTGTTTAGCATGGGAGTACCCTAACTACAGGCGCCATAAGAGGCTTTCAGCAGAAGTGTGTGCTGCTTACAGTTCACAGAGGCATGTACTTTCCTCCTGCTTCATCCCACAAAGCACTCGCTGGAATGACTGCTCACTTTGTAAGGATGGAGCTCCTTGTGATACTATTATCTTTATTCAGACTAGAGGATGGAAACTTGGGGACAACCCTGGGAGAACAATATGTCAACAGGCCCCACCTGGTTGAGCCTCTCCTCCTCTCCTCCAGGCACAGCCTGACCTAGTGATTAAAGAAGCTATGTTTGGGGATTTCGGCACTAGAACAAACTGTATCTGCCATAGACTGGTGATTCTTTTCATTCTCTGTTGATGTCTGCCTTAACCACAGGCAGCAAAATTTCTTCAAGACCAAGTTCATCCAAGGATTACCAAAGGAAACTGAGCTGCGGTGCCAGGACCAAGAAGGAGGGAAGTACCTTCAAGGGACTTACAGTACCCGCCCATTTCCTGTCAGGAAAGTACAAACCTCTAGGGGAATTCTTGGGAGAAAGGTCAGTTTGAATTAGAAAAGTGTGAACTCTAGATTTTCTGGAGCAGTTTAAAGTTCACAGCGAAATTCACCGTAACCTCCAGAAGCTTTCCTCTACCCATCAAAAGCCTTGTTTACATCAGTATACCTCAGCATTGTTAACAGTCAACCAACATCAACACGCCTCTGGCACTCAAAGTTTATAGTTTGCACTGGAGATTATTCTATGGCTGCATATTCCATCAGTGTTGCTAAATACATGTTGCTATATGCTGTTCTCTGACAAAGAATAGATGTTCTGCCCTATAAATCTTCTATGCTTGATTCGTATCTACTTCCTCTCTGCTGGGCCCTGGCAATAAATGGTATTTTCATTGTCTCCAAATTTCCAACTTTGGCAGAGAGGGATCTTTGTCCACTAAGCAATGAGCACTTACATATCTCATACTGCTTTCATGTTTTAATAGAGCATTTCTTTTTAGAGCTAAATAATATGCCCTTCTCCAGACGTATCTCAGACTGTGGATCTGTTCCCCCACCAAAGGACACTGTGAGTCTGTTCATCCACTGAAGGACATTGTGGCTGCTTCCAGATTCTGGCAATTACGAGTAAAGCTGTTCCTGACAAGTACATGCAGTTTTCTGTGAACACAAACCCATATCCAATTTTCTGTATTGTTTTCTTTATTCTTTTTTGTTCACTTTATTTTTGAGACAAGGTCTCTGGATCACTATTCTGCTTAGGCTGGCCTTGAACTTTTAATCCTCTAAACTCCTACGTTTTGAGGTTATAGTCATGCCCCAGCACACTCACACAGTTCAAATTTCAACCCCTTTATGTGGCTATCAAGGAGCATCACTGTTGGAACATTAGGATGTGTTCATTTTATAAGTATAATTTATAAAAATGTGTTTCATTTTATAAGTAACTACCAAGCTCTTTTCCAAAGCGTCTGGACCATTTTTCTTTCTCATCAGCAGTGAGAGGCGCTACTGGTTTGCGTCCTCACAAGCGTCTTCACAAGCATTTATGCTATCCTATGCTCTGTCTTTCACTCTACTAATGGGTATATAATGACACCTATTACCACTGCTAGGCTTGTTTATTTTTTCTTTGAGAATTCCACAATGTGAAATATAAGAATATCCACGTCCTTATCTCCCAACTGCTTACGGGCTTACCCTCACTTCATGTCCTTCTCTGTTTTCTTTGTTTATAGCTCACAAGATCCATTGAATGCTACACACATGTGCATGGGCACAGAGCTATCCACTGGTTCGTGGACAACCTGCCAGTACCCACACCCCAAATAAGAATGATTCTTTCCCCCTTGATATCTATCAACTAAGCTAGTAGCTTCTTAGTTAAGTGTGGGAGCTCATCAGTTTCGTTCTCATCTCTGCTGGAATTTTGGCTGGCTTGATCTTTTGCAGGTCTTGTACAGATAACCACAGCTCCTGTGAGTTCGTGATTAGACATGTCCAAAAGACAGCATTTCACAGCTCTCCTTCCTCTGGTTACAATCATTCTGCCCCCCTTTCATGATGTTCCCTGATCTTTAGTGAAGAGGGCATGATTACGTTGGCCTCTTTTGGGCAGAGTATTCACAGTTGTTGTATTCAGTTTTCTCACTTGTTATCAGCCCAGTGACAAGGCAAGAAGAAGCCTACCTGACCACTGAAAGCATGAAGGTCTATGATTATAAACAAATATTTAGTAGGTAATTTGACAACATAAGCATTTAATAAATTAATAGTAGGTTTCTCCCATCGGATTTATGTCCTCTCCAGCTATGGTATTTTTGATCAGATTTATAGTTCTGGACATGGATTCTGTCCTGTGAATCGGGCTTCAAATTCAATCAGAAAGTAGATATTTAGTCCTCAACTCTCATGCCACTAGTGTGCTAGTGGCTACACCTTGCCAGGCAGGTCAGTACTATAGCATGCAGGGTACAATACTGGGTAAGGCCACTCATGTCTTTTCTCCTCCCAGCATCCTGCTAGCATTATGAAAGCTAGGAAAAATTTACATGAATCATATTTCTTCCTTTCAAACTCATGCACTAATACAAACTCAATTAACCAAAGGATATTGGTATTTATTGTGGATAAATATCATTTGATGTCCACAAATATTGATGAATCTTCCTTATTCTGATTTTTCAGACAAGAAAATAGAGTTGGATATTGGTTATTTTCTAGGTCATACAGGCAACAAAATGAGGTTTGGATCTGTGTCCATATCTACTATTCCCAAAAGTGGTGCTCTTCCTTCTACTAGATCATATTAATCAGAGCAAAAGGGAAAGGAAGTGCTCACAGTTGTCTGGCCAGACTGTGAGTTTAAAACCTTAGCCAACATTGTCTCCTTACATACTCATAATGAGACTAAGAGTGATATTATTGATCCCCAATCCACAGTGAATAGAGACAGTGAAGTCAGAAAGGTAAGATTATTGTTAGGTCATTCATCAGCCACTTGGCTGTTGGACCACTGGGGAAGACAAATAATAGGACTCAAATGAAGAGACTGAGGTACTAAGGTGGTGAGAACAGGTCTTCAGGGAGCCTGTGGAAATGACTGTTTACTAACCCCGGAAGGATTTCAATACAATGCAGTCTATGTGACCATACTTACCCAATGCCAGTTCTGAAGGAACCTGACACAATGCCAGAGTTCAGACTTGGTGGCATGGCAGGTAGAAAAGAAGACTAAGATGTACCATAGGTGTTGGCTTGTGCATCTTAGCAGTTTAGAAGGTTATAACAAAATATCAGAAACTTGCAATGAACATAAATTTATTTGGTCACTCTTCTGCAGACTGGGAAGACCAAAATTGTCTCATCAGAGCCAAAGAGGGCCCTTTGGCTGTATTGCAACATGGAAGGAGATATCACATAGGTTAGACAGAATAACAGATGCCAAAAGAAGATATAGTTTGTTTTTGTAAGAATTTCCTCAGGATAGCAATATTAATCTGTTCATGAGTACCCATAACCTAAATATTTCTTATTAATCAATTAATTAATTAATTAATTCCTAATTAATATCTGAACTTTTCAGGACACAATCAAATCATGATGGGTAGATACTGATGCCATTTCTAGATACAGGAAACTTTAGAGGGAAGACATCAGAGTTTAGAATATTACAGTTACTAACAATGGAGTACCAATTATGTTCATGTTTCAGAACTGAGTTACAGATACCAGTTTTTAGAGAAGAACAAGTGGGGGCAGGGAAGAAAGAAAAAGGAAAGAAAAAACAAAGAAAGGAAGGAAGGAAGGAAGGAAGAAAGAAAGAGAGAGAGAGAGAGATTAAGAAAGAAGAGGAGGAACCATTTCTAGTTATGCCCCTACCAAATGACAACACAAGGCAGATCAAGAGCTGAGGCTAAAGAGAAGGGTGTTCTAAGTGTCTTGGGTTTTAGATACTTATTGACCTATTTTGCAACCACAAAAATAAATCAACCGTAAAATTAACCATTAACCTCAAAATGGGAATTTTATTTTAAATCCTGACCCAAGTCATGGAAAGAGAGTTAACACAGTGAGAGTCCCAGAGAGGTCTGGTGGGGAGGCAGCCTTCTGTACTTAAGTACCTTGCCTCAGGCTACATAAGGCCTTTCCACCAGCCAACTATTCTGTGTGCTTTTCTTACTTTATGTGGTAAAGAAAGGAGGGAGTGTGGTCTAGGGACTTGTGTCCCAAGTTTTAGACTTTGCTGCAAACTTCCCAAGAGCCCGGGGGTAAGACACGGAGCTTAACTGAGATGGGAGCCATGTAGAGTGTCCTGCCAAAGTGGTGCCTCACATGACAAAGGAGTCTAGCCCTCACTCAGGGGTGGGGTGTGTTCTCAAGAACCACTGAGACCCTTAAAGGAACCCAGAAAAGTATTCCTCAAATGTATAGGCAATGGTGGTAAGAAAAGAGATGCACCAGTGACTGGCCACATAAGAAAAGGGATTTTTTTTTTTAATTAGCATCTATTTTACTTACTTGCTTGCTTATTTATTCTCCCTCTCCCTCTTTCTGCCCCCACCTCCCCTGTGTGTGTGTGTGTGTGTGTGTGTGTGTGTGTGTGTGTGTGCATGTGTGCACTATAGGCCAAAGAATAATTTTCAGGAGTAGCTTCTCCCACCACTGAGGGTCCAGACTCAGGTCTTCAGAGCTGACAAGTGCCTTCACCTACTGAGCAGACTTGTGGGCCCTGAGGGCAAAAGGAGCTTCACCAAGAAATTGATTATACTGAAAGGATTTAGTGGAAAGCACTATTTTTATATTAAGGAAAGTTGTGACTCCACCGTGGGGCCAGGGCTGTGAAAGTCAGTCTTCTAACTCCCAGTACACGCCATGAGAGAGGAGGACTCAGGCCCACTTCTATAAGTGAAGAACGTGGAGGAAAAGAACTCTCAAGAGCACCAAGGCAAGCAGAGGAAGCTACATGAGAACATTACCCTACTTAGTTCTCTCACCCAATGCAGCTAAATTTCTGTCTTATAGCATAAATGTCAAGCTTAAAAAAAAAAAAAAAAAACAGGGTCTCATTGTACAGCCCTTGGGTGGCCTGGAATCTACGATGTAAACCAGGCTGGCCTTGAACTCTCAGAGATCTGCCTGCCAAGTACTAGGATTAAATGTATGCCCAGGATACCTGGCATGAATCAGACACATTTTTTTATTGTTTTTCCTCAAGGATCAAATTCACTTGGCTTCCAAAAACTTCCACTGTGAAAGATGCCTTAGGGGACCTGGGCAGAACCTGTAAACTCTAAGATCACTGGGGGCTCAGTGATGACTAAAACAAGTTGGGTGGGATTCATGACACAGCTTGAGGGGGCAAACTGCACTTGACATTAGAACTTGCAGTTAAATACTTCAGTTGAGCCACTTGAAGCAATATATGCCAAGCCTACCACTTCTCAAATGTATCCCATGTCCCCGATAAAGATACTCTTAAACCTTGACAACAACAAAAATGAAGATTCACAAATAATCTCATGGAAGAAAAAAATTATTTTCCTAAAGTTAATTCCAATTTTCATTCTTCTTGGGAATTGGTTTTAATTAAATGCTGGCCACTTAGGTACTAAGTAGATAAATACAACCCAAGACAAGGGCTAGGAAAGACAGGGTGTCTCACACAGGCTAGTCTTTGGTACAAGCTAGAACTTCCTGCTTACCCACGTATTTACCTGGATAATCCCACACTCTACAATCTCTCCTGCTGCTGAACCAATAGACCATGCCACATAAGAGAATTTCCCAATGTGATGCTAATTCCCTGGGAAGGGAAATCAGGAAAGCTTTCTTACATCCCATTTGCTTGTAGGCTTACTTGGCTCCTCATGAGCCTCACCCGTCTCTTTATTAAAGGAATCTACTAAATAAAGGAATCCATGGGGGTAGGGGATTGGGGAGAAATATGTCTCCACCCCAATATTGTGTTGTCAAAGAAAATTAGGTGCTCCCAAATTAGGTCTGATCACAGAAGTATGACCCTATCGAAGAGTGCTTGAACAAATCCTTGCAAGTGTTGAAGGCATGGCAGTTCTCAAGTAATGGCAATCCAGACTGATTACAGGGAGCAGAAGTACCCATCCCTGCTTTACCAACAATGGCTGGTCTAGGTAATAGCCAGCTCCAAGAGCACATGTCCTGGGCTCTTCTGCACAATGAACCTCCTTTAAAGACAATGTTTTTTGAGGGATTAGGAGTGGAGTACATTCTGATACCTACAAGCATGGCCTCCCTAGCCCTATAAATAAGCCCAGGTGTTTTGAGCCACCTCCTTGACATATCCTGATAAGACTTCTCAGTGAGAAAAAGAATTGTTTGAAGTAAGTGCTCATCTCTGCCTGAGAAATCATCCAGCCATCATGGCTACCGCCACTTTACCTGATAAGCTCCCCCCAAGTTATTTCTAGATGGAAAAGGCAGAAGGATGGATTAGTTCTGTCAACAGAGAGTCCTGCCGTTCAGTGAGGAGAGAAACATGTGCCCACCATGGGTGGCTGATAAGGGACATGAACACAGAACAAATTTCAGCCCAGCCAGCTGACAAAGCTCAAATGTAACCTTTGAAGAAATTCAACAGACCTTGGGCCTTGGCTTCGTGATGCAAAAGACTGCGGGCTTTGTTAGGTTACCAGCTTGTTACCATCAGCGTAAAACTTGCAATTCTGAGCCTTCCCTGCCTTCTACAAAGACAGGAGAACCCAAAGGGCTGCTGTAAAAGCTGTTTCATCTCAGGGAATCAGAAGCATAAAAGCCCATGAAAATGTTCTTTCTCCTCTGATGCTCCACTCCTCATTCCCTCCACACAGCAAAAATATTTCTGTCTCATTCCTTTGAGGAAGAAGTGCAGATTCTTAAGCAGAGGACTTCTTAATGCATCTATCAGAAATGAATCCCCAGCCTATTGAAAGAGTTCAGTGTGTACTTAGTAAGAGTCCATGAGTACTCGTTAGCTTGTGAACCTTTGTGACTCTTTGCCATAAGAAGTGCATTTTGGAGATGCAGAAGCTGAGATGCAGTGAGGTTGAGCATCGTATCTGAGGTACCACTCAGGAGCAAATGGTAGCTCTGGGGGTTGGTGAGCTTTGGGAAGCTCAGCCAGGTGGCTCTGATGCCAAGGCTGGATCTGTCTGTCCTTTACCCTTTCTTAGAGAAAGATTATATTGAGAGATACTTCATGGCTAGTCAGGGCTTTGGAGTCCCTGACTGGGCTATAGTTGTGGAAAATCATAAGCTACATGTGTTCAATCACAAATAACAATAATAACAACAACAACAACAACAACAACACCCATGACTCCTTCCGGGAGTTCATTCTCTGGACGTATGTTTTCCACTTTGCTCAACACTTTCTTATCTTGGTTGATTGGACCACATTTTTCTCTGGCTTCTCCAGAGATCCCCTTGAAGCACTCCCCAGCTAGATAAGCCTCCAAAGGTTCTTTCTTCTTTCTACTCATCACGATTTCCTAAGGTTGGTCTATGCAGAGAGACAGGAAGCAGCTCCGACGAAGAATGATTAGTTTGTGTGTCTGTTGCCTTTGACTGAAGTCTAGTGACTCACAAAGACGTACACAGCTGGCGCAAGGGCAGCCCCGTGTCATTTGTCACTCCTGGACTTAATTTGCTTCAAAAGAGAAAATCCTTTAACTTCTGTGGAACAGCCCACAGGGACTTCACAATCTTCCAGACCATGTAAGAAGGGTTTGCCTGACTGGGCAAGCTCAGGGTGCGCAAGACTGTTTCTTACAAATGAGACCACTCTGCCAGGACCCACATCCAAGCCCCAGGGCTTTATTAACCGCACAGGTCGTTCTGACACTGCTTCTTTAGCAAACATCCCTCCCCGCCCATGCAATACAAGGTCTGCAGCCAGGATACAGAACATCACAGAACTTTCTCTTTATCTCACTGATAACGGATACCTCATTTCTGTATGTATTCATTCAATAAGAGTCAATACTTACGGCCTTAGGACATTATAGTTTTGCTGAGACAATGTGGTCCACCCTAGAAATTATGCTCCTCACTTCTGCTTTCAAATCGTTGGCCCCCTTCCACCACAGGAAACTAAGATCAGCTCTACCTTACATGGAGATTGGGGAAGGCCCAGAAACATTTGCCAGAAGACCTCTAATGAGTGGACAATGATCCAATGTGAAAAGCACTGTAAAAAAAAAAAGAAGAAAAGAAAGAAAGAAAGAAAGAAAGAAAGAAAGAAAGAAAGAAAGAAAGAAAGAAAGAAAGAAAGAAAAGTCACAAACAAGCCAATGGAGTCCTGGGCATAATTACAAATGACCAGGTACTGATGCATGGAAAGGTGTTTTCTGAGAAGAGTGTCTGAATAGTGGTGGCTATCCTGAAAGCATCTTTATTTCTAAGAAACTAGAAGTAAGACCTGCAGGACTGATTGACCACCACTGAGGAGCCCCCCTCCCCCCGAACCAGGGCTTGGGAGGGCCTTCTGCCTTTCTTAGGGAGTTTGTTTTTTACCAGTTAACAACACAGAAATAACATAGGTTGTGTGAGAGGCAGGAATCACACAGGAGAATATCGTCAATGTGTCTGCTGTCCATGAAGATGAAAAGGAGCCCAGAAAGGGAGCTGATCCACAGAGGGGCTGTGGCCTCACCAGCTAAAGGAAGATTTGGCCCTTTGGGTCCTGCAGGGGAAGCTGAGACTGAACAGGAATTTCTAAGGAGGAACCAATAACATTCTCACAATGGAGCTGATGAAACCTTCAAGAATTGCTGGCTTACAAAAGGAAGAAAATGCCTACATCATCCTCAGGTAGGGATTACAGCCGGAGGATGTGGACTTTCAGGCAGGAAGAAAACAAACTCAAGTCCAGACTGGCTGAATTTGGGGTGCTCTGAGAACGCCCCTGGGAATGCATGATCTGGTGTGCAATTTTTATAGGACCTATGACTTGAAGAGTGACATAAACTGCTGCTGGGTCCTACTCATAGTTACAATTCCTCAAAGGGAAAAAAAAGGGACAAATGAGAAACAGAACATTCTGAAGAAAAACCTTGCTAACAACCACATTTTTGAAAGAAATGTGCATGTAAAAGTAGAGGGTTGAAGATTTTGGAAGTATCTAATTCATCCAAAGGCCTTTGAGAAAACTGCCTCCAAAATTTCAGCTAGCATCTACACCCACTGAAGTAAAAATTCTTGCCTATGGAAATGTTGATAATTTAGAAATATATATTTCAGTCGGGATTGATTTGCTGTTTAACCTGGGGAAAGAAATTTTAAGCTGAACTTCTTTTGATAATTATAAGTAATCAATGCTATTTTTTCAAAGTGACTAATCAAGTTTTCAGGGTTCCAGCAAATTTGGGTGGCCATTCATAGGAATTTTCATTAAGCTGGGGGCTTTTTCTTTCCATTTTGAATTAAATTGGTCTAAGTCAGCAATCAAGGCTTCCACGTTTCTATGTAATGTATAGGGCAATGACTACAGTAAGCTCTAAGCTCCAAAAAACCATCATTCAGAAGGCTGGAGGGGGAAATCTGAACAGCCATTGTCAGCCATCCAAGAGATAAACAGAGTATTGTAAGTCACTCTGAGGCTCTGGGATCGGGGTTTTTAAATAAATCATATTAATATGAGAATAAGACAAGCATTATTCTCTTCTTTCAAAATGTAATAAGTCTTTTGTTTCTGCCAAGTGGAAAGGTGACTGCTGGGCTGTGAGGACAGGGAATACAACCCCATGCTTTCTGGTCCTCCTCCTCCCCTGCCTCCCCCTTTCTGTCTTGTGCAACAGCGATCTCAGTTGCTAGCATGATTCATGAGACCATTCCCCTGCTGGTCAGTCAGATAAGGCTATCTCTGGTTGCAGGCTTTCTACTGTGACATAACTACAAACAAAAACACTTTCTTCTGAGATATAGAGCATCAGGGGTTGCAAAGACATTTCTGGGAAGTAAGAGCAAAGGAAAATCACTTTCCTAAGCTGGAGAGGCCAGGAGTGAAGTGTCTAGCTTGCATTCTCCAGGTTTAGCCCAATACAAGGAGATGGGTGTCTATCTTACTGTTTTCTTTTAAATACTTACTCTTTGCACATTTTTGCTAATATTTTTTGAAAAGCTATGGCTTCCAATCTCTGCATGTACACACCCTACTAGGATGGGGAGGGTGGGTACGCTGATACTGTCCCTTACATATTTCATTGAAATAGAAGTTTTACCAAACAGTTTTTGCCATTATAACATTCCCCATGGCCTTATACATTTAGTCTTCCTTATTTGGTTTGACATTTTGAAAGATGCCTGCAAATATTTCATCTCACACGCACTACTGAGACCAAAAGCCAATGTACTCAGGGCTGGCTAGCTCCACTTTCACAGTGGGGTTAGCCAGATCCCAGCACACTTCAACTCTGTGAAGCCATTCTGTTTGACCAGTTTTTCATCAGAATATTTGGTCTTCGCCTTTTCTAAGAACCCTCATGCACTTCTGGACTCAGCTCTAAGCAACAAGACACTTTACTTTGAGGACTGGGGAGTGACACTATCCAACTCGTTCTTACAGATGATGGGAGTATTCTAAGTCTTTCCTCAGTCATATGGCAGCCACTAGCTATGCATAGCTACTGAACACTTGAAACATGGCTAGTGGAGCAGAGGCATTCAATTTTAAGTGTTATTATAATTTTATTATTTAAACTTGAATAGTTACACAACCCTCTTGCCATAAAAGGCTTGAGCCAGATACACCTTTAAAATATTGTTTTCTATTTCTTTTGGTTCATGTCAGTGGCATGGTACTGACGTGGTACCGTACAGTTGGCCTGATTCATTTCTTAGCCTCATATCTACTAACAGATTCAAAGTAAGCCACAGGCAACACTTCATTTTCTTGTAGTTTGCATTTTTTCCCTTTTTAATTTTTTTTTAAAGAAACATAGCTTCATCTGAGCTTCAATACCTTTTCCATTTTTTTAAACAATAATTTAATTTTAAAAAACCCACAGACTCAGTAAACATGCTATCTAAACTAGTGGAAAGAGGAAGCTGAGTCTAAAGTGACCAGTCCCAGTGGCATCTGAGAGCGGTGGGTGAAGCAGACCTGCTTTTGTTCCAGATTGCAGGGGTTGGGCATTTATAAATTATATCTGGGCTTCCTCTGCAACTGAAATTAGAGACTCTATAAGCAAGACAACTCGTTTGCTCGAACAGAGTAATATGTTGAGGAATAAAAGAGACTTTGAAGAAAGTCACTTTCTGCCTTCTAATGAGCTTTTGGTTGAAAGAGGGAGACAGGAGAAGGCAGACATAGCTGCGATGAGAGACAGATCCTAATTACAGACAGCCCTGGGATGGATCTGCTATTACTTAAGCCTGTATTAAAGAGGAGGAAGAGTTCTCTGCCTTGGAAATGGACACATGAAGATCTTCATAGGAGAGATGCCTTTAGGGTGTGCCTGTGCGACTGACAGGCTTAAATACTGGGTGGAGGGAAGAGCATTGTGAGCTAGACAGTATGGTTAGAGGAGGCTGCTGAGCATGGTTAGGTGACATGTTCAAAGATGCATTTATAAAAATCTTACTGTTCGATGCATCTACCCAGGCTTGCGAACTTTTGGATGCAGAGAGGAAAGTAATGGGTTTGAAGAAAGTAATATGGGAGCCAGGACCTGGGTTCCTGAACTGATAAAGTTAACAAGGTGGAAACAGCAATGACCTGGAGGAGAGGATGGGAAACCATGACCCACAGCCTCGTTCACACCAGAAGCCTGATCTTGGCTTACAAACAGGCCTCCTCAAGTCTACCGTGTCTGTGGCTGCTTTCATGCTATAGGAGCAGTGTCTGACTGTGATAGCAAAGACAGTGTGACTGTAAAGCCTAAAATAGCTATTCCTACTGACCTGTTGTGTAAACAAGTGGAAAGGATAAAATGTATGCTAGGAATGATGGTGGAGAAATCAGAGAGGAATTTGGGAAACTCACTCATAAAGAAGGTTGAAGTCAAGATACCATTAAGGCCTGAGCCTGGGAGACCTTTAAAAAACCAATTCTATTAACTGTAGAAAATCTGAGAGGATGGTATCTATGGAAAATGGTAGAACTTGATGTGCTGGACAACTTAAGTTTGAGGCAACTGTAGTCATCGGTGAAGGTGGACGACCCTAGTGCTGAAGCCAAGGAGAAGGCAGGGAGTGGAGAGGCAGGCCTGAGGATCATGCTCCCAGAGTTGAAAAGTGATGAAAAGAAGATGGCCCAAAATAAAAGGAGGAGAGCAAACAGGAACTCTGGAGATGTTACTGTCAGCTGAAAATGAACAAAAAGGAAAACAGTGAGCAATTTAACAGAAAGATGAGGTGACACTGTGGCATCTTGGAAGCAAGGTGTCAAGACAAAATAAACTGGAGATGGCTAGACCCAAAGGCTGCTCTGAGAGGCACAGGGAATGGCTAAAAGGCTGCCCCGAGAGTCAAAAGAATGAGACACACTGAAAGTTAGCTGAACACTTCTGAGTATCACTTTTGGCATTTATTACAGACTCCCAAGAATGAATAGAAGGAGTACTAGTTGTAACAGCCAGTGAAGACTCACCTGGTGACAACTTTAGCTAGTGGACAATGAGGTACAGGCAGGAGCTGGGAGGTTCTTGGGGGCTTTCCTGAGGAAGGAGATTGGGTAGGCTTGTTTATGCAAATGTCAATCAATTCTGATATGAAGTTGTCCAGACTTTAAATAGTTTACAGATGGACCCTATGCCTTTGACTGCTTTAGTCAGAGCAAACACTACAGCTATGGTCTAAAAGCTGCTTTTGGGACCACAGACCCAGCTGAATGGCATGCTTCTTCTAATAAAGCCCTTATATCTTCCAAAAGGAACTTAGTCCTTGGTATGGTCTAAGTCTAACAAAGATCTCCATGTCCTTTGAGTTCTAAAGTCCTGCTATAATCTGAAATTTCAAGGGCAGGTTGGTATCTGAAGCTCTCTGCCCCTCTGAGCAAAATATTAATCTCTCCCAAGCCTGGAAGGTTCACCCAGACTCAGCTTGATAGTGCTCACATTTCCAGCTTCAGAATTCTTCTTCCTCTGTAAATTAACAGTTTAAGAATCTATTAGCCCTACATCTCTGGAGTGAAGTTGATTTGATGTTATTGAATACTTTTTTTTTTTTTTTACACATCCTTGAATTTGGTTTGCAAGTATTTTATTAAGAAATTTTGTCCCTGTTGATTAGAAATACTGAATTATATTTTTCTTTCTGTTCCTATTTATTTATTTATTTATTTATTTATTTATTTTTCTCTTGTTAGTCTTTGTGTAGCTTTTGACATCATGGTCATCCTGGCCTCATAAAAAGATTCTGGAAGCGTTCCTTAATTTTCTATTTTGTACTATAATTTGAGGAGGATTCTTGTTAGTTTTCTTCCGAATGTATGGAAGAATTCTTTGCTGAATCCATCTGTCCCTAAGCTTTTATTTAGTTGTGAGATTTTAAAATTACTGTTCGTATCTCACTGAATGTTGTAGATCTATTAAAAATGTTTATTTCATCTTGATTTAGCTTTGCTAGCCCATATAAATTTAGAAATACATTCACTTTTTTTAGAGTTTTCCAGTTTGGTAGTACAAATATAATGATATAATATATATATTTCTTCAGTATCTGTTGTAATGCCTCCCTTTTGGTCACTAATTCCATTAATTTTGATTCTTTTTCTTTGGGTTGATTTGGCAAGAGGTTTGTCAAACATGCTATTTTTTCCCAAGGGACCAACTCTCTATTTCATTAATTCTTTGTATATTGAATGTTTTTGTTTCTATTTTATAGATTTCAGCTCTTGTTTTAATTATGTCTTTTCATCTATTCAATCTAAATAATCTAAAGGTTGTTTTCTCAAGGCCTTTGGGTGCATCATTGATTAATTTGAGGTCTCTCAAGGTTTGTTTTTGTTTTTGTTTTTTGTTTTGTTTTGTTTTGTTTTTTTAATGTAGGCATTTACTACTAAAACCTTTCCACTCAGGACTCCCTTCATTTTCATTCAATTCTAGGAACATTTTAATTTCTTTCTTTATTTCTTCCTGGTAGCAAATATCATTCAGTATTGAGTTGTTTAGTTTCTGTGTGCTTGTGTGTTTTCCCATAGTCTTTATTGACCTCAATATTCAGCTTTGTTCTATTGAAGTCAGATAGAATGAATGATGTGATCTAAATTTGCTATATTTGGTGCGTCTTGCTGTATCTTTAATATACAGTCAGTTTTGTAGAAGGTTCCATGAGTTTCTGAGAAGAATGTGTATCCTTTATTGTTTGGGTAGACTGTCCTATAGATAAGATATAGATCTACTTCTTTATAATGTCATTTAGTTTAAGGTACTTAATTTATTTTGGGATGATCCATCTATTGGTGAATGAGAATATTGAAATATTCCACTTTCATTGTTTTTGGGTCAATCTATGATTTTTATATATAATGTTTCTTTTATGAAAATTAGAGATCATGTGGTTGGTGTATTTCTGTACAGATTGTAATATCTATTGGTAGATTTTTTTTCCTTTAATGAGTGTAGAATCTTTTTCCATAACTTCTAACTAGTTTTTGTTCCAAACTATGTTTGGACTTTATTTTTTATGAGCCATTGAAATAACTATACCTGTTTGTTTTTAGTTCCATTTGCTTGTATTAACTTTTTCCATCTTTTTACCCTAAGGAATAGTCTCTGATGGATAGCTATGCTCCTTAGAAGCACCAAAAAGATATATTCTGTTTTCTAATCCAATCCGTTAACATATATCTTTCTATTGTGGAAATTGATATTATTATGACCAGAGTTGTTATTGAATGATATATGCTAATTCCTGCCATTTTGTTGATTTTGTGGTGTTATATGAGATCTTTTTGAATTATTTGTCCTAGCATTGTTCATTTCTTAACTGTGATCTTTTGGGTGTGTTTATCCTTCCCTTCAGACTGAAGTATTCCTTCTTAGTTCTCTGTAGAGCTGGCTTTGTGATCCTTTCTGATCTGTCTTATCACAGAAAGTTTCTTATTTTCTTCAATTTTAATGGATAGTTTTGTTGGATATAATAGTCTGGATTGACAGTTATGTTATTTCAGGACTTGGAGCTCAGGCTCATCTGGTTTAAATGTTTCTATTGAATAATCAATTATTGCTTTTATAGGTCTGCCTTAAGAGTCTTGGCTTTCTTTCTTGTGAATTTTAATACCTTTTTTTTATCCTGTGTTTTTAATGTTTCAACTACAATATATTATGGAGAATATCTATTCTTGCCTTTTCTACTTGGTGTTCTGAAAGCCTTTTATATCTGAATAAACATCTCTTTCTGTAAATGTGGGAAATTTTCTATTATGATGTTATTAAAGATATTTTCTGTCCTTCTTTATGATTTTATTCTCCTTCTTCTATTCCCATAATTTGAAGATTAAGTCTTTCCATGAAGTTCCAGAACTTTTCAATGTTGTATATACACATATATACTTCTCATTGACTTTGTTATTGTAGTTTTAGATTTTTAAAGAGTTATTCTTTATTGTATGTATATGAGTCATTTGCCTATGTCTAAATATGTGTCTGGTGACTACATAGGTGATAAGAAGGGCTTGGATCCCTTGGAACTGGGTTAAGAATGATTATGACCCACCTCTATGTGGGGACTGGAAACTTAGGTAGGTACTGTGCAAGAGAAACAGGTATTCTTAACCACTGACTCTCTCCTGTTTGACATCACCCATTCTATTGGTGGGGCCTCCCACTAAGAATTTTAGTTGGTTTATTGAGTTCTTCTTTTTCAGGATCATTTCAGTTGGAAATTTCTTTAAAAACTCTATTTTCATGTCTTGAATTGTCTTTCTTATTTCATACAAAACTCTGGTTTTGTCTTCTTTGAGTTGCTTGAACATAGTTTGAATCATTCTCTTGAATTATTTGTAAGTTCCTGAATGTCATTTTTACAAGGGGCTATCAGTATTGGATTTGTACTTTTGGGAGTTGGTGTGTGTGTGTGTGTGTGTGTGTGTGTGTGTGTGTGTGTGTGTGTATGTGTGTATGCATGCTTGTGTATGCACACTATTTGCTGTTTTTATTTCTACATCAGGATTTGTGCAAATTTAGCTAATTTGTTGCTTTTTTTGGTTTTTGTTTGATTTGTATCTGTGTGTATGGTTGTTGTTGTTGTTGTTGTTGTTGTTGTTGTTGTTGTTGTGCTTTTTGTTCAAACTGCCTTTCTCCTTTCAGCTAACAGCCCCACTGTTCAGGTGGAGACTAATTCTTAGCAGGACTGGGATCTTGATTTCTTCTGTTTGACTGATATTTAGAGATTCAGTTTTTACCCAGGTCTTCTATTTCTCTACTTTATTTTAGTGTCTTCAGCAGTTTTGGTAAAGAGCCTAGAACAAGCTTCTCCTGGTAGCATGTGTACTGGTCCTGGGTCTCAAGACCAGACAGGGTACCTGGAACATTTGAGTCAAGCACTGGAAAGATTCTGGAACTCTGGGCCACATGTGATGGCTGGAGGGTCCTTAATGAAGATCTAGGTAAGGAGCTCCAGAGGGAAGAAGATGGGCCAAGAGAAGTAGGCTGTCCAGGACAATCAGTGACTGGTGGGATAGTGAAAGCAATGAAGGAACATTCTGATTAGCTTCCTATATCCATGCCACATGTAGTAGCTACAGGGTGCCTGATAGCAATCATGACTGAGATCTGTCAAATCTTAAAGGAAGAGAGATGGGCTGAGAGGAGGGTTATATCCTTGACAGGCTGCCACAGGACTAAAATGACACAAGATTTTTTTAATGAAAAAATAATTGCATAATGAAGAAAGCATTACTAATTATAGAAGTTTAGTCCTTTGAAATTGACAATATTTTTGTCAGAACATTCCAGAAACCAGAAGGGATTTGATTTATTCTATCTCTATGATAAGGATGCTATGTGTCCCCAACCTTATAGCCTGTTCTTTACTCTCTTGCCTATGCTAGGTTTTCCTTCAAAACTCAACTCAGTTCCTTGTCTTGAAGATCGGTCCTGAAGTTTTCTTTCTGTGTTCCCCATAAATAAAGTAAACTCTCTCCTTCAATAGACTTGTGTATACAAATTGCATATAGTGTCAAATTTCCTTACATACCTTTAAGTCTCTCCGCTAAAGGCTAAACAGGACATCATTTGTTTTCTGCAACCCCAATATCCAGCACACACAAAATACTCAATAATGGTGTTGAAAACTGAATTGTGGTTCTCCACTCCAAGTTTATAGAACAGAATATTGTCATACATGCCAGTAATCTAGCTCTAGGAAATGCACGCAAGACGATTGCTACAAGTTTGATACTAGCCTTATCTACATAGAGAGACCCTGCCCCCAAAAACCAAATGAACAAAAGTTTTCATGTTGAAAGTCTTGTACCCAATATTACTATATTCAGGGACAAGACTTTTAAGCAGTGGTTCTCAACCAGTGAGTCATGACGGCTTTGGTGGTCCAACAATTCTTTCACATGAGTCACCTAAGACCATCGCAAAACACAGTAGCAAAATTACAGTTATGAGGTAGCAATGAAAATGATTTTATGGTCTGGATTCACCATAACCTGAGGAACTATATTAGAGGTTCACAGTATTAGGAAGTCTGAGAACTCCTGCTTAAGAGAAATAAATGAAGCTAAATGAGGCTATAACGTTAATGATCTTATAAGAAGACATGCAAGGACAAAGAGGAAGACAATGAGAGGCAGCAAAAGAGAAGGAAACCCACTAACAAGTTAAGTGTAAACTGGCAGCTCCCTCAGCTGTTAGTGAAAAAAAAAAGTCTGTTCTTGAAGTCTTGACAGTGATACCTTATATGGCAGCCAGATCTGACTCATACAAAAGTAGCTAACGGACAATGAGCATCTGAAGACAGTTCCCATGGGTATTTAATCTTCTATTGTTAAGAATGTATTTACTTTTACTATTCCAATAATACAATTTTACTGAAATGAGGACAAATTAATTTAAATTTTGTTAAGAAAATGAAAACAGCAAACAACGCATGTTAGTGCTATAGATAATATAAAGACAATTTTCCATGGAGTCTTTCCATGTTAGTAACTTCTAGTTATTTTTTGCACGTGTGTGTGATTTAAGGACAGAACATGGAATCCAATAGAGATGTGGGCACTATACACAAAAAGTGATCCCAAAGCAGGGTGTCTTTTACCATGGCAAGTAAGGCTGCTCTTGTTGACAAGTGAGGGGCCCAATTCTACCTTGTTGTTTGGCACCAAGACACTGAGGTTGCAGGGTCATCTTCTCACCTCAGGTTTTTCTTTCTACAGGCATACCACTGTCATCCACTGCCCCTGGTAAGGCAGCTCCTTGGGGCATCAGATCAAGTGCGAAGATAGCTTCTTTGTGTATACTGTAAGCAAGAAGACTGAAACAAGATCAAGGAGTCACAGAAATTGTCCATAGTATGGGCAGTTGCAGTGGGTTCCCAGTAGGTACAGGCACAGACATCTCCTTGTTCTCTAGCCTCCAGAAACCCTGAAAACCAAGATTTTCTAGTAGTTCACTGGCTGCTTATCCCACGTAAACTTTAGGCTAACAATGGCCAGTCTCCCTTATTCATATACTGGTCAGGGATACATAGCATCTTAGCATGAGGACCATCGGGGTATTAGCAGCTCTGGTTATGAGTCTACTTTTTTTTTTTACCAACTTAGCCTCTGACCTTTGGCATGTTTCTGGACCACTAAGAACCTCCATCATCTTATCCAGGTAACTGAGGGGCGACTTGATCACCAGGGTACCATTCAGTGGGAGTCATTTCCTGTGTTGTTTACAACAATATTGATAAGCCACCTGCGACTGTTCAAACACAAATGAATAAAATAAAGTTTGAGTTGTAATTCCTCAGCCTCCTTTGAAAAATTATAAATCTAGTACTGTTGGCAACAGAGGTGGAATGCCTCATCATTGCAGAAAGGTATTGTATCACATGAGGCTCGGGTTCATGTTTCCTGCATAAATCTACATGGAGAGAGAGAGTCATAGCTGTTTTAGTCAGAAATCTCTGAAGCAGCATTTATCAACCTGTGCATCACCACCTCTTCAGGGGTCATATACAAGATATCCTGTATATCAGATATTTTTATTACAATTCATGACAGTAGCAAAAATTACAGTTTAAGAGTAACAATGAATTTTATGGTCGGGCGTCACCACAACATGAGGAACTATATTAAATGGTTGTAGCATTAGGAAGGTTGAGAACCACTGCCTTGGAGGAACAGAATTGAAGAACTGACAGAAGACAGACAGACAGACAGACAGACATAGAGTATTAGAGTGACTTACAGGCTGTGCTCAGCTAAGCTAATAGTTGTCATTTACCAAAAGAAGGTCTGAAAATCTAATAGTTGTGCAGTCCACATGACTGGATGTCTCAGACGATCTTCATGTTTTTATGCCAGAATCCCAAAGAAGTAGACTCTAATGCCACTGAAGGGATAGATTTGCCAGTAGGATGGAGAGAAAGCAGAAAAAAATGCCCTTTAAATAGGCTGCCACCAGAAGGTGTGGCCCAGATTAAAAGATGGATCTTCTGACCTCAAAACATCTGGATTAAAAGTGGGTCTCCAAGTTCCAATGATTTAATTAATAAAAAATTCCCTAACAAGTGTACCCAAATGCTTAAGTTTTAGTTAATTCCAGATCTAGTCAAGTTGACAGAAAAGAATAGCCATCACAATAGCCAAGTACTTTATTTCATAATATACTTCAAAAGATTATTACATATAACCACTCCAAATATTAAAAGGGGTATATTAATGTCTTATGGGGTTTCTTGCTAATCAGATGAGAAAAAATTCAAGGCTCTCTCTAACAAGTAGCCATAAGTCACAGGAGCAAACATGTGTGGCCTGACCACGGCCATCCAACTCCAGGTGGTAAGACCCAGTGTTTAAGAGCTGACCTAGAGACCTCGTGCCTCAGTGAAAGACACACACTTAGCGGTATGACAATAAAAGAGTATCTAATGTCTCTGGTCTCTTTACCTTTTGTGTCAAATGAGGGATGGCAAAAACCTCCATCCTTTACAGGTCCTGCCCAAGCTGATGCAAAGAAACTGAAGAATTGCTGACTCAAAGTTAACCACTGTGATTATCACTTTGTATTCCAGCCCAGGTCTTTGAATTTTCTCTCTGCAAATGGCCCATTGACAGTCTTGGCAGGGCTCCCCACAGTCTTTCTAAGATGCCACGTCACTCTCACACATGGGCAGCAACTCCCTTTTGGAACCCCATGGCGCCATTTGTCCTTAAACTCTCCCAGGATCATGAGCTCTCTGGATTAATTATGAGTGGTACAGGAAGCACTCTCTGAGGACCATACTAACTGCCTGGGCACTGTGCCAGGAGCAAATGGTTTTTCCTCCCTGTAATTTTTCCATACTCTTTTGGTGCTGGGAACCCACTGCTCCTGTACCCAGGAAGGGCTGGCTTAGGTACCAACAGTACATGGGAGGAGAGGCATTGGGTGGGTGGTAGGACTCCTGGTCCCAAAGCAGGTCAGGGCATTCTGACTGCAAAGCTGGCCCTGCCAGGCTGCATCTGTCTGGTCCTTCTCATCTCTCTAGTCTGGCATGCCTAAAAGAACAGTCGGTACACTGATGGAGCCACAGAGCTTAAGGCTTAGACTCCACTAGGACTAGGCTCACAATAGAGGGCAGGAGCCACTATTTCACAATGGGGCAGAAATAGGGACAGCACTGAGTCACCCTCTTCCCCAGATACATGGAAGCAAGAGAGGGTCTAGACAGTCCTTTTTTTACTTCTCCAGGTACACAGGATTTCAGTGAAACCATCAGACTCTGGTAAGGAAGAAAAATGAAACATTTTAGCTCCTGGGTACAGTCATTGGACATGCATGTGAGGGGCTGAGTAACCATTGGAAGCCTATTCTACAGATTCTATCTGATGGCTTCTTTAGAATATGACAAGACACACATCACATCCATGAAGAAGAGGTTACCCAGCCATGTAGACCTCCTTCCTTCCTTCCTTCCTTCCTTCTTTCTTTCCTTCCTTTTGTCCTTCTTTCTTGTCATGGTTTGGATACGCTTTGCCTAGGGAGTAGCACTATTTGAAGGTGTTCCCTTGTTGGAGTCGGTGAGTCAGTTTGGGCATGAATTTAAGACTCTTGTCCTAGCCGCCTGGAAGTGAGTCTTCTACCAGCAGCCTTCGGATGAAGATATAGAACTCTCACCTCTGCCTGCATCATGCTACCTAGATGCTGCCCTGCTCCCAAGTTGACAATGATGGACAGAACCTCTGAACCTGTAAGCCAGCCCTGATTAAATGTTGTCCTTTATAAGACTTGCCTTGGTCATGGTGTCTGTTCACAGCAGTAAAACCCGAACTAAGACTCTTTTTTTTCTCTCTTTTTTTCTTTCTTTCTTTCTTTCTTTCTCTCTCTCTCTCTCTTTCTTTCTTTCTTTCTTTCTTTCCTTCTACAGACTTACAGACAACTTAGTCCTGGGAATGACTCCAAGATAAGCAAAACCAAGTTTATATCCTTAAAGCTCAATATAGAACTTGAAATAAGAGACAAATGAGATAATAATACAATAAGTGCTAAAACGGAGACACAGTTTGGAGACATTGCACTAAGGATCTTCTTGTAGAGATAATTATTAATCTGGGTCCCGGTGGCTGGGGATTTAGAGGTGTGGGGGGCAGAGCAGAGTGTCAGGTGCAATCGTGTGCTCCATACAGGATCTGAACTCTGAGAGGTTAAGGCAAGAGTGTGGTGTAACTAGATATACACTTCCAAAGATGCTGTTCTGGGGATAAGTTTGCTTGGAGTTAGAGAGCGAGACCTGGTTTACAAGGCAATTGTGCAATCCAAAGGAAAAAAAATGACCAGAGGACTGTTAATTCAAGCTCTGAGCAATACCTGCCACATAGAAGCTGACAGTTAAGATTGAAGGAAGGATACAGCCAGGCATTATTTCTTCCCACTCATAATTTTAGCCTTCTGAATATTTGGATATTTTTAAGCACCTCGCCAGAGGAAGCTTTCCTCTTCCTTCAGTAGTGTTTGTGTTTTGAAGACTGAAATATTTTGAAGACTGAAGTAATATTTTGAATCTATGTCTTCTTATTCCTTGCAGTAATTTTTCTCTAAATCTACAACTAAATCGTAAAAGTCTTTGGTTTTTTTCCTTTCACAGTATTCTTGAATCTGGGAGTGATGCAGTCTCTTTCTGTGAAATCAAGGAGATACTGTTTTGGAGAACAATTCTGGATAAGGTCACAGATAATTCAGGGATAGCTCCAAATCCCCGAAGACACTAGCCTTCCTCAGAAGGCTCTGAGCGCTTCTCACAAAAGATACAGAATGACCAGGTGAGTACAATAGACACCATTCTTCAGTGTTCACCGCAGAGACCCTGGATGCCTGACAGAAGACCCTCTCTTGTCTCATGTCTCTGACAGGGTAAGCAGTGCTCTTCAAAGGATGCATTTAGAGGAAAGTGTCTCCACAGACCTGATCTCTAGCCCTCTCTTTGAAAGCATAATAATACTCAAGAATGACAACAATGTAAATCGCCAGCGTCATTAGGCAGAATCTCGATGAATTAAAATTGCTTACATCAGGGTAAGACTTGGTCCACTGCCTCAAAAGGAGGCAGAGTGCTTGGGTACACAGATTTCCATCCAGTCTAAAGCACATACTGTCAGAGTGTCAAGGTCTCAGACTCAGTACAAGAGATAGCCAAAGCCTGATAAGATCGTCTTCGTCTGGAAAGGGCCAAATTACCCTGCTGCTTAGTTCCTCTTTAATACTCATCTCTCAGAGACAAATTACCCGGGAAACACTGATGGGACTGAGCCTCCAAAAGGCAAGCTCTGCCTCACAGAGTCAGGACTGCTTCTCACAACATGTGGACGAGAGAGCTGGACAAAAAATGTCCAAGATGTCTCCCAATGAGAAAATAATCCAGATCACCAAGGAAGCCCAGAAAGTCCCGTACATCCTTAGATGGTGCAAATTCCCAAAGCAAAACAGAGCCAGTAGGTCCTGCGTGTTGAGGAAAGCCTGGGAGATTTTAGTGCTTGACACAAGTAACTGGGAAAATGTCAGATATACGGTTGGACACAAATCATGATCAAAAGCTCTAACACAAGACTCCAGAGGAGTGGGAAAAGCAATCACCTGGGAACAAGTCTTGAGAACTATCAAATATAATTGTCACTTTGGAGAGTCTGACTTTTAAGTATTGATTCTAAACTGTTAAAAGGAACTCCTTCCAAGTCTGTCACAGTAACTTCTCAATAATGGTGGTGGTGGTGGTGGTGGTGGTGGTGGTGGTGGTGGTGGTGGTGGTGGTGGTGATTCAAAACAAAGTAAAATTATATCTGAGAAATTGGGAGTTACTTCCTTCTGAGTATTCTTCAAGTATATTCTAGTCTTAACACAATAATAGGAGAGGAGAAGGAGATTGGATGTCGTGTATGCACTTGTGTCTGACCCACAGGCTTTGCTCCCTCTTTCACCGCATATTCCCAAGGGAATCTTTTTGTTGTTCAATTTGTGCTATACCATTTGACTTGAACTTGATCTTTCTCCTAAGTGAATCAAGAAAGACCTGGTAAGAGATGTCAGAGTTTTCAATGTCTGTGACCAAAGCCCACTCTCATTACTTCTATGAATAACCTCAGGGAAGTGGTCCAGACCTCCTACATCCTTTGTTGAGTAAAGCATGAATAGTGATTAAATACCAGAAAAAAAAATTGGGATAATCCAGTGCAAACCTCTTGGCAGCTAATATCCCTAGAACAAGTTAAGAATGGACTGGAGAGGGTATGAAGGAGAGGAAGGACTGTCCACCAAAACCCCATGTGATAAGTGTTTTTTAACAACAGCTTGATTCTATCAGGAGCTGGCAGAGATGTTAAAAGGTAAAGTCTACTGGGAGATCCTGGAGGACATTCCTCAAAAGGTTCAAGGAGGATGAATGATAGGCTGTTCTCTGTGCTGCCTCTATGACCTGCTGCCTCGAGCCAAAGACCTAGAGGACAGAGGTTCCAAAGCTGTGACCTCAAGCAAGCCTTCTTTCTATATAAGTTGATGAGCTGGGGTATTTGCTATAGAAACAGGAAGCTGACCATCACCAAGCTGCAACATGCATAAAACCTAGTATTTGCAGACCTAATTCTTAGATAACCAGGTGCTGGCCTAACAAAAGAACAATGACAACACGGTAGCCATTCATTTTCATCTGCGGAATATATGTTCATATTTTAACAATTAACAAGAGACATGATTTAAGAGAAACACAAAGTGACCAAGAATGGCAATTATCACAGCCACTAACATACCACATGATGTAAAGTCACCTGGGGACAATGCAGAAAGATCTAGAAAGTACTTGTTTGAAGCCTTAAAACGTGGCTGTTCCCTAGTATACAATAAGGAATCACCTTGACCTACAATATGGTTCTGAAAACATAGAAGCCAGACTCTTTCTGAAAAAGATGGGTCCTGAACAGAAATAACAGGGCCAGATTCACTCTTACTATGTTGTGATGCTAAACAATTCTCAAATACTTTTTATAGCACAACAACCCAGTGAAGTCGATGCCCCATTCTATAGATGAGGAGAATGAGAACCCAAATGTGGCCAATATTCCCACTATCAACTGAGTGAAAAAGCTGGATTATGACCCAAGTTTTTCTGAATTGCAACCAGAGAATTTAATGTTCATAGTAGGACAGGGACATGAGCTAACCCACTGTGCACATTAACAAGCTGCTCTTTCATTTGTAAAAGACAGGAATGATGGGGAGAGGACCTTTATTTTATACCTTACTGGGTCGTCCCAGCCCTCAAACTGTACAGTTACCCTCAGGCATGTTTCTACTAAGCAATTTGAGGTTTCAATGTCCTATAATGTCAAGCTGCTGAGCAGGAAAGGAAGGCCAGTTTTAACAATGCATCTCGTTTTTCACCTAATTAGTACCAACACACTTAGGATGCTAAGAGGAAAGTCTAGCTTGTCAGCTGCTGGCAAACAGAGACCCATCAGTGTAAATCTGTCCTGGATGGGGGTAGGGGTATTCCCCAGTGCGAGGTTATTGTTCTTAGCTATATGGTGGACAAAATTCAGTCTCTTCCCTCTTAGTCTCTGGTTCTGGATGAGTCTGGCACTACCTGCCCGAGGCTAAGCTCTTTTCTGGTGTAGGCTCTCTTGTGATTCTTTGCACCTAAGGAGCCTGGCTCTGAGGCTGTGAAGCGACAGGGCCACCCCTTCTTCTCCCCAGGAATAGAAGCTGCCTTATATCAACTGTCTACCACCATGGACTCTCCCTCCTCTCTATTTACAAAATGGAAACAGATGAATTCAATCAAACATAAGCCCCCGAATTATGGCTTCCTTTATACCTTGTGGTAAAGGAGTTTATACGTAATTGGAACATGATTTTCTCCAGTGGTTTCAAGTTGTTCCCAAACGTAAAAAGGAACCTTTCAGTTTGGGAATGGGATGGTTCTGTTCAAACCAATCCATCATGCCTCTGAAGGCAGAGGGTGGGTTAACTGAGGGAGACCAGGAAAGCAGCTGGTGGGTCAAGGCCTCTGTGGCTCTCCCCAAACCCACATGAGCAGGCAGTGGATCTGCATGCAGAGAGTTACAGAGTGCCCTTTCAACAACTGTGAGGGCTCTGGGAAGTGAGACTGTCACAGTTGGTGTGGAAAGCCATTGACTGGCCTAAGCACTCACCCACCATTAGCACTACAGTCTCTCTTACTGGACTACGAAGTACTGAGGGAAGCTCTCACCCTCTATCAGGTCAAAGTGGATCAACATTCAGACTCTACATTCTACAGATCCTGCAGATAAAAATAAATTAAAAAACAAAAACAGCAACAGGAAAAATTCAAACTAAAAACCCCCGAGTCCCCACCAACAAGCATCAACTTCCACCAGAAAGCACCCTAGTCACTATTCATCTCTGTTTACACAAATCTTTAATGAAATCAACACAGACAACAGCAAAGACCACTTTACACTTGGCATTTTAAAAGTTGGATTTGGAGCCTGAATGCTTTTCCTAAGTGACTCTTAACAAAGCCCATGAGTTAACATGTCTTCAAGGCTTCATCCAAATGGGGCAGCCAGATAACAATTCTGCAGTATTCAGGTAAACAAAAGCAAAAATTGTGCTTGCCTCCAGAATAGGGAGCATTTTAAAAAAAAATTTCCATATTTATTTCCCATGGATTTACAAGCCCCAAAAGAAATGCTCTACTTTGTTGGAGAGAATTACTTAGGTATTACAGAAACAATGGATCACTCCAGAGATTAAAGGTTCAGTAGAGATGTTACTTAGCTTCATGGCCTCAGTGTGTGTCTTAGTTGGGGTTTCCATTGCTGTGAAGAGACACCATGACCAAAACAAATGCTTAATTGGGGCTGGCTTACAGTTTCAGAGGTTTAGTCCATTATCATAGTGGGAAGCATGACAGTGTACAGACGGACATGGTGCTGGGGAAGGAGCTGAGAGTTCTACATTTTGGTAGCACTAAGGCAGGCAAGAGAAAACTGGATTCCATATTGGGCACAGCTTTGAGCACAGGAGACCTCAAAGCCCACACCCACAGTGACATACTACCTCCAACAAGGTCACACCTTCTAATAGTGTCATTCTCCATGGGCCAAGCATTCAAACACATGAGAGGGTGGGGTCTATACCTATTCAAACCACCACACCGTGGTTCATCCTACAAGCTCACCTAGAAGAAGACAGTGTAGAAGTACCTTTCCTCACTCATCTTTAGGTGCATGAACAGAACTTCTAAACAAAGACAGGTTAGCAAGAATAAAACATAATATACTTATTTAGTAAAACTTTTATATGTTGGAAGTGGCTTTGAGCAAGACCCGAAGAACCAGAAGAAAAGTTCTCTACTCCTGTGCTTAGTATTAGGGAGGTAAGGTTAGCCATGCTAAAACTGACTGGATTACAGAGTCTAAGGCAGTAATTCTCAACCAATGGGCCACAGCCCCCACAGGGTCACATATTAGATACCCTGCATAATATATATATATATATATATATATATATATATATATATATATGTTTGCAAAACTACAGTTATGAAGTACCAATGAAAATAATTTTGTGTTTGGGGTCTTCACAACACGAGGCACTGTATTAAAGGGTCTCAGCATTAGGAACGTCAAGAACCTCTGGTCAACAGAAAAAAAAAAAGGCCTGTCTACTCATACTCTCCTTAGTTTCTTTATGTAGCATCATTTCCTTCTGAGTAGGGGACAAGGTCCATGGGGATGAGCGTCTTGTGTCTGTAAGGCAAGTTAGGCAAGGTTCTTTCTTTGTTTTCAGCACCTATATACAAAGGCACAAGAAGGTTAGACTAATACTTCTAAATTTTGTTTGGCTTTGGGAAGATGGATTGCAGACTCTCAAACATGCATTTGGAAAGGGGCATTCTGGGTCTCTGTTGAATAACTTTGGAGGAGTATGAAATTAGGAGACAGGAGAGCGAAGGGCAGACAGAACTTGCTTCTTTTGGATCTGAATACTCAGCAGTGCTGAAAGGACAGACTTTGGAGCATTAGTTTCTGAAGTTCGACAGTACCAATTTGGGATAACCAGGGAGGAGATGGGATTTTCTACTGCACCACTGTTTACCTGTTTGAGGGGAAAGCGTACTTGTTACCCTGTAAGTCTGGATTAATTTTATTGTAAACCTACAAATCTAAGCTCAGAGACTACAGTATGGCTCTTAAGGTTTCTATCTCAGTTCATTCTTGACCTTCCTTTCAGGAACTGTGGAAAATAGGCCACAGAGGATTCCAGGATGAAGTATGAACTGATGGTGGAAGCCAAAGGGGTCTTGTGATAGCATAGTGGCCTATGGACTGCGAGCTTGCCCCCAAGATGGGATGCTATGCTCACTGTTTATGATACCTATGGAACGCAACCTCTGACTTGGCTCTAAATGTCTGCCTCCTTCCTATCCTGTCCCTGTTCTATCTCCCCCCCCCCTACCTTCGAGTGTACATTGCACAGAATGACTTGATTCTAGACAAAAGATTGTAACAAAAAACAACAGGGTGTTATTTCCTAACTGATGTTACTGTCAGAGAAACAATAGAAACACACAAACAAAAGCCATAAAAGAAAATGCTATCCAGGAACCATTTCAATAGAGAGACACTTCAGCACAGAACTGGCTTCTGTTTGCATATAGCAAGGAGTAGTAGGGGTTTATGGCCAAGGAGCAGTGCAGGGGACAGGGGATAGAAAATTACTCAAAAGGCATGTCAAGTAGAAGAGGGCTTCTGGCTAAACAGATACCTGGATTCTTCCTACAAATGGATTGTGTGGACCAAGTTCATAGTTACCATCAGGGCCTTGAGAGCTTTGAAAGCCTGACTGAAGTTTCAGGGCAGGGGATGGGGGGATCTTGTCATTGTAGTTGGGAAAGGTTTTGTTTAGAATGCCCTTTCTTGTGCTATTTTTATCCTATCTGAATTCAGGGGCCATGTTATGACCTGTCCTATGGAGAGGTCCAAGTAATTTAAAAAGGAGCTAAGGAAGGCCTTCACATGTTAGGAATCAAGGAACTGAATTCTCTCACCATCTGACAAAGCTTGACTGAGATCTTGCTCGAGCCTTCAAGATGAGACCTCAGCTCCTACTGAGAGGTTGATGATCACCTTGTGAAAGACCTCAAAGTAGTGCCTCAATAACCCCGTCCTGCCCCACATCAAATGGAAGATGATTCATGTTAATTTTATGTTACTTGTATTGTTAGACTTTTGCAGTAATCCATTACACAGTAGAAGAAATTCAGTACATAGCCTACATTGTCCCGTATAGGTGGCATTCAGCAAAGCTACACATGGTACCTCAGCCTTGATTCTCAGAGCCTCTGGATGTTCAGGGACTCTTCAATGGATATAAAATAAAATGATCAGGAGTCTTGTGCACTATCTCCAGGTACCAAAGCAAACCACACTATCATGCTTATGGAACATTCTTGGTAACAGCAAAAGAACAGACCTCATTTTAGGTAAAGAAAAACCCTACTCCAGTATTTTCTCCAGATAAATTTTATGACTAAACAGAGCCGAATCCATGTCTGGGATAATAACAACCAAATGGAAGAACCCTTGGAGTTTACAAAGTGTTTTATGTCTGTGATGTCATCTAATCCTCACAAACACCCTGCAAGTTTCTTCTTAGACCTTGAGGGGTTGTTGAAAGGACTCATAGAGGAGTTCCTTTCTCCACAAGCCTGCATCAGGCTCACAGACATGCCCTGCTTGGGAAATAAACTAATGCTTTGTCTAAGTTGAAGGTTTCAAAGTGAGGAAAGAAGCTACCAGCCCAGCAAGTCAGATCAATTGCAATAATTTTGGCCAAGCTAGAAAAAGAGATATGTTTCAGGTAATTCACCCACACATGTGCCTTTGACAGAGGCTACCCCCAACACTGAAGGTGAAGGCATCAGATCCGTAAGCTAGTCTGAGTTGATACAGTCAGGGCACAGTCCACATTGGACCTTGGGACTTGGTTTTGGATTACATCTTATGGTAAAGTTATTTACTATTTAGGAGTTAGGTCCAGCTTCAGATCTCATCCTCAGGTAGTTTTTTTTTTTCCAAATACCTGGGTAAAATAATGAATAAGAAAAGTACAGAAAGGAGCTTCACATTCAGAAGTACCTCCTAGCCCTGGTGTAGAACATGATAACAGCTATCATTCCTGACTGATGCTCTGCCTGAGGCAATTGCTTTCCTTCATCACTCAAACCTAACTCATCCCAAGGTATCATTTGTCTTTGTAAATATGCATAGGGTCGGTTTCTTCCCTCCATCACTGTTTGCTCTGTCTTCACACATGCACCTTGGCAAAATCGGTGTACTCATCCCTGAGGTTATGACTAGAGATGGATGTGTGCCTTGTTCTGGGTGAATTTAGCAAATCTGACCCAAGCTTCTGTCTCTTGCAAAACCCACACCATTATCCTTTCTGGTACAGAATGAATGTCATTTCTGAAATAGCACACTGTTCCTCTGTAGATATCTATTAAATATTTAATAATCACTTTTTCTCACTCTCTTTCTCAAGTGTGAAGACATTAGCAAACCTTGTTCAAATTGACTGATCACTATGTCCAAATAAGGATTCCTTCTTGCCATGGAGATCATAGAGGTCAGACATGAAAGCAGAGTGTCGTGGCGCCCACAAGGCGCTCGGGGATAAATTAAGCCCCCCAACTCAGAGAACGAGGCCACCCAGTCCTATTTAGAACATGTGGTAGACACAAGCTTTATTTTGTTTCTCTGCCTTTGAATAAAGATGTGTCTGATGCTTCACCTACAATGAAAATATTCTACAAGCTGTAAAAAACAAAAGTAACAACGTGCTTCCTAGGCATGCATAACCGGGAGATAGTCATACTTCTCTGTTCAGTGAGGTCACCACCTCCAAAACGGGGCTATAAAGTATGCCTTGTGGTGTGGTAGTTCTTAGAAATATTATTCATTGAAGGTTTATAATAACAAAGCATTACCACAATAAATACCAGTCACAAGAGTCTCCCGTGGAAGGGGAGCCTAAAAGCCCTACTCATATCCCCAACTCTTGATTTAAGATTAAATTTCACTATTTTAAAAATCAGAGATTCTAAATCCTAACAACCTGAGACCTTGAAATTGATACTCCACCCCCCACTTTTTTTTTTTTTTTTTTTAGAAAAATGAGATCAGAGCTGTCAGAAGGCTCAAAATGACACAAAGCAAATCAGATGATGTGGCCAAGAGGATTTCTTTAGTCCTCCTTCAGGGAAACACTGGAGCGTCTTATCTCCCCCAAAGCTCTAAAAGCCAGTGTCCCTGGCCAAGCAGGCCAAAGTTGTTTGAAGAAAAAATAAAGACACAAAAGACCTCTTAGGCAATTCACATTTAAAGTGTTACTTAAGCCCACAGGTTGGGTCACTCAGAAACCAGGAATCCAGGGTGGTAGATGGCAAATAAAAGAAGAAATTATTTACACTAAGGATCAAACCTATACGGTAGAAAAAGGAAAGAAATATAGCGAGACCAGGATTGTTTAATTTTTTTTACTCTATTACCTTATCAAATATTCCTTAAAGCAAGCAGGTTGGGATTTAGAGCTTAGAAATTTAATTATCACATATAATTTTGTTGGAAGAGCACTGGAGTGCTTTGATGGAGAAGAGGTGTTACTTATAAAAATCTATTCATAATGAAGCCATGATGACCCCTCCCATTGGGTCAGTGAGCTTGTGGAAAGGGGTCATCCAGTAAAGAGGAGTCTTGATTCTCCATCAAAGGAGTCAGTAATTATTAAACTTTCTATGTCCCAAAAGCAAACCAGAAACCCGTTTGCCCCAACAAGTATAAAAAACATTCAGGAAGTGTCTGCTTGCCTTCTTCCATCCTCACAAGAATGATATCATATTCACGTATAATGAATTACTAGCTCTGTTCCCCTCCCCTAATTTTGGCCTCATCCCAGTAGTCTGTACCTCCTCATCTATGTCAGGGAAGGGATAACCAGAGAAGCAGAACCACAGTGAAAGGCATACAAAATTGTTTTTGCAGTAATTAGACCTTATGTGATCTTGTAAGCAGTCCACTTAAGTGTGTTAGCCTTGCATCTGGTACTAGGCCAAAGGTCAGCAGAAGTGATTTATGAAATCTGGGTGTGATATGGGGAATACTGGCAAATCAGAGACCGTGAGGGTCAGCTGGATCCTGCGTAGTGTCTCCATACTGCCATCAAGTCTCTAACACAAAGAACATCAGGCAAGCTGTCTCAACTCCCCAAATAGCAGCCCCCAACCTCCACTCATATTTAAAGAGGCTGAGGGAGAGCTGGAAGACATGATAGGAGCTTCCCTTCTTGCTGCTTTGTTGTAGCAAGTTCCACAGACCTACACTCTGCTGTCAAACGCATAACCCTCTGTCTTGTTCAAATTTCTCTTGTATTCAATATTGCTCTACCTGTGCATGGATTGACATTCTTGGAAACATGGTGTTAGTCATCACAGTATCCCTTGAGTTCAGTCATGTGACTGGCCATGACCAATGGCATGTAAGCCAAAAGTCAGAGTTTTATATATCTGCAGGGTTTAAGAGGTCATACATAAACCCCTCCTGACTCCTATCATGTTAGGCACAACAGAAGTGTAACGTGAGCAAACTCATCACAAATCCAGTCATAGTTGAACACAGAGAACTCCAGCCAAGGCCAACATAATAAGCTGAACCATAGCCAACCAGCCCGTATGTAAGCATTGTTAATGAACTACTGAGTTTGGGAAACCAACCGATGCAGACCCACTTTCATTTTGATGACTAACAACCTGTCTGCTTACACATCACTTCTGAGATCTTCAGTTCTTACAATCTGTGAGCATACATCTACGAAGTGATACAGGCAGAAACACCGGAACAGTCATCCTGCCCACCCTCTGATTTCAGGGTGTTCTCCCCTTTTAAAAGCAACCACAGCACACATATGTAAAATTAACATCAAATCCCAACCATAGCCATAGTAATATAAAACCTTTGGGAAAACAGTGAAAGAAACACAAGTTCTGGAGGAAGACAAACAAAATCTGTCAGAGAGACATGGGAAGACACAGTGTTCCTACGTGGGAAGACACGGCACTGGCACTGACAAAAGACCAACTCTCCAAATTAAATTATGAATGTCACATAATCCCACTTAAAATCCCAGTGGGAGTTTGGAGAAGATAAAACTTGGTAACATCATAAGGAAAACAAAATTGCTTTAGAATAACTAAAAAAAAAAATCACTTTCAGGGATAAAGGAAGCGGTGACAATGTGATGGTGAAAGACCCTCTGGCCCTGGGACACCAAGAATTCTCCACCTGGGAGGGGTTTGAACTCTATTTCTTTGGCCAAGAAACAGGGATTCAATGAAAGCTAATGATATAAACCACACAGAAAGACAGACAGACATGAGAGAGAGAGACGGGGGGAGGGGAAGGGAGGGAAGGAGGGAGAGAGAGAGAGAGAGAGAGAGAGAGAGAGAGAGAGAGAGAGTGTTCTTAGGGGGTCAGGAGTACTTCCCTTAGCCACACTCTTCTGTTCTTTGAGCTCCTTTAAATATCTGAAAGTTGAGACAGAAGATATAGTTGGTTCTTAACCACCCACACTCAGTCCTCACGGTACAGAAATTGCCAGCTCCTTGGTTGTGATTAAATAGCCTGCTGCCCAGCTTAGGGGAGTGGGTGATGTCAAAAGTTTCAAGCTTTCTGATGAACAAAGCTGAGGTTTTTAGGGTGGTACTTAAGACAAAGGTTTCTCCTGAATTCAAAGGCCTTCAGTATGTAACCACAAAAAGCCCGAGGTGTCGAGAAAGTCCCTCTCAGCCAGGAATGCTCAGCTGTGATGTTCCTGATGGCAAGACTGCTCTGTATGGTAGCATTGGCCACAGACTTCTCGAATCAACGGATTACTGCCATAAAATCTGTGAGAGCTCAAGCAGCAGGTTCACTCTGGCCAACGATCTGCAGCTCCTTCCGTGGGCCAGGGCCAACAGGACTCAAAGGATAACCTGGTAGGGATTTCACTTGTAAGAGGGCAGTAAAAGAGGGTGAGGCTAGAGGCAGACTTGTCACTCTCATGGGAGATGGAAAGCTTAGAGGACTTGCTAGTGAACAGCCTGGGTTGAAGTCCTTACCGCAAAGACCACATCACTTTGTGCAAATTTTCTGGCCTCTTAGAAACTCCATTCTCATCAATAGAAAGATAATGCTCCTGCATGACAGACCAATAGAAAAATGCCTCAGCAGTGCGCCTAGAACACAGTGGTACTTTGGAATGCTGTAAACAGTATTAGGCCAGCAGGGTTTGGGGTTTAAGTAACATCCTGATGACTTGAGTTCAAGCCCCAGATCCTCTTTGTGTAAGTTGTCCTCTGACCTCCACTTCTGTGATGTGAAACACACACACACACACACACACACACACACACACACACACACACTGCTGCTCTCTAGTTTCTCTAGCTGTTATCAGTATTATTTTGCACCCTCAGCCATAACTTTCTTTCATTCCTACTGGGACAGGACAGATGAGGTTATGTGGAATAAAGAGAAACGCATTTTTCTTGGAAGTTTGAATTACTCCAACTAATCAGGATACCAATGATATCCAAGGACGGGAGAACTTTGGCTTCTCCTTAACATTCACCGTCTCTCCATTGCTTGTTTATGTTTCAGTGGTGCAAGTGAGGTTTGGAAAGTCAGAGAAAAGTTTAGCTTCAGTGCAGATCCGAGTGCCCACCCCACTCAGTCTCACTAGATCTTTTCTGTTTCCTTGTGGGGGACTGAAGTGGTTCTTCTTAGGGTCAGATGGTGTAAAGAGACAGAATTAGAGATGAGGCCCCTGACTAGACAGCAGCTTGTTACCACATTCCCATATAATACCAAACCTCCACAACCCTAAGATTCAGTGTCTGCATCTGTAGATAGAGTGAAGACTCTCATCTAGACCATTCCTCCTCAGACTGCTGTGACCTCAAGATTCCAACCAAGTTTTGACCTTTACTTTCCATTTGGTTTAGTTTAAAATTATGCATGGAAACTGCTGCACTGTAGACGTTAGCACAATGCTCCTCAAAGTGTACATCAGCCCAGGCAGGCAGGTTTGCAAACTGTCACCAGACTGTGTTAAAGATAAGTAACTGAAGCTGAGAAGAATCATGTAGAAATTCACGGCAATTTGACATGACTGGACCATTCAGGCATTGCCTGGTGGCCCCATTTCGTTGAGCTACATGATCAGTTGCAACCTAGGAATTAGATTGCAATTAGGTTGTAAGCTAAAAAATTCCTAAGAACTAATAAGGGTAGCTTCTAGAACAACCAGGTAAAAACTGGATCACTTCTCAGCTAGCTGCTAGAGCAATGGCTACACAAACTGTGACCCCTGACACTACCACTGCAACCACAAGCCAACAACACAAAACCATAAGCCCACGTCAGTTCTCCCAAGTGTGTCAGAGCCTACCTCATTTGTTAAGGACTAAACTTACCATTCCATCTACATAACCCGAGTGGCACATGACAACTGTCCTTAACCACAGAAGAGGCAAGCCTACTATGATAATCTCCTGTGGTATGGCATGTCAGTGATGGTCTTGAGGACACAAAGGAAAACAGAGTCCACGACGAAAAAAACAAAAGAAATCTCAGTGAGACTGAGTGTAGTCTCCGCTTAGAATGTGTCAAGCATTAGTCCCAGAATCCATGGATACTATGACCTGGAGAGCTCCAGGACCATTTAACTACATACATTAGCCTGTGTGCTTTAACCCACCCTAGACCACTGAGGTAGTTTGACTTGGAATAGCCTCCATTGACTCATGAGTTTGAATTCTTTGCCCATAAGGAATAGCATTATTAGATGATAGGACCTTGTTGGAATAGGTGTGTGTGGCTTTGTTGGAAAAAGTGTGTCACTGTGGGGACAGGCTTTGAGGTCTCTTATGCTCAAGCTATGCCAAGTGTGGCACAATGTCTCCTTCTGCTGCCTGAGGATCAGATGTAGAACTCTCAGCTCCTGCACCATGTCTGCCTGAACACTGCCAGGCTTCCCACCATCATGATAATGAACTGAACCTCTAAAACTGTGAGCCAGCCCCCAAATTAAATGTTTTCCTTTATAAAAGTTGCTGTGGTCATGTTGTCTCTTCAAAGCAATAAAACCCTAACTAAGACAACTACTTGTATCTTACATAATGCAAAATCTACGGAAATTGTAGTTAGATTATCATTTTGGGACTAACGGTAAGAAAAAGTCTGTATGTGTTTAGCACAGATGTAGTTCTTTTAACTATTTTGGTTCAAATAGTTGACTCTTCAGATGCAAAGTGGGGCAATATGGAGAACTGTACTTAACAGAGCAGCCTGGAACAAACCAGGACATGTTACAGATGTGTTTGAAACAGGCAGAAGGAGGGACACTTCTGCAATTGGTCAGAAATATGCCTTCTCTCCTTGTCCCCCTTAGAAGTAAACCGAAGTTTCAGCGGGGGACAGCATACTGAGTTAAACGACCCTAGCTCCAGATCTTCCGGCCGTTGGATGACTGTAATGTTGTCGTTAACCGTGTGAGCTGCAGTTGGATGGATATGGTCTTAAAATGTGGGAAGAGTAGAGGGCAAAGAGAGGCTTATACTCAGCTGAGTCACCCTTCACCAGCCACCGTCAACAGCCTTGCTTCACAGGACAAGAGGGAACCACTGTCATGGTGAAGAAACACAACACTGAGCAGAGACATGGACTCTTCAGGACCTAGCTGTGCCTCCAGGCTGCCCCTCACCTAGGAAACAAAACCAATTGTTCTTTTAAGATTCCGTTGCATGAGTCTGTCTCTTTCAGCTGAGTACAATCCTTAATCCCTATGTTATGTGGTGTTCCATTTGAATCATTAATTTATGAGGAGTGTGTCATTTTTAACTATATTTCTGAAATGACTGCCCCTTAGAAGAACCAGGCCATCCCAAAATTGGTCCAGAGTGAGGGTTCATTTGGCCAAAAGTGAGGTTTTCCTTTGTTCGGGAGTCTCTTTCTCTGCTGGAAGGTGATCTGACCTCCAGGTACCGCATATGATATGATAAGCATGAAGCAGCTCAACTGGTTTCATTCGTTTTCCTCGGGCTTTGCTCTACAAAAGGTTTCTCGAGCCGATTTCACTCCCGATAACTTCCTTTACATGCCACTTCCTAATCGAAGAGGGCCCACATCAGGGGCAGAGAAACAGAGGCGATCCTTTCCCAGCCCTCTCCTGGGGCTCCTTAGCTCTTAACTGCACCGCTGGGCTGGCTTAGCAAAAGCAATTTGATGTCCAGAATTTCTTGGCAGCCTGCCACAGCGCTGTCTGCCCTCAGAACGTGTAGTCTGGGCGTGTGGCTGAGCAGCCTTGCTTTGTTCTGCCTCGCTTCAGCTTTGTTCTCTCTGCCGGTGTGTTCGGTGCTCACCATGGGGCTTGTTCTGCTCCAGCCATGAAAGCCAACATGATTTTGGAAACTGAAATATACTTTCCCAAATCCTAGTCCTTGGGTGAGCCTCCTCAAACCCTTAGCCTTGTGAGGGACCTCAGAGGGGAGCTTTTGGAACTGGATTCCCAAAGCCTAGATTTAAAATTGTACATTGCAGTGTGGCAGCTCACAAAGAAACCAAATGAGGAATAAAAATCAATAAACCAGGCTTTTTAAATTAAAGTGCTAGGAAATAGAAGTGGTGATGCTTGAGATTAGCCTCACCCTCTTTCCCGGGGATGTCCACCCAGAACTAGCCAAGATGCTCAGAGATTCCAAAGAACACAAATATACACACACACCACATACACACACACACACACACACACACACACACACACACACACCATGCGCGTGCGTATGTGTGCGCGTGTATGCACATATGCACACACATCACACACAGAGGGGTTTTGAAAACCCTTTTGCCAGTCAGCTTACAATAGCAAGAAAATGCTCTGCTTCTCAAGTAAACAAGCTGCAGATAAACGGAAGCTGGCTGCTAGGGTCTCTCCATAATAGCATCCAGAACATCTCCATTTTTTTTTTCATTTATGTGTCTTAATTAACAAATAAAGTTGTAGGAATGAAGCATAAATATTAAGGTGTTATGAAGTATTCATCTGCTGCGATTCATTACCAAACAATGAGGACCATTTTTGAGCTCCTTTTATTTTGTTTTTACTTGTATTTTCTTTGAGTTACTGCTTTAACTTACTTAGAAACATAGCTAGAAGCAAGATTGCTAGAACACATTGTGATGTGTGTGTGTGTGTGTGTGTGTGTGTGTGTGTGTGTGTGTGTGTATACATGTGTGTATGGCTAAGTACAATATGTGTATATAGTTGCGTGTGTGTTTGAATGGCTTATAGTGTCTGTATATATATATGTTTGTGTGTCTGTGTATGGTGTCTGTGTATATGTGTATGTGTTTGTGCGGCTGTGTATAGTGTATGTATGTATGTGCATGTGTGTGCAGCTATATAGGATGTGTGTATATGTGTGTGTGCACTTGTGTGACTATGTGTCTATGTAGATGTGTGTATGTTTGTGTGGCTGTGTATGCTGTATGTATGTGTATATATATGTGTGTCTCTGTGTGTGTTGTCTACTTGTGTGCTCACTCATACACACTCATGTGAGGAACAGAGATTGTCATTCTCAATTACTCTGTACTTTACTTTTTTGAGAGCCTGGAGCTTGCCAGTTTGCTTCTATGACAGGCCAGTGAGTCTCCAGGACCTGCCTGCCTTTGTTCCCCTAGCTCTGGAATCACGAATGCACGCAGCTGCCCCCAGCATTTACATGGGTGCTGAGGGTCTGGACTCAGGTCATGACTATAGAGCAAACACTTCCCACCTGGAGCCATCTCCTCAAAGTCATTGGTTCTAATTTATCCTCCACTCGCTTTCCAGAGTGGCTGCCACCAGTTTAGATTACAGATCACTAAAGGCCTTGGAAAGCTTATAGTTTTGCCCAACCCATGGCTTGCTGACATTACCTTTAAAATATTTGTATTAAAACTTCAGATGTTATGCTATGATTATATTCACTTCCCACTCTTCCAAGATCCAGCCCATCTCTCTCCCCTCCTCACAACTTCATGTCCTTTTTTGTAAATAAGATATAAACTCCAATTTGTGCTGTTCACATTATTTTCATGCATGGGGCCATTTACTGGAGTGTAGTTGACCTACCAGAAGTCACTTAAAGAAAATTGCCTCTGCTTCCCCAGAAATCATCTATCCAGAGCTTCTCAGGTAGGGTCTCTTACACTAGTATGTTGTGTGTTGACTGGCTTAATCCTGTAGAGGTCATGTGCAGGCAGTCACAGATGCTGGGAGCCCACGAGCACAGCGGTCCCATCATGTCCTGAAGACACTATTTTGAGTGGATACTTTCTGATCTTTGGCTCTTACAGTCTCTCCCTTTACTTCCATGGTGGCCCTAGAGCCTTGGGGGTGAGGATGTGATATTTGTGTCCTATTAGTGACTCATCACTCCACTGATGCTTCTTCTGGCCACTTTGGCTAGTTGTAAGTCTTTGCATTAACTAGAGTATGCTGCTTAAAGAAGCCTCCCCATGAGGTCTGAGAGCCACACTCACTTATCTATGGATAGATAATTACAAATTTGGAACTCAGTTTTATATTGTACCTCTCTTGTAAAATAACAGTAACAGATTCACCCCTGGGCCCTGTGAGCGCCCCAACCACAGATACCTGGCTAGATTTTCAGTACCAAACATTTACTTCCTCCTGTGGAATGGCCTTGAATCCAATCAAAAACATCATCCCCATAATTTTCATGCCTAGCATTTTCTATTTCAAAGCAACGAGCTCGCTGAGCAAAATAAATGACCGTCTCACAGACCGTCTTCATGTGTTCTCCTGATGTTGTGATAAAATTCTCTGGCTCAGGCAACTTAAAGTCGACAGGGCAACATGTTATACTCATAGCTTAAGTCTTGGTTTATTGTGTTCTGGAACTCCAGGCAGCTGGTCACATTGTATCAGAGGTCAGGAGAGAGCCAGGAATGCATACATGTTAGCGCTCAGCTCCACCTCCATCTTACACACAGCCTAGGATCCTCCTACCCAGCAAATGCTGTACTTCTTCATGTGTTATAATTTTTTGTTTGAATTTTTCCAGTATCTGCGTATGGGCGCAGACCTCCTCTAATCTCTTAATGTATCATTACAGTGGTTCCTGTTGGTTATCAACTTGATTAGATTGAGATGTGTCTAGGAAATGAATAGTGCACACTTCTGGGTATGCTTAGGAGGCCATTTGCATAGACAGCATGTTGAACAGCAGCTGAGTGAGAAATGGCCCATCCTGTGGCTGCTGGGACTGTAGAGGAATAAGAAGAAGTAAGAGTTCTCCAGACTGCATGCAAGCAAATTTCATTCTCCCTGAAGGACTGTATCTATTGCTGCTCCCACTGCCCATTCTTCAGTCATTCTATTATTCTGTAGGGAGGTTCTGGGATCTAGCTTTGGACTGGACTTCCATCACCATTCAGTCTCACGTAGAAGCTTCCAGAAGCTTGAGTGACAGCTGTCAAGAGCTCCTAAGAGCAGATGCCCATTGTTGGACTATTAGGCCTCTAATTGTGTAAGTCAGTCTCATAAACCTCCACATTTAACTCTCTATGTAGTATACACACACACACACACACACACACACACACACACACAAACACATGACATATTCTATTGCTTCTCTTCCTCTAGAAGTCCTAATTAGTATGCTACTACTTCTCAGAACACTGTCAATGTACATAAGCAGATATACCTTGAAGAAAAGAAATCCTAGCTCCAGCAGAAAATCAATTTTATTACTAGAGGAATGCAAGAGTATCCTTGAAGACCGAGTAAAATTAAGTCACATGAAAATGTTTAACATAGTGTCTATTCTATTATTATATTATTATATTATTGTGACAAAGCACTCTGACCAATAAACAAACAAACAAACTTGGGTAGAAAAGGGTTCATTTTTTCTTATATTTCCAGGTCATACTATATCATTGAAGGAAGTCAGGGCGGGAACTCTAGGCATGAACCTTTATAGAAATCATGGAGGAACAGTTTACTGACTCACTTTCTGGCCTTCTCACTCTCTCATGCTTAGCTAGCTTTTCTGTGTAGCCCAGGACCACCTACCCAGGTGTGGTACCATCCATATGGGATAGAAGGTACCACAACAACCAGCACCCAAGACAATGCCCTACAGGCATACCGTGGGCCAGTCTGACAAAGGAAATCCATCAGCTAAAGTTACTGGGGGACTCTAGGTTGTGTCAGGTTGACAAGAACAACTAACCCACCATGGTGCCCTGCGTGTCATAGAAACCATGCTCAAGATGATGACGATGTAGTTTTCTCCTCTATCCTTCTACAGAGAGCAGATGAAAATGCTCTGAGTAACTTAAGACTGAAAAGTAGGTATATTATTAGCCTTGCTTGCCCAAAACACTCAGGAAGTTCCATACTGAGAAAATATGGGTTCCTCTAAACTCTTCATCTTGAGTGTGTCAGCATTCCAACACTCCTTTGTTATATCCTGTTAGTTTGGTTAGTTTCCACCTTTTATCAATTGTCGGGCCTTCAAGAAGGGACCTTTCACATATTCAATGAAGAACCTTTGCTCTGACTCAGCCACAGAAGCTTCCAATTTATTTTGGAATAACTGGCTTCCTTAAAAATGATTTCTTTGGATCAGTAGCAGAATTAAATGTTAGAGTGAAGAAAATCTTTCCTACTTCCTGTTGTGACTTGGATCCATTTTTTGACAGAAAGAGAGAACTGGGGACCCAGGTTCTGTCACACTTAAAGAATGGCGGTGAAGCCACTTCTACCCCAACCTCATCAAGACCACCATGAAACTCCACCACGAAGCTGTCCTCAGAGCCGATGGTGAGAAGTTACACTGCACTCAGACGTCAACTTTAAGTGCATGTTCATTCATGTGTACACAAATACAGGCACACATACACACAGAGACACACAAGTTCACCAAGACTTTGGTAGAGTGTCGTAGACATAAGATCCCAACCAAACATGTGTGCCTTTCCTATTCATGTTACACTACAATGTCTCTTGGGTAATTCTTCATCCACTTTTGGCAAGTATAGAATGCAACTATAAGAAGAGAATTAATATATTGTGAGTACACCTTTTAAATAACCAAACCCAGTACTAGACACTGGACCCTATGTGAACTTATGCAAAAGCTCTGATGGTAGTGAATCACTGTTGTCATTTTAAAGCAAGGACCCTGAGGTCAAAGGAAGAGTTTGCTCAGTGTGGTATAGTGTATAGTAATGATATTGATGTGAAGTTCTGAGTGTGTGTGTGTGTGTGTGTGTGTGTGTGTGTGTGTGTATGTGTGTTTGCCTCAGAACATATCTGGCATTGCCCAGCTCAGGTCTCTGCCCAGTGGATATCTCATTAATGTTTGTTTCTTTCTCCCATCTCTGCAGCTCCATAGAGTTCACAGACTCTCTCTGCACAGAGTCATATTTGTATTGATTTGTATTGAGCACCACTCCTGCCCACCTAGTATTTCACATTTCAATGGCAGAGTGATGGAGCTATGTCTAGAGTCTATGATGCCTTTAAAAACTCAGAATAGTGCAATAAGAATAAAATACAGTGCAATTACTGTCTGTGTTTCATTTTTTCCTTCCTTGTAATTGAAACCATTTTCCAAGTTTTATTTAGCACAAAATTAATTTCACATTTTCATCAAGGAGCCTGGTCCCAGAGTGATTCAAACTTTCCAATACAAAAATTCATAGCATTCATTATTGGTATTTTTCAAGAAGTTTATGCCAGTAAGACCCATTGTAGTCCTTCTGTATAGTAATGTTTTGTAAGAGGTAAGTTTAGACAACAACAACTAAAAACTACTTACTTGGACTCAACTTTCTATTATCCCAAATCAAAACATAGAGCTGGCTGGTGAGGGTCAAAGGTAAAGGCACCTGCTACTAAGTCTAATGACCCAGCTTTGATGTCCATGACCCACATAGTAGAAGGAGAGAACCAACTCTCAAAGCTGACCTCTGGCCTCCACACGCACACCATAATGTGTACCCTCTCCCATGTAAAACAAGTAGTTGGACTTGAAAAACTGATTTCCTCTTGACCTGAGCTCAGAACTGACGGGGCTTACTCATAAAGGAGAAATGCACATTAAATCAAAATGTGGGGGTAGACTTTGGCAGAAGACATCAGAAGAATAGAATCTCATGCCTCAGCTTTGCATGGGTCAGATGGGCCTGCTCGGACAAGCCCAGACGTAGGCAGTGCTGCACAGTATAAGCTGAGGACCTCCTGAACTTTGGTTTGTCCCAGCAGAGAAAAGAGGAAGATCTGCTTTGAATCATCTAACCCAAGCAATGTGAGGAGAAACCCAGAGTTTGAGTCTCCAGGATATCACCTTAAGGTCAAAATCGAGTCACACTAGGGCAGGTAAGCATGGGCACTGGCCACAGGTCAGACTATGCATGCCTTCCAGGAAGCACCCGTGTACTTCTCAGCTTTTTGACTAAGACTAAATGGAAAATGTACCTGTGGGCACACTGTGCTCATGGTTCCCTCCACACCTCACCATGGAAACCTTCTTTTTGAGTTTAAATTTTTAAAAATATTTTTAGTTAGCATACAGAATAATATGCTTTATTATGACACTTTCAGACACATATATCATTGCACCTTGCTCGTGTTCATCTGCCCTCTCTGTTACACTCTCACAAAGTTTGCTCCACTGTTTGCCTTTATGCTAATCTCAGACATAGATCTAGCTGGGCATAGCGGCTCACCCTTATAATCTGAATACTCAAGAGGCTGAAAGATGAGGAACACAGTATGTGTGAGGGCAGTCTGGGATACTTGCTAAGTTGTACAACATCCTGGGTTACAATGTAAGGCTCTACCTTAAAGCAAACAATCTAGATAAATCTAGATTCCACATATGAGAGAAAACATGCAATGTTTATTTGCTATGTCTAGCTTATTTTGCATAGCGATATAATGTATAGTTCCATCTAGTTTCCTGCAAATAGCATAATTTCTATGAATATGAGAATGTCTCTCATAGGTTCATATGTTCAAATATTTGGTCCCAGTCGGTGAAGCTGTTTGAAAAGGCTTAGGGGTATAGAGGTTTGTCACTTTGTCACTTGGGTATACTTTGAGGTTTCAAAAAACATTGTGCCATTCCATTTCTCTCTCTCTCTCTCTCTCTCTCTCTCTCTCTCTCTCTCTCTTTCTCTCTCTCATATCAAGATGTAAGCTCTCAGCCGTTCCTGCCTTTGCTCTGCCATCATGGATGCTAACCCTCTGAAACTGTAAGTCCCAATTTACATGCTTTCTTTTATAAGCTGCTTTGATCACGTTATTTTATCACAGCAATAGAAAAGTAAGACACAGTTGAATAAAATCGCATCATATATGTGTATTCCATTTCATTATCCATTCATCTGTTGGTGGATATTCATATCTTGTTAATATTGAATACTGCAGTAGTAAACACAGTTGTGCGGTATTCACTTGGTAAGCAGACTTAAATTCCTTTTGGTATACACAGGACTGCTATTGCTGGATCATGTGGTAGTCTATTTTCATTTACTTTAAGAAAGGTCCATTCTGGTTTCCATGGTGATTATAGCAGATTACATCCCCCCCCTCGCCCAGCAGCAGAGGAAAGTTGCTTGTTTATTTGCTGACAGGTTTAATTTCCATTTCCCTGATGGCAAAGGATGCCGAGCATTTCTTCGGATACTTATTGGTCATTTATATTTCTTCTTTTGAGAACTGTCTGTCCAACTTATTTGCCCGCCTATTGATTGGATGACTAATTTGAAGTGTTTACTTTTTATAGTTCTTTATATAATCTGGTATTAATCCTCTCTCAGATGATAGTTGGAAACAGTTTTCTCTCATTCTATTGATTTTCTTCTTTCCCCATTGGTTGCTTTCTTTGCCGTCTGTAAGCCCTTTTTAATGTCACACAGATTAATTTCATGTCAGTTCATATTTCCTATGCTACAGGAATCTGACCTTCAGATTTTTTGCTTGCCTTCCTCTAACTCCTGTCTCAAGCCATCATTGTCCTGGGCTTTTTCCAGGCACTGAGAGCCTTCCAGCCCCTACAGGATGCAGGCTGGCCACGGCTCCCTAGTACTTAGAAAAAAGCAGCTATTTACTCTCTCATTCAAAACTCCTACTTTCATGGTCTTCTTTTGTATTAATTGATGACAATGTCCATAACATAAAATCTACCACTTTAATCAGGAGTTCAACTATGTATATAGAGCTGTAAAATAAAATCTACTGAATTCCATAACACCTTTATGAACCTATTCCTTGTAAGCAGTTTCTCTGCATTCCCTTTTGCCCCAGCTGGAATAAGCCACCAATCTGCTTCTGTATCCATGGGCCTGCCAATAATAGACAAGGTCCTTCAGGAAACCCTTTTGTCTTTAGACAATATCTTAGAAATGATGGTCAAAAAATGACCCAAGTCATTTCAAAATATCAACATTCCTCAAGTCAAATGTTAAATCACCTCAGAACAGAGTACATTGTTTTATAATCTTATCCCTAATTCCCTCTGTTTCATTGCAATGAACCTGAGTTCTTCCATACATGATAGCTGTGTGTGTGTGTGTGTGTGTGTGTGTGTGTGTGTGTATCCCTGCATGTATGTTATTGCAAATATGCATATGTTCTGATTACATGGGGTGGGGGGTAGAGGAATTTCAATAGTCTCCACACTACAAGGCCTGTTACTGTCAAATGGAAAGAAACAAACAACGCTTGATCCAGGGGTAAGGAGAATTTTGACTGCAGCTTGGAATTACAGGAAGAAAAGCAGAGTTTGATTCAGCCAAGTCACTCCATCCTTGGGTCTGGTAGAATTTTGCCTCTCTGCATCTAATGTCTGTGCTCACAGAAATGCATGAAGGAGGCTGACATTTGTGTCTCTGTCTCAGACCTCCTGGAAAAACTTGGAAGAGCATAATACAGATTTCTAAAATTATATTCAAAGGTCAGCTCTCCTAGCTAAGATTCTTAACGTGTCTGCTTCATTTAAATCAAGTATTGTGTTTGTACATGTGTGCTTTTTTTAAAGAGAAAATGGGATCTATTGAGATAACAATTCCATAGAAATTAGAAATATGTGCAGGTGTTCAGTAAGTTAGCTTTGCAAAGATGCGTTATTGTAGCCGTGTTTATAGGAACTGGATTCTCAGACAAGGACCACATACAAGTTTTACAATTCTCTAGTGCCCTGGTTAGCCCCTTTTCCTTAGTGATGACATACTAGCTTAGGCTGAGAAAAATCTTTCTATTCCTCCAGAGGTGGGCTCAGCTGAACATGGATATACCATGAAATATCTTGGTGTTGTCATACTCAATATTATACAATTGAAGAGACAGGCAGTTTGAATGGGCCACACTAATTTGGCCAGCTTTGCTTTGATTGTAATGATGCAGACTTACTTCAGGGCCAATTCTCTACATAAATATTAGAAAGATTTGGAGACAAGCTTACCCCTCGGAGGGGTTTTGTTTCCTTGTTGATTATTGTTGTTTGATTCAGGGTCCCACTATGTGGCTCAGGTTAACTTGGAACTCTGTAACCTTCCTGCCTCAAGCCTCCAACTGATGTGATCACAGGTGCATACCACCAGGCCTGACTGTCAAATTTAGTACTGTTTATAGGACTTCCTGCATTTAAAATTAAATACCTCAAAATCATATTTCAGGTGCTGTTTACAATTACTGCTTCCTGTCCCTGGCGTTGGAAAACTACTAAGTCTCTAGTGACAATATAATGAAAGAGGGAAGGAAGAGAAAGAAAGGAAGGAGAGCCAGCATTCACTGGCCATCCTGTTGTCTGTTGGCTTTTGATTAATTTGATCTCAATTCAAATGTCTCCGAATCACCACACGAAGCAGATATCATTTCCATTTTCACAGATGAGAAGAGAGCCTGAACAATTCACAAGAGGAAACAGAGCTGAAACTTACAGCCAGGTTGTTCTGCTAAAACTCAGATAACATTTAACGAAACAGTCCAAAACCAAGAGGGAAGAAGCATGGGAAGGACCTGGCAGGCTCACTCTTGTTGCCAACTTTCTCTCTCTCTCTTTGGTCCTGTGGTTGGAGACCCAAGGCTTCTCTGAGTTTGTCTTTGCTATACAGTAAGGACACTATTACTTATCTCTCTTGCCTCTTATGGGCATCATGACCATCAAACACGGAAACAAACACTGGCAAGAGGGTGGTGAAGTCCAAAGGTAAAGCATCTATATGTTAAGTTTAGTAATTTAAGGGTGTCTCTTGTTGGAAGCAAAAGTCAAACCTGCAACTGGGTCATCGCAAGACTGAGAGATGCGCCCACTAAGACTGCTGTCACTTCTCTTCACTTGCCATGTTACTTCAAATACAGACATGTGAGCAGTCGCAGATGAACAGTTCACCAGTAAACTAAGCATGGATGGGCCATGGTGCTTGACTGAGTGTGTCACAAAGGCTCCAGGAATACGAAAGCATGGGATAATCAGCAGAAATCTATGCTGTGGGTGAATGTGTTGCGGCCCTGGATGCAACATGAAGCTTCTTGTGAATGAATGAAGTCTCTCCCAAGTGATGGAGTCTCCATTTCCACTCCTCAAGCATCCTACAGAAAACAAACACCATAAAGGTTACTTTTCTTCCATCAGTGGAATTCACTTTTAGGGAGGGTTAAACTATTCACTATTTTTAATCATAATACACTGTCATCGTTGGTCCAAGTTGAAAAGATTTTTAGTCTTGCTATATCCATTTCTTCACCCATTAATTCATTCAGTGGAAAGGACATGGGAAGCCTAAACCCAATTTCCTGCTCAACGCGGGAACAGGACCTCCCAGTGTCTGCCAGTTACCGCCCTCTACTGCCTTGTCTCCTGTCTCCCTCACAGAAGCAACCAGGACCCAGTGTCCAAACCATCATTTCTTTGCTTTAGACAGTTTGAGCACATGTACTAAATAGTGCACTGCAGTTTTGGTTTTTTTGTTTTTTCTTGGTTTCTAAGATGTTATCAGACTTCGTTTCACTGAATGATAGGTGGGACATCTACATCTTGTAGTAACCAGAGATCACTGTACTTCATCGTGTGGTGTTCTTTGGGGTGTGTTTGTACAATAAACTTTTCGATTCCCCAAGATGAACACTAAGATTATGTCCAGTTCCTTACTACTAAGCACAGCAGTAAACATTTGTGTTCATGACTCTTACAAGAGCATGTTAAAAAAAAATCAACAAACAGAATGAAACTAAATTAATTTCCAGAGTAGTAATGCATGTCACTTTCTTAGTGACAAACTCAGGTTTTCTCAAAGGAAAAACCTGAATAATAAAGATAATACTACTACTAATATATAATAATTTTAAGTACACAACTGTGAAGATTTGAGTGGTCACACCAGAAATACGTATGGTCCCTCAGAAAACAGAACTATCAACACGTCAGCATTTAAACTTCTTTCCCAGACAGCTTAATGCCAGGTGCAGGCCAGTCTTGTATTCATTTTTATCTTCTAAAGGAGGAGCCTGTGGCACAGGCAACTGTTGTCCATCCCTGTAGACTGCAGGAACTCCCGCTCACCGTCAGATGTTCTTTCCTGTCTCCTTGGTAATTGTTCCCTGATCCTTGGAGCATATCAGGGAACATATCGCCACTGGAATGACTCTAACTCAGATGGCAGGCTTTCATTGTTAAACCACTGTGTGAAACTGTGACAGGAAGGGCAGACAGCTAATGGATGGAGTGGTGCTGAGAACAATGTCCAAGTTCATAGGAGAGTCCTTGCTGACTTCCATCGCATCTCCAGAGGCTGGCCTTTTTGCCCTCCTTGGTTGTCTCCAGCTGTTCACCTCTGAGACCACTGACCTCACCTAACCCCAGAAGCCATGCTGTCTCTTTCCTGCCTCAGGGCTGCTGCACATTCATGCATGTCATTCCTTCAGCCCCAACTTTTTTCATGGCTACCTCTTTCTTGTGATTCAATTCTTTGCCTAAAACCATTCTCTCATCTACCCCAAGCTGTACCTATGATTAACTCCGCTGACAAGAGAAGGAACTGGTTTTATAGAGGTTACGTACCACCCCCAAAGTCGCATACCCGGAAAGGAGCAGAATAGAGCTTTGGGCACAGCTCTGACTCCAAAGTCAGTAGGCCGTGAAAGCTATAGGGAGAGGTAGCTAGAAAACCCAGCTGTATTGGATAGCCTTTTCTAATTTGCCAGCATAGTTTTCTTGGGAATTCCTCATTTTCTATGCTAGATCTTGGAGCTGTTTTTCTTGTAGCTTTGCACAACGCCCTGACAGAAAATGTCACCTAACTTCTTTATCTGTTAAACAAACATTAAGAATAGTTACTTGGCCAAACTCACATGATTGTCCCTGCATCTATTGCACACAACAGTATCACTTATCAGTGGGAAAGCTTGTTCCCAAGTGTCACAGCAGGACTTCAAACACTGAATAAATCCGTAAATTTTTCTGCTAAAGGCAGCAAAGCTGACCCCTTCCTTAACACGCGGATATTTAATCTGTAAATTATTGAACTCAAGACACTTTTTCCCAAGGCTTAAACAGTAAAGTTGCCGTTTTCATTTCCTTTTGTATTTCCCCCAAGTGGTTAGAAAGTATTTCTCTTCAGAAGTACAGGCCACGTTTATATTTTCAATAAGTAGATTATGAGAGCAGGGTTCTTGAGTCCACTAGATACACTCTGTCACTCCAGAGATGCAAGCCATGAAAGGAAACTGTCAAATAGAAGCAATCTGAATCTTTCACACAATAAAGACACAGCTGTTCCTCCCTGGTTTATCATTTTTGGAAAAGACCAGAGACATCCATATATCTGTCTGCCAACCACAAGCATCATTTCCTTTAAGAAGTCAGTAAAGGTTGTGTCCCAAGGAGCTAGCCTGCGACTAGACCCTGTTATTGCTCCTCAGTGCCTCTCGAAACACTCAACCTGACCCTCGTTCCTCATCACTAACTCCTGGCTTGGGTTCTTAATTATGCTTTGCTTAGTGATTCCAAGAAAAAAAATTGCTATGGAAATGAAAGTCTATTCTGGTCATATTTATATGGCAAACATTTCAAGGGTGAGAACTATTTCTTTTAATTCTTTTATACCACATGCTAGCCTATGAATGCCTGTCTTGATACCTCTAATCCCCTCATCCATGCCCTCTTCAGACCAACTTTAAGGTCAGTCTAGATACTGCACTCAGCATTTCTGGGAAGACAAAACTGAAAAATTATATATGGAACTTGAATGCAGTCATAGTGAATACGCAAGTAAGGCGTTAAAAGCAATTGAATTCACTGGACAACAGGAGCCTTCTGATGTCATGTGGTGATTTTTTTGCATAGTTTACAGCAAAAGATGAGCTCCTTTTGACAAAGTTCAATCACGACACTGAAAACAATTAAAGTCAAATTTACAAGACAAAGGAAAATGGGAATGTAGTGGACACATACTTGGGGTGTGAAAGTTTGTGTTTTTACTGAGACTTTGGCCCTTACTACAATGCAACATTTCCAAGGCTTTTCTCTTGTCTATACACTGAAGATAAAATATCTCCGTCAGAGGGTCATTATGAGAACTCTGTGTGATAATGTGACAGAAAAATGCTTTGCAGACACTAGGCGGTGAAAGGCGTTGCTATTGATGTGAACTGGCTCTAATTTCAAACGGCGGACGCTGGACAGTCTGCTCATTTAAGACACCACTAAGCATATTATGGGATTAGGAGGCTCAAGGCCAATTATCCACAAAAGCATTTTAAAGCTTGGTTCTTCCCCTGTGGATGCCAACAATTTGCTCAAGATGAGTGAATGCTTAAAAAAAAAAAAATGTTTTGCCCCATCCTATTGGAAATCAAGAGCCAGACACATGGGGACCACAGGAGCAGTAAGTCGGCAGATGCCTCAAACTGAGATTTCTTCCATCATCTTCTGGGCCAGGGTAAAATTGTAAGCGTTAGGTTTTATTTTGATTTTGTTTTCACCATCCAGAGAAACTATAGCATGAAGAAGGTGATTTAAGAAGTTTCCTCCTAACAAAAAGGAAAATAGAACAGGGTTCTGTGTAACCGAAGAGAGGAGTTCAGAGACTTTGGTTTATGCAAACAGATCAGCCATTACCTGATCTAGCCAGAAGTGTGGGGGTTTCCTGTTCTGCTTCTTCTGCATTAGGTGTTCCCCACAGAGGTCAGAGGGAAACATTCCCTCTGCTTTTCCTTGTCCTAACAATGGGGCATCTCTTCACAGAACATCGCCCTAACAATCTGCACCTACCAGAAGAAACAAAAGAAAAAGACTTCGTTTTCCAAACTTCCCTGACAAAAGCTGACTAAAGGCAAACCAGACCAAAACCTACTGTTTAAATCACTGGCATGAGGCAGCTTCACCCCTACTGAGCCCCAGGGTGTCAAGCCTCTTTGCTTTTGTGAGATACCAGCTGTTTTGGGACCCCACTGGGCTATGCTGGCTCCTCTGCTGACTGGCTAAGGAGCTTGGATAAGGCAGTTGATTTCTAGCTAGGCCCAGCTCCTTCTTGTGAGTAAGTGTGCCCACCTCTCCAGGCTGCCACAGGGTTAAAGGGAGATGGCTGGTTATAGAACGCCATGCACAGTGCCTGGCGGATATCAGGGTCCATAAATACTTGCTTCTGTCCCCTTCTTGGCAGCCTTCTCCCCTTGATTGTACATTTATCACAGATTCCTGGAACACTGGCACATCAGTTGTTCCAAGCATTCGGGGGTAATAAATAAAACCCAGTCCCTTGAGCTAGACCACCTACAGCTGCCTGATATAGCCACTCTGGAAGCTAAGCAGCCGCCAGATACAGAGACAGGAGACCTCCATGTGCACCTCTGCCCTCCTTCCTCTAACATAAGGGCAGCTCCGAAGGGACATCAGGGAATGGGTTTGGTGATCAGATAACAGATCACTTAGGCTCTCTGACCAGCTTAGCTAATCCCCAAGTAGTTCAGCTATCTCTATCACCCAGCCCTGTCACCCACAGATGATGTCAGTTCACTCCCAGGAGACCCTAAGAAGCACTTGGGCCAGTTACACTCTAATCTGTCTGAGCTGTGCACTGAGCCCTCACCAGGCTGTAGGCTCTCATCTTCCACTAATATTTCACTGGTCTGTCTGCCTCGGGTTGCCTGTGGGAGCCAGGCTGCAAATTCAGCATGCTTGTGTTCCCAGAACACTAGAGGAGGGAGAAGTGAGAAAAGACAGAAGACTCCAAAGACAAAGAAAGGAAAACACTCCACACTTAACTCAGTGCTTCATCCAAGGCCAGCAGCAGCATCCCTGAGTTTTAGGAATGCCAGTACTAGACCCACCTGGGTCTCACTAAATCAGTGCTACATGGTAAAGCCCAGAATGTTCTTTTTATAGCACACATTCATGTGACTCTGATGCTTGTTATGATTTAAGTACCACTGACTTAACAATGTTTGGTGACAAAGGTCTGAGTTTAATGAGAAAAGCCAAGACTCAGAGAAGCATAGTTCTAATGAAGCAGAAAGCTTCTGATGTTTGGCACAAGAGCCCTTCATGTCAGTTTAGAATGAAGTTGGTTTTTTTTTTTAATGATTGTGGAAAGTCATTCATCTTTTCTCAGCCTCAGTTTATCCATGTGCGAAATGTGGTTAATTCCAAAAGAGTCAGTAGGAATCCTATAGACCGCCTCCCCTGAGACCAAAGATCTCTGCTTCAGCGCAACTCCCACTGAGACCATGTGGAGAAAAACTGGTTCGTGCATTCCACCGTGCATCTTCCTATTCTTTACTGGTAGCTGTCCTTCAAACCCATCCCCAAAGAACAGAACTGCTCAGGCTGCAGAAGTGCTGGAGTAGAAGATTAATAAAACACAACATCACTCTGTTCACTAGACCTCACATTCCTCTCCCAATCTGTCCCTCAACAAGGTATCAGACTCAGGCATTTCTAGTGACCTCACTGAGCTGCAGTGTCCTCATCTAGAAAAGGAGAAGTCTGCAGCTTCCGCTTCTCAAGGACAGAGTGAGATTGAAGAGCTGTATAAACGACTCAATACCATTGCACTGAACAGTGAGGAGCTTATCTTTTCATTCTCCTGATTGGGCAGATAAGCAGAGCAAGAGATGGGTTGAACCTTAATGATTGCTCTTAAATTAAAGGGAAAGCCAGAATAGCTGGATTAAAGGGGCAAGCCAAAATGACAGAGGAAAGTTGAGTCATACAGAAGCTCCCTCTCTGGAAGAAGGCAGCACAATTCAACTGTTTTGATTGGTTACACTCCCACTCATGACTCTGGGTTCCAACCTTGATGTTTGAGGCCAGTCAACTATGCCTTATAATTCAGCATGGCATACTGGAACAGCGTGAAGGAGAGAGAGAAGCTAAGACCTTGGGATCCTCACAGACTCAGTACACAGCCTAGTTCTACACACATTGGCTCTGTGAGTTTGGCCAAGAGGCCCAGGCTCTTGCTGCCTCCATTTTCTGACTGGGGACATGGGAAGACAGATGGTCATTACCTCTCCATAGCTCATCTCAGTGGGTAGTTAGATGGTATCGTGTGCTGAAAGCTGTCATAACATTGTTGCTCTGTGCATTTTATAATGCTGGGGTATTTGGTTAAGCTTAGGATAGCATGCATGACAAAACTGAAACATAACAATGTCACAGACCAGTGCGTTTCACTATGGAAACAGGCTGGCATTTCACTATCATCCAGTCCTTTAAGCCGCTGTAAACTTTAGAGCCATCTAAACAGAGGCCAGCTACCATGAATCCCTAAGCAAATGGTGGGAAGCACTGCTCCACGTCCCTCAGGGGTGTGCATTTGTGATGTGTAGAGACTTCGTGCACTTGGTGGCAAATGCCTAGACTATCTTACCTCTGATCTAAGACAGAAGGCCTCTACGTATCAGTGACTGACCATTTAAAATGGTGTGGTTTCACATGTAATCTACATGACACACTTTATGTGCATGGCCACATTTGAGGTAGGTTCCGCCATAACTCCTATGTTACATGTGTAGAATCAGAAGCAAATGAGCTGACTACTTATCTCCCGTTTTAGGCAGAAAACTAGCCTAACTCAATTCTTAGAGAGTTTTTACAGTCAACCCATGTCAGCTGTCACCACTTAGCATTTTCCACAGTCGAAGGAATTATCTTCCTTTGCAAAACCCTGAAACTTGACTTAGAAAGATGAGAGGGACTTTGCTAAAGCCAAGGTCATGAATTTATCGTCTCCTCCAAGACCTCTAGATCCAGGCCAGAGCTGGTTCAAGGAAGGTAGCTGCAGGGCTGAACAGCACCCCTACTTTGTGTCTGGAAATGGAGTTCCTCTCCTATACTGTGCTTGATTGACAGTTGGCAGGCATCCCAGCCTTGTCCAGCACCTTCTGGGGAGTTGAATTTAGCCCTCTGTTCCTTTTTGCAGGTTACCAAATTTCACGAGTTCCCACACTCTTCGTTTTCTGAATGTCAGTTGGTTAGAATTTAACATGATGTCTCTTAAACCTACCCGTGTGCTTTGCATGAAGCACTGGACTGCTCAGTGACTGCCATTATTGTTAGAATGCCTCTTGCATGATCTAATGACACTTAGAAAGGATTTGAGACGACTCTTCTGAAAGTGAATTGGACAAGGATAAAATTTGGGAGTGGATGGGATTAGATGATTTCTGGGGTTCGTTTATAAACAAATAATGTACAGAAATTGCTTCTGCCACAAAACCTTCACTTCTAAATTTAGTGTAACCAGGGGGGAAAAATCTTACTTGTGTTAATGGAAGCGAGCAAAAACCCAGCATGCTTTGTAACTGAACCCTTAAGTTTTGATATTTTTTTTTAAGTTTTGATTTCTAAGGTGTTGTAGGCCATTGGTCTTTGACTTGAAGTGCTCAGCAGACAGTGGAAAGCATGTGGAGGAAGCAAGGGTCAGAGCCTAACTAGTCCTCAGTGTAGTAAACTCCAGTTTATGCTGGAACTGAATTTGTCTCTAAGGCTTTACACAACATTAGGTCTCACCAGCTGAACTCTTACAGACAAATCTGCACTGCTGAGTTTCAGGACAACTGGAAATGAAACAAAACCTGAGTCTTGTAGTAGTCAGAAGACATACTTGTTTTGAATTGATGTCTTAACACTTGTGTCTGGGAGGAAGTGTGTTGTAACTGTTAAAATTGATTAACGTCACGAGTTCAAATCTCTTCCTATTGCCAAATAATCATATGAGACTTTCAACGATTTTCTTTAAACTAAAAGTGCCTTGGTTTCCATTCACACTAAGTGCGAAAGCCCTGGAATTGCTCATGTACAAGTTAGCATTTGAAATGGAATGTTTCAGCAGTGAGCAACTATACTATCACGGAGTCGAGACACAAGCTGGAATCCTTGGGCTTCCCTGGCTTCTCGTTTTACCAACAAGGAAAAGAGGAAATAACTTTTCTCTAAAGACCATATTTGAGAGCAAAGTGCCTTGCCATGTGCTTGCTTGCTGAGAATATGAAAGCTGAACGTGCTGACTGGTCACTTCTAGTTTCTGACATGGCAACTTGGAGACATTCTCTCCATGGCTCTCTTCTCAACAGAATATGGGTAAATCTCTGCTACCAAGTCATGCCTGTGGGTCAGATGCAGGTCCACACTGCTGCTCAGCATATGGTTGACATAGGCAGTTCTGCTTAGAGAGGCCCTGTGTCTCCTAGGGACCTGAAGAGGAGCCAGCAAATGAACAGCCCCTGTTCTGCCCTCCTCCCCAGCACAGCATCTGGCAGACATCATTAATCAACCAGAGAATCTTGGCCAATAAGAGTGCTCAGCCAATGTTCTACCATCCTCCCCAGCAGTACACATGGCAGACATCATTAATCAGATGGAAATCTTGCCCAATAAGAATCTTTCTCAACATAGAATTCCAGGCATACTACTAGTCAGCTAAATTTGGCACAAATCCTATTTCTCTATCCAGCTTGAAGACAAAGGTGATTTATCCATTTAACAAGGCACTGTCAGAGGCAGTGAGGCGCTGGAGAAAACGCATGGGCTCACGGTCACAGGACTTCCAACCTCAGCTCTGGCACTCAATTGGCTGTGTGAGTTTGTTTGGGCAAGTTGCATGGCCTCTCTCTGTCTTGGTTTGCTCTCTGTTTAAGAAAGGCTTGTAACATCCAACAAGATTACTGTGGAGAATAAACAAAATAGCATGTCCTGAGCAGACAGTGTGATGACTGAAATTTAGTGTGTGTTTAACAAATGCTAATTCTTTCTTTATCCAGCATTCTCCATACAAGGAGTTGTGTGTTTCACAGAGAACTTCAAATTCTCTCCTTGGTCTCTTCTAACAATCTGCCTCCCCGTTTCTGGCCCTTCCGCTGTGTGTACTAGAATCCTTAGCTAAGCAAAGCCTTAAGAAATGCTGAACTAGCTATGAACATTTGGGTAGGCTGAAGAATTAAATATAGACTAAGAAGTGCCTACCAGTCAATTTGAGCGAACTGTTCTCAGTCACAAATGGCCCACAGGTTAGGTGGATTAAATGTTTGTCTTCTCTTCCTGTCTTCTCAGTTTGTCATTGAATCATCAGAAGCAATCCCTTGATAAGTTAAGCAGAATTGGTATATGCATCAAGCTTCTATGGGTGAATGCTAATCCTGCTGTGCCGGACACAGCCACCTATCAGATGATTAAGCCCCAGGGAGTGTGTGCACATGCCACCAAAGAAAAATGAAGAAACATAAACCCATGCAGTTTCACCATTTCCAGGCCATTTCTTGCCAAAACCTTCACTTGTGGTCTGGTGACAATGGATCTTGTGCTCAGTGACTCAGTTTACCATGCCATCTGGCTCTGCTACCTTCCTTGGGGACAAACAGCACTGCCCCCAGCTTGCCCCCTCCCACCAGTGGCCTGATCCCAGTGCAGATACCAGCTCTCACTGAATCCACCAGCTTAGAAAATTGAAGAATCAACAAAAAGAGGAGTCTGCAACCTTGATCTCCTTCCAAACAGCAACACGGCTGTTTGGGCTGGGCAGTCAGGAGCCATGAGTGTAATCCTGACCAATGCTGAGATTAAACCCATGAATGACTTGGCTCGAGCTTTTGTGAACCATCAGAACTGTGTAGCAAAGCAGTGTTTACAGGTTTATAGATCTGCCTGGGGCACCCAATGCCCTTGACTATGATTTATTATTACAGGACAGAGATTATCTCAGACTGCGCTGGAAATGGATCTTGGCTGAGTTATTTAACTCAGCGGATGCAATGTGTGAGGGTTGATGGCCTTGTTTCTCAATTTGTCAGTTGTAAAGGGAGTCCCTGAGGCTCAATTTCAGACCCAGTATTGTTTACATAGCCCAGCAATAATACATCACATGTGGCAAAATATTACAAATTCATTTTTATGCTGATGATACGGCTCACGCATAATAGCAGCTAATGTGCTTCTCCTTTTATTTGAAACTGCAGCAGTCTCTAAAGGCACAAAGGGCCTTTTGTGTTTCGAACTATAAAGAAGAGAAAGTATATGACAGTTTTTAGAAGGACTAATGAAGGGTTTGATCTGGCTCGGCTGCCATCTGTAAAACAGGCCTATTATAGCAGTTACGGCCATTATAATGCCATGCCATCTGAAGGTATCTGGCAGAAAAGTCTCAGACTGTTGTTATCGTTATTATTGTTTGGGAAGCCATGGAAAATGGCTTCCCATTTCGCTGTTCACATTTAGGTGATGGGAAAGGAATAACAGGAGAAGTGGTTTCCATCTGGTGCTTTATTCAAATGACCACCGGCACCAGTTACACGGGAATGACAGCATGTGTATTAAGTACAGAAGTATGCTATGTTTAAAATGTGGAGGCTGCTTTCAACAATCGCTGAATAAATCAACTCATTATGTGTCACAACAAATTGCCTGCACTCTATCCTGTCCCTGAGCAGGGAGGGGGATCTTAAACAACGTATTTTAAAGAACTCAAAAATGCCCCCAAGGAGGTAGAAGCTGCCTCGGGTTACTGAACGCGGAATCCGAGAATGCGAAATTACAGGCAAGTTTCTCAAGAAAGAACAGAGCCTTTAAAATAAGATTTCATGCTCTGTGACACTCACAAATCAAAAAAATAAACAAATAAAACATCAACTTCCTTGGGAATGTAGCTTTTTAAATGAACATTTACAAAGGAAAAGGCCTGAGCCATTTCTTACTCTTTTTTTTTTCTTCAGATTATTTGTAGCCCCACAAAACTGTATCTTTCTCCACACTAAAAGACTGGCCAGTGGCTGCCTTTCCACGGGTAATTTGCATTTAATTGTGTTTGTGTAAGCCATACATTCCACTCTCAAAGCCGAAAAATGAACCCTAGACATTGCAACAATCTGAAACCCCTACAGTCCATTGCCCTCAGAGAAAGATTCCCAGGAAAGTTTTATTGCAGCCTCTGTTTATTTTGGGGATCTTTCTAACACACACTAAGTTATTTAGAAGGAGGTAGGAGAGACGGAAAGATGTAAACATAGCATCTCCAAGTAGCACCACCATAGCAGGGGTTAGCAGAGAAATAGAAGAAAACCCAGAAGCTGAGCCCAAGGTTTTTATAAAAGTTTGCTTGACAATCACCTCTGTGTGCCAAGGAGACAAAGGACAGTGACAGGAGCTTAGGCTCAGAATCTGCTGGGTGGATTTAGGGAAATGGCTCCTGACTTTCTAAATGGGTGGGCAGGCTTAGGAAAGCTATCTAACCCTCTTTGTCAAGTTGTAGCCTCACTGGTATCTGCTGTGATATGAATGTGTCCTTCCAAGTTTGCATGTCATAAACAATCCCATGGTACCATTCTACAGAGAGATGACCTCTGCCCTCTGTGTGGATTAAGTCATCTCAGGAGGAGGGCATTATAACAGCAAGTTTTCCCCCTCTTTTCTCTCTATCCTACTCTCCTCCCCTTTTGCTCCCTCCCATGAGAGAATCAACATACTGGTCCTCAACAGATGTCACGCCAGGCCCTTGAATTTCCCACTTCCAGAATCCCTTAAGAAAAGCAAATCCTTCCAGAATGAGGCTGTGATGTATAAAATAGACTAAGACAGAAGTTACTAGAGATTTTTCAAAGACTAAACATTGGCTGCTCCGTGGACACAATGTGTCTAAGGAGGTTACATCGCAGGATCCTTAAGGCTATGGTGGAATACAGATGGGCAGAGCCTTACTGTTATTGCTCTTCCACAAGTGTCAGTAGTTCCTGAGTTTTGGACTCAGGGAGACAGCAAGCAGCTCAACAGTTATTCTGCTCTGTGTGGAGATGAGCGTCAAACTGAACCAACCCTGGGATAAATGAATATAACCCTGCTGAGATTCAACAAAGGCTTTGGAAATAAAACTTGAGCTAAGTTTCACAGCACAGATAAAATCCAGTGAGACAAACAAAGGGTTTTCAGTGTGCCAAGGCAAAGGGACTGAGGCCATGGTGTACCCTGGACAGGCAGTCCTGAGCCATTCTTCCAGGCACATGGGCTGCCTTCAACCATCCTGCTGTGTTTTCAAGGTTTTCAGCTTAGCTGTAGAACACACATGGACCCCCATATGTTCTCCATGCAAACCAAATGTTGGAGTCTGGGTCATAGGCAAAAAAGTCACGTGCAGACAGGAAGCTGAGCACCACAGCCATAACTACTGGGCATGTGAAAAGTCTTGGGTTCGGTTTCCACAGAAGCCACCTGAATGTATTCAAGGGCCATTGGGAGACCAAAGGACTCAACTCCAGAAAATGTCTAGAGTTTTAAAACTTTTAGCCTGGTTTTAGTTGTGAACTCTGATTTAATTGCAAATTTCATCCACTTTCATGTTCTTCTCTCTCTCTCTCTCTCTCTCTCTCTCTCTCTCTCTCTCTCTCTCT
>JANHMN010000006.1:72621974-72635617 GCA_030674055.1 Rhabdomys pumilio
TGTGTGTGTGTGTGTGTGTGTGTGTGTGTGTGTGTGTGTGTGTGTGTGTTTGAAAACAGTTTGGATATTTGTTAGAACAAACATTATTTAGTTTTCAAATAAAAGCTTTTTTCTGAAAAAATATCAGAATACAGGGATTTTAAATACTACTATATTGTTTATGGCTTGTCTAAAATGTGTTATATTTGAAACTACTTTGTCCTATGCTCTAATTCAAACCTAGTATGGAAAAATAGCATCTATAGTGAACCTCAAAAAAATGATATAGAAAGGCTTACTCTTAAGCCTTAAGCTAGGGGCCTGGCAAGTGACAAGATGGCACAGTGGGTAAAGTCCCTTCCTGTCTAGCCTGGCAGACCTGAGTTTGATCCCCAGGATCCGCAAACCCATATGGTAGAAGGGAAAACTAAGGTCCACAAGTTGTTTTCTGCCCTCCACATGTGTGCCCCCACCTATACACATGCACACTAAGTAAGTAAAATATGAAATTGAAAACATCACAATCTCATGCATTTACAGTTGCATATCTCTGTGGATAGATGATGCAGTTGTACATCTGCTTTGTGCCGCTCCAAATGGGAGCTACTCTTGTGTTCACTGCATTGTGCCGCACATGTGACCCATCAGCTAGCTGGTCACTTACCTCAGTTATCACATTGGATGAAAGCTAGATTATACGTAGAGTTTTCTGAACTAGCTGCAGCTTCAGGCATGTGATGGGAGACTTGGGATCCAGGGCTATGCATAAAGGTGGACTATAGTACAAAAAATTAAAGATGCCATAGTGGAGGCTGAGCGAGCTCTCTAGGGTTGAGGACCCAATGGGCATTGCTATTCAGAATTTATGATATTAGAAAGTTGTTCACATTTACTCTGGAGATGTTCAGATGCCATGAGATGATAGATGTTCTGTTGACCCAGAGCTAGCCACTTGCTAATTTTCTTTTTTGAAAGACAGAAATGCCTATGGATACATTTTGTATGTAAAAGCATCGTTCATGAAAGTCTGGACTGAACAGGAAGTAAACAGAATCAGGTATGGGTCACAGGAACATATCCAGATGAGAGGGCTGGTCCAGGTTGCCAGATAGTTCCAATAACAACTGAAGGGCAAAGCAGATAGTGAAGAGCAAGAGACCAAGCTGGAGGCTGAGGTATTTGTTTATATGATGAAACTTCTAGAAATGACAAGAAGTAAAAAGTGCCCATGGGAGAGAGTGGCTGAAGCCTGAAGTGGGAGGCAAAGATGCATTATGGGGACGCTAAGCTATGGAGATGCTAATGATAGCAGTTGTTTGGTTCCTTGAATGCCATTCCATTGGTTAACAGCCAAACTACAGTGAGATATATGGAAAACTCTACCACAAATAATGCAGAGGTGGTGGCACTGCATTAGTCACAAGTCTGAAGACAGCACTCACATCCATCCCTTGCCCAGGGCAGAAGGCTGTGTCCTTTGGTGGGATCGCTGGTTGGGCCTTTACACTAACATGTGGTTCACCAGGGAAGCACAAATACAGAATCTTGTTTGTTTTTATTTTCTTTTGTTTCTGGAAAAGGGCATGGGAGGAATTATCAAATTCTTAGAACAGCATTTCTCAACAGGTAGTTTACAGAATATTGGCTCCCCGAGGAAGCACACAGTAAACTCCAGGAAAGAAATTCCATAGCTTAATAACGCTGAAGAGTCCTGAGTGGGAGGAAATGAACTTTCTTGCTACAGGATTTCTCAGGGACTTTAAAGTATGGTTGTACATCATCACCCTCCACGAGGCAGCTCTGTTATTTCCATTTGCCTTAGACTAGAAAGATAGAAGAGTATATCTAACAAGACAAAATCTGGCTCATCTCAGATGAAAGATTTTGGCCTCTAAAAACCCTTAGATAAGAAATTTTGTCCCACTGGGACACTGCCCTAATCTGGAGTGACTGTTCCTAATGCAAGTTTTCTCATAGGCTCATCAGCAGCAGAGAACCTGACCTGGACCTGATCCCACCACCTGCATCAACTCTGCATGCAAACCACCAAGGCTTTGCCAGTGTTCCTTCCACCAGTGGAAGCAATGGGTTCCTTCTTCCAAGCTCCTGCTACCTTGGACCTGAATGGCCTCTTTCCAGGAAGGCAACAGAACTGAGAGAACTGGGACCAAATCAGAGATTCCAAATTGGTCTGGTCTTGTCACAGAATAAGACGATGAGAGAAAGCTACACTGAGCATGAAGAGAGAGCCTGGAAAAGGCCCACTAAAACCTGATGGCACAGTGTGGGAAGCAGAGTGTGGCATGGACAGGCTCAGTCCCAGTAGTGCTTCCAGGCCTCTTTGTTCATAGGCCAGATCCTGACTGATGGGTCCTTGGATCTAGCGGCACAAGAATAACTGGGCTTGGACTCCAGGAACACAAAAGCTATGCTTTCAGTCTGGACACTGAATAGGAGTCCACAGAAGACAAGAGGCATCATTATCCAAACACTTAGGCATGAGCTCAGTAGCAGCCAACCGCCTACAGGCTCTTGGCAAGTGCAGTTCAGATTTACATAGACTTCGAAGGCAAGACTGTCTAGGCTTGCTCTCGATCTCTCTCAACTGAGTGCGGTAATGTACTGTCTTCATGTCTCAACCCCAGTTCAAACTGTACCTCATCCTGCCTAAGAGGCAGATTCTCATCTTTAAGATGATTGCCAAGCACAGGTCTTGGACCACAGAGATGGTTATAAGAATACAGAGATGCTAAGGTTTGCCAAACTGTAACTCAGTCATAGAGCATTGCTTAGTCTTCTTGAGGCTTAAGACCCTAAGTTCAGTACAAAGCAATGGAGGGGGAATTAATGTATTTTTAGGTTTTACTATCATTTGAAAGATTCTCAGTCCAAACACAAGGAAAAGTCTCTGACAGCTCAAAGTAAAAAAACCAAGTTCATCATCTTAAGAAAGGAAAGAGTTAGCCCCAGACCCCAGGGTGCTGACTAAGAACCCTTAACATCAACAGTATGAAAAAACATCAACTGGCTTTATAGCAGCCATCCACACCAAGACCAGGACCTCTCCTTTAAGTACTTGCACATGGCAAGAAGAACTAAACAGAAACTACATTCATACCCAGGCTTAACCCACAAGTCTGATGCCTCTGCATCCCAAGTATCCCCACTTCTCCAAATCAAAGCCTTCTTGGGTACCCAGTAGCCCAGCACCACTACTGGGCCTGCCTGCATGGACAGGAGTGAGCATGCTCTCTCTTCTGGTGTTTCCATGAGTCCTGGAGCTATTCTTGCCTGTGAAAGAAGAGGGTAATTGGAAGAGATGCATGACATGCACCAAGAATTGTTTAATGCCTGCCATACGGTCATTGGCCCCTCAAGCACCATCACTGTGTCTTCCAGTCTCTTGTCACCATCACTGGCTCCCAGAACTTGTAGGAAATATAGTTCCAGGCCAGTCACTCAATGTTCTAAAGAAATAGAGTTGGGTACTGGGAAAATGTGTTCTGAGACCTTTGCCCTGAGATGGAGCTGGAAAGCATTGTTCTGGCTCCCACTCCCAACTGATAGGAGTCACCCTTTCCTCAAGGACTAGCCATGCACAAGCCCTTACCTGCTCCACTCCACGGTCCCCAAGGATGCTGAAGGTTCCCACTGTATGGAGCTCTGTGCAGTCCCCTGAGAGACGATACAAGACTATAGGGCCAGTCTGTGTTTAGACAACATGGCCCTGGGGTGGAACAAACAGTGTGAGCCCAAATACCACATGCCTCACTCTGGACATCTTGGAGACCATGAGTCATCTAATAATGCATGGCACTTGATGTCCAGGGAGCCTAACGGTAAATAGTGATGAAAATAAAGAAAAACATCACACACCAAAATTAACCAGGTCCAAAGTCTATATGACTCAATCAATTTCTAAACAGCATTTGTATTTACTTGCAAAGGTCTTTAGAATGATAATGTTTATTAAAATATTTTAAGTATACAGTAATTTAATCTGTTATATATTTTGTGTGTATTTGTATAAATATGACCTTAAAAATCAGAGGCAATGGCCCTTGTCTTTGCCAGCCTGCCTGTGTGTGTGTCTATCAGCAGGCCTGAATGCCTACCCCCATGTACTCTGTGTGCCAGTCTGGGTGTGTGTCTATACCAATCTCTGTGTAGCCCATGTGTCCTGGTGTACTTGGGTGCCTGCCTGCCCAGCAAAGATGGTGGTAACCTTCACTTGGAGTGAATAAATTATGACGTATCTGCCTGTAGTCTCTTGTACTTTCCTCAGCGGCCTGTCTCCCTCTTCACTTCCTGGCCGCTAAGTTTGGACCCCAGAACCCCAGAGTCCCTTGAATTATTACTTACTTGCTGTTGTTCTTAAACTGACTCATACATTTTAACAAATTTGCTTTGAGGCACCTATACAATCTTCATCAATGGAGAATCGATACCATTAGTCTTCAGGAAGTGGCACAATACATAGAAACTCACTGAAGACAATACATTGCTTAATCTTGCTCTAAACAGGTCAAGGTGAGCGCCTGGGCCCTAGCCAAAGTAATTCTTCAGGTTTCCATAGATCCAATCTAAGACTGGGGAAGCTTAGCCCATCTACTGAGATCCCTCCTGGCTTGTCTGAGAGACCAGGTTCATTCATAGAAGACCAGAATCAAACTTTCCTCTCTCCAGATTCTAGACCTTTCTCGGGACCTGCTCCTAGACATTGCTGCCCCACCACTGAGTAGTGCTCATGGAGGAAATTCTCCATCAGTGTAGAGCTCACTCATTCCCAGGGGCTCATGGGTTTCTACTGCTGCTGTTGTAGAAGAAGAAAGGCAGTGGGCTACTGGCCACGGCTTCCCATGTAGTGAGCATTTTCTCTAAAATTCCAGATGGAAAGTACCACGTGAAAAGGCTTAGCTCCCATAGTCCAGCCACACTTCATTTAAAAAAAAAAAAATTGCACTCCGTAGAATGACTCACAGTATCTATAATATTCACATTCTAACCTAACAGAAAATCATCGGTGTTGTGTGGATATGGAGAAACTGAGACCCTGTGTATCACTGGCAGAAACATATAATGGTTTATTCACTGTGGGAAATGTGAAACGTCCTTAAAATAACAAAGCATAGAATTACCATTTGATCTACAGATTCCACTTCCAGGCACGGACACAAAGTAACTGACAACAGAGTCTCAGAGTAAAACTTGCTCAGCCTCCTTCACAGCAGAACTACTCACAGCAGCCAAGGAAAGGAGCGGTTCAAATGCTCAAAACGCTATATGCTTACAAAGGAATACTATTGCACTGTAAACATAAGTAAAATCCTGACATAAACATCACAGCTTGGTTAGGCCAGTGCTCTGCCACTGAGCCACACCCCTAGGCAACCCCACAACTCAGATGAACCGTGAATAATTGTGGGAAATGAATATGGCAGATAGAAAAGAATAGGCATTGGTTATATTTATACAAGAGAAGCAGAAAGTGAAATACTGTTGGCTCTGTGTCGATGACAGTGGGAAAGGATTATTTGCTAGGATACAGATTTATAAGTCTAGATGGGTGTTAGTGATTACACAGTATGAATTTGTGTATTTGATGTTCAGGACTGTGTACTTTAAAATGAACAGAAGGCATAGATAGATAGATAGATAGATAGATAGATAGATAGATAGATAGATAGATAGATAGATAGATATATCCACAAATACCAGAGATCAGCAGTTAATCACAGAGCATTAGAGTCCTTTTATACCAACCCAAGGCTTTCTTCTCGACTGAACTTGAACTGAATTTAGGACCTAAGTAACTCGTTATCATGGGAAACCACATATCACTGTCATTTAAAAATTTTTAAGAAAAGAATCTACAACGGATCTAGTCACTGTGTAGAAGAGGATGGTACAGCTCAGACAAAACTAAATGGCTCTCCCAACACCACATATAGCAAGTGTGGCTTAGAAGGTCATCGTCTGCCTCCTGCCTGGACAAGCCCTGCTGGCTCTGCTGGCCCTTCTCGCCCTTCCCTGTTTTCTTTTGCTTTGAGACTCCAGATGCTGGCCTCTGGTTCTCCTGCTCAGTCCCTTTCTCTGTGATGTAGTACCCTTTCAAAGAGTAATAGAGCTTCTAAGACATTTCTCTTCGAGTAGTGTTAGATTTTACAGGAAAAAGAAAATGAATATAAAGTGTTGAATGTTTTTCTTTCTAAATAAATTAAAATGTGAGTCGATTGAAAAACAAACAAACAAAAACAAACATTAAGTCATCAGTTCAAAAAGATAGCATGGAAAAGATCCTTTGTAATGGAACCTGGGGAGTGTGGCAGGATAACCTCCTCACAGTGCTCCTTGTGGGGCATTTGTTAGCAGATACTTGATGACACAGTGAGGACCAAGGCCATCACCAACATGTGGGGTCACTGCTGAATTTGAGAAATGACTCGTTCCCATCATCACAAAGTCATGCGGGACAGTTTTGTGACCCTGAAATCCTGCTTGTTTCTCTTCTTACCTATGATTAGACACTCCAAAAGTTTTGACCAGGGGCCTTTTCCCTACCTTCTCTGTTCTCTTTGTGGAATTAACTTTGACTCTTCTCCTTGCTCTCTGACGCAAAGGCCATGAAAGGGAGGAGGACATTATGACAGCTTGGAGGCACATCTGTGAGGAGCACAGACTCTCTGGCTGTGGGGATCTATCTTCAAGTCCTCTGACCCATACAAGGTGAATGGCAAAAATAATGACCTGGTGAGCCAGCAGCCATGCCCACAGAAGAAGCCCTTCTTTGTAGTCAATCTGGGAAAGTCCTTTCTCTCTCTTTTCACATCAAACAGGTCTTCCCCTCCCCCATCCCTCTGCTGCTTTGATGTCTCTCTTCTTGACCTGGGTCTTGGTGCTGGTGGGAAGACAGTCGGAATCAGACCAGATCTGCTGATCGCTCACAGAGTGATGGAGTTTATTGTTTGAGGTCAAAGTTCAAAGAACTCATTACAAGTTTCTTTTAAAATATAAAATTATCTCCTTAATTAAAAATTCACAGGGCTAGAAATGACCTGAAGCCTGGCCTCCAGTAGCTCCGTAGGGGAGTGTGGAGAAGTCTAGGGAAGTAAGTCACAAGCCAGCAGTGTGGCAAAGGGGTGGGGGTGGGGTAGGAGGTGATATTGTACTGTGTGGTGTGTGGAGTAGCATATGGTCCATAGCACCGTTGACAACCATGGCTCATCTTTCATCTGATAACAAAAGGTGTCAAGTTCTGCAGCCTGTGGCAGGAACTGGACTGCATGAAACCCTCCAGCCCCAGGCTGCCTATCCCACACTGCTAGCCATCTCTCCTCTTTCTGCTTATGATCTCCACTCTCAAGCCCATGCAATGTCTTCTTGCACATCCAGATACCAGCCATGAGCTCTGGATGTGAAGACTGGAACAAGCCAGCGACCACACCTCCATCAGCTCCATGGAAAGCCCCACATGGCCAGTCACGGGGGCACTGCCAACCACTAGCACTGACAAGTTCACCCTTGCAGGAATACAGCCCAGCCCAGCACTCAAGACTGCTGCAGCCCAGCCCAGGTAGCTGCAACCAGCTAGCCCCTCCTGGATTTCTGTTGTTGTCTGTTCAAACATCTGTAACAATGCCATAGACTCAGGCCAGGGATGTGGCTCCGTGATACAGAATTTGCCTGCATTCTTAAGGCCTGCTGTTTGATTCCAGTGCAGGAGAAAAGGGGAGGGAGAGGCAGAAAGATAGACTGTTTGAGGCATGTCTTGACTACATACTTTTCCTCAAAACGCCTCAAAAGGAGATGAAGGGTGGGCAGAAGGAAGGAAAGGAAGCAGGATGGAAAGAAAGAGAGAGGGACCAAAAGGCTTACTTATGTAGGCTGACTTACACACAATGGAAGATTATTTCTCAGAGCTCTAGAGTCTAGAAAGTTTAAGATCATGGTGGCATGATGACATAGTGAAGGTCTGCCTCCTGGCTCATAAATGCCTATCCTATTGCTGTCCCCTCATATGACAGAAGGAGCTAGTGAGCTCTTCAAAGCCTCTTTTCTAAGGACACTACCCTGGATCATGAAGCTCTATGTTCCTGGCCTATTCATTTCCCCAAGTCCTCACACCGTTGTGCTGAAGGGTTATAGGCAACCACAACTCAATGCCCCACAGGCAGGGGGAGTGTGAACTACAGAGAGCCCCACCACCTCTGTCTTACCTCACTCTGTTACTGGCCACATGGGCAACAGAGAGAACAATATTCAGGGAGAAAAAAAAGACTGAAAGAAATTGAAGAATTTGTGAGAGCTGGCGACAACAAAGAAACTGCAGTGGAAAACAAAATGCAGAGACAAGGCGAGAGGCAAAGATTATTTCCCAAACAGTTGGGCATTCTTCATCTCCCTGCTGCCAATCTCCAGCTTGTCTGAGTCTCCTCTGGCAACATGCTTCAAGGCATGAGTGAGGCTGTGAACAGACACTTGGCTCTTCCAGGAATAGGAAGCCCTTGGTTTTGTTACAAGTCGCTAGAGCACTCTTCTTATTCAGAAAAAAAAACCTGAGGGTCTGTTGTGTGCGGTTATTGAGTCTGTCTAGATCAAGAAGAAAGAGGCTGAGCCCTTGAGAAGTTTAAACTAGGGGATGCAATATTTGAGCAACTGGCTGTTGCAGGTAAGTCTTCCCAGGAGGCACAGTCTCCCCTGAGAGGACAGACAATGACTACGCAGTCTGTTTCACAGTGGCAGTAAAGAGTTGGAAGCCCCCAAGGTTATAAGGAGGTCACCCTAGACTTGGGTTTTAAGGGAAATGCAATGAAGCCACAGGACATTAGCAGGATGCCAGAGACCACAGGCTATTTGGAAAAATTAAAGAATCTGAGTCACAGCTGGACAAGAGGTAAAGCTGGGGAGGTAAACTGAGGCTGCAGTGAGATGGGCTGGGCTTGGATCAGAAGATTCTATGGAGCATGAGGGATGTCTGCAAGCACTTGACTTAATATCGAACTCCACCGAAATTATTATAAGGTAATTATCGGGATGCCTCTTCAAACGCAAGCTCCTACAGTCTTGCATTTTCTCAAACAGCTGGCTCCACAAGCAACACAGACTGTCAACTTCATTGGACACTGAGTCTTGCCCTTGGAGAGAGCACTGGAGTCACAGACGAGACACAATATGAATAAATTGCGTGATCGGGAGACATTTAATCTGGGCCCAAATCCATTTGGTCGTGAGGGTGATTTATCAGAAAGCAAACACACTGCCAAGATACGGGAGGAGGCGGCTCCTGGAGTTGATTTAAGTGCCCAGCAGAACGCTAACGTCACTGCAGATCTCCCTGGAGCCAACACAGCTCCTGGGCAGCTCACGGCTTTCCCTGCACCCGACTAGACTCTCTGGTAAAGGAACTTCATCTTTCAGACCACCCTACCGCATGCGCAGCACCAACCAACCAGAAAGAGTCTGGGTCGGTGGAAGTTGTTGCAAGTTCCCCAGGCTGTACTGATGCGACTTAAATTCTGAACAGTGACCTCATCTAGAGGCCACCCGGGTGTTCTTGGAGACACTGGGCGCCACTGGGACTGAAGAAATTAATCACCTGCAGTTTCTAGGCCCAGGAAACTTCACGGCTCCCATGGTTCAAGGAACATCCTGCCTAAATATTATTCTGCACCAGGCGTTTACAGCCTTCTCTGTTGCCTCTAGATTCTGGCTCTGGGCCCCCACCACACTCTGGGGGAGGAAACCCCAGGGTGTCCCACCATCCCATCCAGCTTCTCAGGTGACATCAGGCCCAGCCAAGGAGAATCCCAATCTCCCTAGCTATGGAGCGCCTTGCCGCCTGTGAGACACATTAGACCCTCGGGGCAGGACCTGACATTGTTTTGTAACATAAACGCTTTCCACCCAGGGTGAGTGACTCAAGGGGGGTTGACTGTGGAGTCGGAATAGTCCCTATCATCTGTTATTGTAGCCTCCCGTTCTTCCTCCTGATTACAGTGCTCAACATAATCTATGGCACTAGGTGATAAACCCGCAGCACTCAACTTATAAGCAAACAATTCCTGTCTTTTTTTAGGGACTTATCTCCTCCAGCAGTCAAAGGAAAACTGTATTTAGTGTCTCTCTGGCGTCTAATCCGTTTTTTCCTCCTCCTCCTCCTCCTTCTCTTTTGACACAGAGACAGATTTTATGTTGGGTAAAGGAACAGAGTTTAGCTTCTTCCTGGATCATAACAAACAGCTTTATACGGAGGGACAGGCTGAGCATCCAGGGCTGGTTGAAGAGAGAAAAGCGCTGGCAAGGTTGGCTGGCGGCAGGGTCTTCCTGCAGCCTGATGATGTGTCTGGAAGCCCAAGGCACAAGTGGGGAAAACAGAGATGATGTTGGGAAATGGAATGGCTGAGAGGCGAGAGACCAATGGCAGGCCTGTGTCACAACCCTCAGCACCTTTCCCAGGATCAGAACTGCAGCCCATAGGAAGGCTGCAGCTTTGCTTTCACACAGCATCTTCAACACATTTCACAACATCCTCATAATGATCCCCTAAGGCAGGCTGAGGTCAGAACTGCTCTCAGTTTTTATGTGAGGAAATGTGAGTAAACACGAGGCCCTGAAAGCCAGTTTCCTTATGCTCTGACATTAGCAAGTATTCATTTGGGGCAAACTCACTTGCACTCCACACAGTAAACCCACACAGCCTTCCCCAACGTTGTGAGTACTTAAGAGGAAACACAAACATGTGGCCCAGACTTTTCTCTACAGTTATTTATTCTATTATTCCTCTATAGATGTGGCTAATTGCTACTGAGAAAACAATCTTAGCACTTTAGAAGGAAAACCAAAATTAATTAGGAGTTCAAAGGTGAAGCTTTCATTTAATTGTTTTCTGGACTCCACTTGCAGAAGGTAGGACTCTAAACACAAACTGACAAATGGGCTCAGCTTCCTTCTCAAATCTTTTGCCACCACAGGGAGTTCGCCCCACAGGGTAGCTGCTTTCCACCTACGGGTACAGGACAGGAGTGTTACTGAAGAAGGAAACTAGGGGTTTACAAATAAGGGTTCCATTTTCATTTTATTTATATACTTCTGAGTGTGTGTGTGTGTGTGTGTGTGTGTGTGTGTGTGTGTGTGTGTTTAGGTGTGGCTATGCATAAGAGGACAACTTGCAAGAGTCAGTTCTTTCCTTCCTCCATGTGGATCCCCAGAATTGAACTCAGATCACCAGACTTCTCAGCTGGTATCTTTACAAAGCTGAACAACGCCACTGGCCTCAAAAGAAATTTTAACTACAAATTCAGATGTGCAGTGCCTCCCGTTTCATAATCATTTCGGGTGACTAAAGGTTTCCTCTGCAGGACAAATGGCTTGTCACACACTTCTCAGAACAAAGTGCACTGGCCATTCGGGATAAGGTCGTTTGCCTGATGGTCTGAAATGGATTTTTAAAGATGAGATCCATTCTTTATTCCAAATTTCAGATCAACTTGACACAGCAGAAACACTACAACCACACTGTGCCCCTCTCCACAGGTAAGTTCTCCCCACGCTTAGCTCTAAGGGAGTATCTTCTAGAATGAAGATGGTTCTAGAAAGCAGTGTACATGGTAGACCCAGCAAGAAGCAGACAAAACAAAGCAATGTCCTTGGTGCTTCGTGTGTGTCAGATGGAAGGCAGAACCAGGCAAGACTTTGGAATGTGGGGACCATGACATCTCACCCCAAACAGAAGAAACCACTGAAGTTAGACCCAAACCTGGGTCCTCAAGAGTGACAGGAGCTGGCAGCCATCCTTGGGTCAGAGGACAAGGCCCTGCTCTGCCCTTGAAGATCTTATCCATGGCCATGAGGGAAAAGATGACTAAAGGCTATAAATCCCACGTACAGCAGTAGCAAAAGCCTACAGGGTCTAGAATTTACCTTGTGTGTGATATTATAGTTCATGAAACTGTTCACGATGAAAGCAACCCTTGGAGGAGAAATTTGAAAGATTTTTCTAGGCAGAGAGTTGCTAAATGTTAAAGAAATACTTTGAGCAAAACTGAAGAAGATTGTGATGGGTGTATCAGGGGTCACCCAAACAATGTTACACCCTACCCCTGGGACCTGTAAATGTAGCCTTATTTGGGGAAAGAGTCTTTTCAGGTGTCATTGGGTTAAGTACCTTAGGATGAGATCATACTGGATAATCCAGGTGAGTGCCAAATCAATGACAAATGTCACACAGAGAACAGAAAAAGGTCGTGGTACACTGGAGAAGCCAGCAGAGCCAGAAGGAGCTTTTCAAAGGGTGAGACTCCATGGATTTCTTGATATTGGCGTCAAGAACTGTGAGGGATAAATTTTTGTGGGTTCAGAACCTCAGACTTATAAGAGTTTGCTGTGGCCACAGCCCCTGGCAGAGCTATAGGAGTGTCAGTCTCTACTAGATCTGTATGTCCCCAGGTCCATTCCTTACCCTTACCCTTACCCCTTACCCTTACCTTGTTTCCAAAACATCATCCATCTGTGCTGTGCTCTCACGTGGTATGGCCTCTGTGTCTGTCTATGTCTCAATCTCTTTTCCTAAGAGAATGCTACCTAAATTTGATTGGAACCCACCTTAATGAAATTGTCTTGACTGTTAGCTTTAAGGACATGTGTCGAAATACTGTCACATTCTAGGACATAAGCTTTAGGGATCAGTGGTAGAGTGGTTGCCAAGTATGTACAAGAGCCTAGATTAAGTCCACAATACAAGGAACAAGGAAGGAAGGAAGGAAGGAAGGAAGGAAGGAAGGAAGGAAGGAAGGAAGGGAGAAAGGAAGGGGAGAAGGGAAGGAGGGAAGGAGGGAAGGAAGAAAGTAATGAAGGAATAAGAAAGAAGGGATTTCATTATTAACACAACTCTGTAAGTGTTCACAGGGAAATGAAACCCCTAAGTTGAAAGTCTGCACATTTTGAAAGGAATCAAGTAAGTTCTTCCTACAGCCTAACCTTCCACACCACAGTGCAAACATATGGTATCTGGTCTCCTTTTTGTTATGTCCTTCAGGAGATAAAAACAGTACTCAGGACATGCAAAGCGTCATTGCAAGGAAAGGGAAAAATCTAAAGGAAACAAGGGAAACTGCCTAGGAGGCTGTGTTCTATACAGAACAGCCATTTCTGTGTGCTAGCCACATGCAGCCCACAGCCCCTCCAGTGCCGTAGTCCCAGGGAGCCATATCCACGTGTCTGCAGATGAGCCCCCATTTATTAATATGGGACTCTGCAGGGTGCGGTGCAGTAAATTGTAATTCACGAAATTTATAAACTGAGATAGGACTTGCAAGAGGTCCTGTGAATTGTAACTCTCTGGACCTGACAAATGAACTCCTTTGAGCAGCGATAGCTTTAGCAGAGTGAGAGAGATAAATCAACTGGCTGTGCTGTGACAAGAAAGCAAGCCTTTTTATTGGTCTATGGTTCTGGAGAAAGGTTGATTAAGTCAGATTTGGAATCCCCCACGGCTGTTTTACAAGCTGCTCTATCCTGGAGACCCACAGCACGCCCCTCCCCCCGCACCCCCCGCCCCCTACTCCGTACCCCCCCACCCCACCCCACCCCACCCCCGCTCCCATATTACCATAATCTTCATGGAAAAATGAAGAGTGAGTTACACAGTGTTTAGAATAAGAAACAAA
>JANHMN010000006.1:72635627-72674321 GCA_030674055.1 Rhabdomys pumilio
GAGAGAGAGAGAGAGAGAGAGAGAGAGAGAGAGAGAGAGAGAGAGAGAGAGAGAAAATACTTGAAGTTGCTGAACCCATTTTATGAGAATATATTTAGTATAAATGAGACTGGCCAGAAGTCAGCTTGTGAACTCATTACGTCAGGGTTTACTTGGCAAGCTAAAGGTCAGTCCTACAATGCAGTGGGTAGCAGTTAAACAGCAGACACCAGAACAAACTGCTTTTAATTATATTTATGTCCTGAGAGAATCAATTTGCTATCAAGGAACTAATGTGCTAATTACACTCTGGCCTGTCGGCTGAAGCAAGGCCCCCAAAGACTTCAATCTAGGAAACAGTTTGGTTTCAGCAAGTCGTTAGGTTCATTTTAAAACAGAGCCTTCAGACTCAAGATGCCAGATAGTCAAGGTTTGTCTTCCTTCCAGTTACCAGGAAGGAACTATTTAATTCAGAAATGTGTTTGCAAAAACCCACACAGAAGAAAAGGGCAGGCATGAAAACCCATGCTGGTGTGCGTCTCTGTGCTGGGCAGTGAGCTCCGGGTCTGTCTTCCAGAGTGGGATTACCATGCTTGTGCTTCAGTGCCAAGACCGCTGCTCAAGGCACACCCCCACCTATAGTCACACAGCAGTAGTTAGAAAAGGCAGGAATTAAATGGCCTTTAGGTTGATAGAATCTTTACACACGAAACAGTTCTCTTCGTGTCTGCAGTCTCTCTGCTTCAAGACACAGACTTCCTCCGGTCCCAATTTTGTCTATCTCCGGGAACTTCCTTCCTCCTCCCAGGGCACCTGAAACTGCTCCTGTCCTGACTATTAGGCAGGAGTATTATGTCTCAACAGACAGGAACGCTTGCTTGGTCCCCCTCTTTGACTCCCATGAAGCAGAGCCTGCAGGGACATGGGACCTTTGCCAGTTTCAGAAGCTGGCTGAGCCAAGGTGGAGAAAGGCAGGTCACAGCCTTGCTGCGGCCGCAGACCTGAGCAATTTGTTGGAGCCACAGGAAACTTCCGAAATGTCTTTCCCAGAAGCTGTGGCTCCAGAAGGAGCCTCGGAGTGTTTGTGTGGCCGCAGGGCACCGGCATCAGAGCCCAGGACTACCCAGGTTCCCTGCGGCAACTGGAGCAAGAACTTCAGGGGGCCAGCATTTAAACGACTGCAGTGAAATCTGACTTCAAAACACAAATCCAGGGGATGTCCACTTCCGGAACTCTCTGGTTTGGGTCAATCACCAAGATTCCTGAGTTGGAGGCAGGGCAGGGGCCGAACTTCTCTCCTGTGGAGATGGTTATGGCTCACCCTCCCCCACCTCGCTCTGCCTGCTCAGGCTGAAACTCTGTGGTCTTCCTCAGAGGAGCAGGTTTTAAAGGCTTCCTCTATCTCACGTCTCCCAGATTCAACCAAAATCGTCCTCTCTTCCTCTTAGTTTAGACCAAAACTTGAATCCAAGTCTGCCAAGGGGGCTGTTAATGTGCCGATTGTGATCGATGGGTGTGGGGACAGGATTTCTGTTTTTCTAACAGGTTCTGAGAAACGATGGAGCTGTTGGTTTGGGAATCAGTCATGAATGACAAAGTCCAGTAGACAAGCCTCCTCCTAAGGCTGATGTTGAAAACCTAAGGCTGCTTCCCCAGCAGACCTTTCCAGGCTACCTGCCATAGGCTCCAGACAGACAGCCTCCATCAGTCAGCTGACAAGGACATGTTAGCCCAAGCTCAACCCTGGTACTTCCACAAGTACCGTGTCCACTCTCAACAAGGCATGCATCTTCTTTGCCACTGGAATCCTAACCCCTGATAAGCCCAAGTTTTCCCACCAAACCCACTGTCTTCCTGACAGGAAAAGCTGAGTTCCAGAGTATAGCACACAGAGCAGACTGCTGTCTCAGGAAATTTCAACCCCAGGGATGGTGTATGAGGGACAGAGACAGATATAGGCCACCATTTTCCTCCAAAGCCACAAGCTCCTTCGAGCTGCCTGGGCTGGGTCCACTGCTCTTTGGAAGCACCATACTCCAAAACAGGACATCCATAGATGTTAGGATGCAGCGATATCATGCTGAACACCTGTGTGAGAGAATCTGGCTGGTACAGGTAGAGTTTGGTTTTTCCTGCCTCACCTTGGTGATGCCGACTGCCAGCTACTGAAAAGCAGATTCCAAACGTGATACTTTTCTATTGGTAAACACTCACCGGGGAAATGACTGCAGGACCCTTAGCCATTCTTGGTCAAGGATGAAGTAAATAGTCAAAGGTTTTTCTCTTCACGAATGCCCCTAAGAAGGCCTTTCTGAAGCTCTTCCCGGTCTTTCTGCTTTACTGCAGACACTGAAACTGTACCAGGGTTTTCTGGTTATAAAACCTCTACAGATCCTGGTACCTCACAAGGAATGCCGATCACTGGGGATAGAATAGAAATTCCCATCTTATCTATCCTGTTTGCAGAGGGGGGATGTGGCATGGGTCAGTATGCACTGGGACATTGGGGGTGCGGGGCAGGTAGCCTTGCAAAGTATAGTGGGTTTTCTCTCCCCAAACTTTGCTGTCTGTTGTTTTAAAGGGAATTAGGTAAAGGAATTTTAGGATCACTTGTATTTCGAGAGATAAGATTGACTACAGGCAGTTGTATTTTCTGATGATGATGATGATGATGATACATAGTTACAAGTAGTCTCATATTTAATCAGCCTGAGTAATCAGAAATACATCTCCTTAGGGCTTGCACTAATAACTGGATGAAACGACTGCTTCAAGAAGCTATTCACAGAGTTAGCAACAGGTCTCAGACTCACTCAAGCCCAGTCTTTAGAGACCTACTAGATGTGAAAGCGAGTCTCTCAAAAGGAGCAAATGCTAACTCCAGCTTCCCCTCTTAGAAGCAGCAAAGTGTATCGCTGGAGCGTAAGTCAGGTACAAGTCTGTCTCAGAGTCTCCAAGATGCAAAGCAGAGTTCATCCAGCCTCTTCTTTGGCAAGAAGCACACATCACAGGCCATTGATGCATATCACAAAGGTCTCATCTAAATATCCAGTGAGGCTTCAAGTTTCTAAAAAAAAAAAAAATCAATTTATCTTGATGATGTGTCTGCTGCCACTGAGCAGCTTTCTAATGCTAGGTTTACCTTGTAAGAAATCTGGAAAATGGGTATGCGGACTGTTCCACCAACCCGCAGGGGCAATATGACAGTTAAATCAATCTGTCCCTTGGCAACCTCCACGTCAACTCACAAAGAGATGAGCACGCTGGAGGCAATCACTTCTGCAGGTTTGAGGTTCAGCTACGTTAAAAAATGAGAAAAAGGATAACAGTGGACATTTTTAAAGGAATCAGAATCACCTCCAGTTTTGCACATGACTCCCTAAATCTCTCCCTGTGGCTTCCCAGTCAGTAGTCCTCAAACAGGTCCTGCCATTACACCTCATCAACCCTATCAGAGACACTGGCTGACTTAGATAGCCTGTCTTTTCTGCACCCCAACTCCTTTTCTCCCCCACTGGTACACCCCTAAGAAAGGAGCCACCATTTTGTCTCAAGTTTGAATGACTGAGAAAGGTCAGGGAAGGAGACAGCACCCGTCAGAGAGTCTATGACTTCCTGTCGTACTGGAATGGGTGGAGATCTGTGACCCCAAATGTAGAAGTTTCACCTCTCTGGAAGCCTCCTGAAGAGGTAGCAGGACCTGAGCCAAAAATCAGAGCCAGGACAAAGCTTTGCCAAGAATCGGTACAGCAACTCAGTGTTTCCCTGAGTGACCCAATGACCAAAGAACCCTCCTGGAGCACGTTATGAATGAATGTTCCAGAATCTGGAAGGCAGCATTGCAGGGGATTGTGAGACTGAGTTTTAGCCCAGCAGATTGGCTCTAATAACTGAAATTAAAGTATCAAACGGAACACGAGTTCCTCATGCCCTACCACGTGGTGTCACGCTTACCGGCATGCTATCTTTCAGGAACATTATTTAAGATAGTTCTGCTTTCCTTGGAGACTTCAGAGTTTAGAAGGAATGGTTCTAAGGATCAGCACAAGCTTTCTGAAATTACTTCCTCCCCTCACCCCCAGTGAGAGTCTACACAGGGAAATACCAACCTAGCAAATATTTCCTCTATAATCTGAAACTCAAGCCCTGAAACCACCAGTCCACCCTCAACACATCCCAACAAACCTTGGGCATAAGAGCTTTTATCTTTCTGCTGTCCACAAAGGAACATCATAAACAAGCCAAGAGACAGATGCCAAGCTTCACAACTAGCAAACACAGCCGGCAAGAAGCAATGCTGAGCCATTCTAACCAACAAAGGCTCGTGGAGGTGTCATTGTCTTTAGTTTACACTGAAAAAAAATTGAGAGCCAGATGATGTTAACCAACTTGCTAAACACATCACACAACTGGGTCAAGAGCTGGGATTAGAATCCAACTCTGGGGCTGAAGTGGTCAGCATGCGTGAGGACCCAGGTTCAGTTCCACAAGGCTACGGAGCCTCAGTTATCTATCTGGAGTCATTCAGCAATGTGCCCCTGTTTCTCAGGCACACGTGTAAAGACTTTAAAGCGTGATCATTATCGTGTTTGCTTAACTCTCGGAGAAGCAGTGAATTCTACTAGTCCACTGAGCTGTGGCTCAGATTGGCTCACTTAATGTGATGATTGGGGTAGGGCCTTGGCTACAGGCTATGATGTAACAGATGCTGTGTTATACTTTGATGTTTAGAATTTGCCAGAGCTTTGCTTCAGCACTCCAAAAAGTGCCATAACTTTGTCACATGCTCCTTCTGCAGAAGCAAATGGCAGGGGATTGGTTGTCACCAGTCTGAAGGTCACCACAGGCTTGGAAAATACCAACCCTTTCCTGGAGGCCAGGAACAGGTACTATGTACGCTTACCACCTCACAACCAGAGGCACCTCTCTCTACTGTCTGTCACTGCAGATTCCTGAGGTCAGCCACAGGTTTCTGGAAAGGGGAGCCCTCTCTTATACCTTTGAGCTTCAGCTGAGCTTCTAGCAGGCGGTCAGAGATCTCACAGAAGGATTTGTGGGCAAGCAAGGCTCATCTGTATGAGATGAACCTTCTCTGAGCTGGTCCTCAGCAGCAGCCAGGTTAGGAACCAACTTCAACCATCAGTTTGGCAGTCAGGGTCACACAGGGCAGGAAAGTGTGGGGATACTCAGGCTGTCCAGGGCCAGATGAGTCATTCAGGGACTGGCCAGCTGGACCACAATTCTCTTTCTTGAGTCTGTTCTATGCAGTGTAAAGATTTGGGACCAATGCTGGCACCCAATTATGAAAATCACAGAGGCTTCTCCGAGGCCCAGGATTGTTGAAGGGTCGCTCTGCCCCATAGAGTTTGCCTAAAACTTTCAACATGTTAGAGAATCACTGAGTTGTCTTGGATTGACTTCTGGGTTAGTGGATCTCAATCTATGAAACAAAGCCTCAGTGGGGCCCTGTTAGTGTGACATTAAAGCTATTGTTCAGATCATTAACACCTCTTCTAGAGGTGACAGACTCTAATTGAATCCAGTCGATTAGAATCCAGTCTTAGCTTGGCACAGTTGCTGTAACAGAATACCATAGGCTACATAGTTTATGACCAACAGAGGCTCATTTCCCATGATTCTGCAAGGTAGGCTGTCCAAGGTTAAGGCACCAGTAGATACTGTGCCTGGTGAGGGTCTGAATTCTGGTCCTGGAAGGAATCTTTGTGACGTATCCTCACTTGTTGGGAGGAGTGGTCTCACTCCTGGGGCCTCTTTTACAGGGGCACTATTTCTCTTCCTCAGGGTCTTGACCTCATGACCTAATCACTGCCCCAAACGTCACCTATCACTTTGGGTGTTAGCGTTCTAAGAGAGTTTTTGAGAGGCACGACTATTCAGTTCCCATCACAAACCTCTTTGCTTTGTCTTTATCCCTTCACACCCTAATTCCCTGATTAATGAGATGTGCAGTGTTTTAGCAGAGAGAGCTGTTTTGAAAGCAGGTTGAAAAGATTATACCTCAGCACAGAGCTCAGCATATCATGAGACCCCAGCAGAGGCAGGCCGGTTTCCTGGATCCACTGCCACGGCTTCCAAGTGCTCGCAGTCTAAGAAAGGAGAAAGAGCATGCTACTCCCCATCGCCCACAGTGAAACAGAAACTGGACAGGGCCATAGAGATATTAGGTTGTTTCTCAAGCTATGCTGAGGAGGGAATGTTCCAGTCCTCAAGCAGCAATGAAAGATCATGCATTGACCTATGGGGGGGTACAGTTGATGAAGTGGCCATCGCTGCTGACTACAGAGGCAAAGCTTCAAGTTGCAAGGCTTGGACTCTCCAGACAGCCATCTGCAGAGAAGATGACTGGGGCTGAGGAAACCCATCAATTTCCCTTCCATTTCAATCTGAAGAGGAAGCTTCCTTGGCCCAGAAAGGGTCACTCCTTGTTGCAATAATATCTGACAGGAAAGTGACTTGAAGGTTCACTTGGGCTTAACTAGGAAATAATACCAGAAAAAGGCCAGAGACATGGAGACGGCTTGGCTCCCCGTGCTGAGAGGATGACGTCAGCCATGCAGATAAATTCCAAAGAATCTATTGCCCCTCAAGCAATGTTTTACTAGCTTGTAAAATGTTCCAAAGCCCTGTCCATCCTGACAACTCCTGGGGGCTATCCAGGACATTCTGGAAAGTTACAGTAAGAATGTGTCTGTCCAGTTCTCCTTTACCCAGAGTCTAATTTCTTTTTAGACTTGGTCTAATTTCTTTCTGCTGCGTGAGTCACTGTTAAACGGGACCACTTGTTACAGCCTTAGTACGGGATGTCAGGCGAAAGAGCATGGAAAAAACGCCGAGAGGCTAGATTGCAGTGGGAAAGCATGACGGAGCTGCATGATGACCACAGCATTCAAGTGGTTCCCTCCGACTTCCTGTGCCCTCACTGGATCACCAGGCAAGCTCTGCCAACGGGTGTCCTTGCTTTCAACCCCCATGTTAGCAAAGCAACATAAATAAAACCAGGAGATGGGTTGCTCGAGAGTGGTTAGCAGAACAGCTGTTTGTTGCTAAATGTTCTCTGTGTCATTTGCAGGAAAAGAAAGCAGGACCGAAGACAGTAAATAAAGCAGAGACAGAGACAGAAGGTAACAAAGGCCCAAAGGTCGTCAAGAGGAGCTCCTTGGGTCTGTAGAGACCTAATGTGATTCGAGAGGGGTTGGTCCCAAGAGACAGAGACACGGTCCATCAAATCTCATCAAACACTTGCCACCAGACATGATTCCTTTACAGGGACTGCGAGCTAGCTTTATAAAGGGCTCTTGAAGATATATAATGTCTGACTTGTTGCTGACAGAGCTGAGTTCTGTCTCATTATTGCTGTTTTCCAGGCGAGGAACCAGACACTTGGAGAAGGTACCTTGCCCAATGTCGTCCAGCTAATAAGTGGTAAAAACGGACCACCCAGCAGCCTAGCTCATCTGAATCCAAGTGAATGCTCTTTGCCCTACATTTCCGAACTTCATAAATAGATGAGTTAACCAGAGCTCGTGTCATTGGCCATCAAAGGAGACATTTGTCAAAAGAGACTAAACATGCACTCTGAACAGGCAACTGAGCTTTAGCGGAGAGTTCACTAAAACTTCGCCTGCCTATTCACACAAAATGTCAATGGCAGACCACTCTAGAGGAGCTGCCTCAAAGAAACCTGGTCGGGGGGGGGGGGGGGGGGGGGGGAGGTGGGCGAGGTGCTACAACCCTGGCCCTGCCAGGCAATCCCCTTGAAATTGATGACTGTCTAAATAGTCCACTGGGATCTGACATTTCCCGAACCTCAGGGAAGCCCTGGCCTTCTCAGCCTTCTGGATGTTAAAATCTGGTCCTAAGGGTACAAACCTGGGCCCTGGCCCCAAGGTACCACTCACACAGACTCAGAATCCCTCTCTCCACCACACTCAACCTTCCCAGAACTCTCTCAAGAGGTAAAGAGGGGACAAAATAATACCCCCAGGTGTGGACTCCAGTGTAGGTGTGACCTCCTTGGGAGCCCAGGCCAAGGCAAAGTGGCTCATTTTGGTCAATATAGTCACAAGCCCAAATCATAGTGGGGAAAGGCGGAAAACCAGTAGGCAAGGAAAGTACACTGTCATCCAAGAACAATAAAGTTTATGTATTCCCAGACATGGGTCCTCCCACCTAATCACAGCCAAGGCCCACACCAGTGAAAAGAACTTTTCTCCAGCAAAATAGGAAAGCAGCTTCTTTGGGGGCTAAATTTAGATTTTACCCACAGGGATTATTTGCTGGTTCTCTGGGGTTGCTAACAGAACAAGCACAAGGTCAGCGTCCCTGCTGGCTGTGGCTAACTTCGGCTTCAGCCAGCTCACATACCCTGAGCCATCTTGTCTATGGGGCTGGGCTCTACCCCAGGCTTGACCATGTTTGCTTTTGGCCACTATTTGTGTGTCAGCTCTGTCTTGACATTACTGGGGAACAGCCACTGGCAATATTCATTGCTCCAAAGACCAGGGTTTGAAGAAACCAGAGAGTGACCAAAGGCTAAGCCTCCTCCCTACCCAAGTAAACTAAGGGTATCTTGAGAATGAATGCTTTACGGAAGGGACAACATTTAGCAAAGAAACCAAATGAACAGAATACAAGGAATGGAATGCTTGCACAGAAAGGAACAGGTTGCCACAGTCACACTGGGCAGCAGTGAGGGCACTGGGCAGGTGAGTTCCCCTGCAGCAGGACACCTCCCTCCACCTGCGGCCCACCTGCAGTGGCCTCTCTTCTTCACCAGTTTCAGAATGCGTTTTTCAAGCATGGAGGATTCTCAGGAAGTTGAGGGGGAAGTGAGTGTGATTCCCAGCAAGCAAGTCAGACAAGGTCATTTTGTTTCTTGATCTTCCTTATCAACTAAGAGGAAAGATGAGGATGGGGTGGGGGTGCTCTCAACACTTGGAGTCTCTCATCTCACCTTAACCTGCCACCTTCTACTTCATCCTGATCAGTCCCCATCAGAACTAATCAATTCAGGAAGGGCTGGCAAGGCTTGGGCTGGTAACAGTCTTGTTGATGCTTTCTTAATCCTCAGCTGTTTTCACTAATAGAAGCAGTCAGTGCCACCCCTCCCCCCCCACACCCCTCACTTTATTTTCAGAGGAAGCAGAGCTGCCTCTCTCGAGAATAGGTCTCCTGGTTGGCTGGTGTCCCTGCCCTAGGGAAGAGATGCTCCTCAACTGTCCCAGACTTGCTCAGCAGGTCAGGCACTTTCAAGAACTATCCTCAGTGAGTCCACCATGAAGGCACAACATCCAGCACGTAGACCGTGTGGGCGTGGCCTCGGGAGCAAATCCTCAGTCTCGAGCTCTGCAGCTTGCTCTGCAGCTTGCTCGGCCAAGCAGGAAAATTAAGACCACAAATCCTGCTCAACAAAGTAAGTAAGCTTTCAGCAGTTAGACACCTCCTAATGGGGCTTGAGCTGCAACAACACAATGTGCGAAACAAGAATACTGGGGGCCTACTGAGTGACCACAGTGGGCATGTGGGCCTCCTTCAAAAACAAACACACAAGCGTAACTAAGGTACCATGTGTGTTCCAACTCGAAGGGAAGACGTTGGACTCAGCAGGTAGGAGCTGTCGCCCTCTACTGGATGGAATGTCACAAGAATGCCAGAATGTCATACTTGGCAAATGCCTGCTTGGCATTTATTTTGTTGTTTTGTTTTGTTTTGTTTTGTTTTGTTACCTCCCAAGGGTGGAGGTGATCTCCTTGGTGGTCATGATGAGTTTCCCACGGAGGAAGGAGAGCAGAAAAAGAAGAAAACGAGACAGCGAGGAGATCCCTTCGGACAGGCATCCTGGTACTGCCTTGCAAAGTGCATTCACACAGACAGAATCACCTGAACCTCCAGTGTCCCTGACAGAGGTGCTGCTGCTAATAGACACTTTAGCAGAGTAGAAACCAGAGCCAGAAAGGGTAGGGACACGATTTGACTCTGACTTTCTAATCCAACCCTAGAATGGCTTCCTTCCACTCCCTCCTTATCTGCTAGACTTTATTTATTTACTTAAGCATTTACTTGCAGGAAAACTCAATCTCTAAAAACTAAGGACTAGCAGAGATCAGGTCAAAGCAAAATCTCTTAGGGAGCTCTCTTGGGGTTGTAGAAAAGGAGTAAATATTTGTAATAATATTGTGATGTCAAAAAGGAGTAATACTAAGGGGTTGTTTTGTTCTAATGGGGCATATTGGCACAAGCAACTGAGAGTGGCCCCCGGAGCCCATTGCCAACTGCCTCTGGTAACAGAGGCAGCAAAGGCTCCACTATGGGAAAGAGAGCTCCAGTCTATAGCATCTGTATGTCCATGATTCCCTTAAACTCACTGGACCACTTACACAGTTTGAGCTGCTTTATTATATGGAAACCGCTCAAATGTCCTTTAGTCAGAGAGTGGTAGACCCTATGCTCCACCCACACCACTGAGTTCTACTTAGCTACAGAAAGGAAGGAAATATTGATTTGTGAAACAACTTGGGTGTTTATATGTAGGGTGTTATGCTGAATAAAACAAGCTATAAAAGAGTGTGCACTAGGACACCACAGATCAGAGGTCCTCAACCTTCCTGACGCCACAGTCATTTAATACAGTTCCTCATGTCGAACTGCGTCCCAACCATAAAATTACCTTCGTTGCTACTTGATAACTACTGTTATGTGTTGTAACGTAAACATCTGTGTTTGTCAATGGTCTTAGGATGCCCCTGTGGAAGTATTGGGTTGAGAACCACTACAGCAAGATGAGGGGAACACTGGGTCACCTGAGGGCTGCTGGAAGGTGTGTCTGTGGTGAGCGGCTCCTCGGGATGCTGGAGTGGTTCTGAGACTAGATATTATGGCTATGTGTATCTACACCACAGAAAACAGAACATATAAAAAAGAGTGTGCCTGAAGCCTGAAGGATAGGAACGGCAGCTAAAGGTGCCTGATTGAGCCAATCAAAGTTCTCATTTCATCAAGGCAAATAATCACTGCTCCTGGGCTGTCTTTGCACTGCTGTTACAGTTTACTGTGATCTATAGTTATTTCGAAATAAAAAGAAGGCTAAGATGATAGAGAAGGTGTCCTTAGAGCTATTGAGCTGCCCCACCGGTTAACGGATCCCACTGTTACCTCCTGTTCTTATCTGGGTTTGTTTGTTTGTCCAAAACAGGGTCTTATTCTGCATCACAGGCTAGACTGGGACTCACTCTGTAAGTTCAACTGGCCTCAAGCACCCAGTGATCCTCCTGCCTTAGCCGCCTTCATTCTGTGAGGTGAGCTGCCATGCCTGACTTCCTGCCTTCACTCTTAAGAAGAGCATCCTGTGGTCCTGGACTTTGGAAGCCGGTATGGTAAGAAACAATCAGACGCTGACAAGGAGCCGTATAAGTGAGAAGCGGTTGTTCAACAGCTGTACGACAAAAAGAAGAAACTAGAATGCCGACATTCAGATCAAAGGGAAAGCCCCAATCCAGGAGGAAGAGTTTGAGCCAAAGAGCACACCAGACAGGTCCCTCACCTTCGATTGCCTTTGTACCCCAGGACCCCAATCACAGCAGTGGGGCTCTGGCATTGGCATTAGTGGGTTCAGCGGAACTGCGGTAGGTTGAGTGGCAACTGCTCTCAGTGCTGAGAACCTGGGGTGAACACAGCCTGAGGTAGCCCATGTCACCTTGGAGAGCCTCTGGTGTGACTGCAGCTGTTGTGTGGGTAGGAGCTCAGTCAGTGCTAAGTCAGAATGTTTATTCCACGTGCAGAGATCAGAGCAGATAGGTCTCCAGACCGTTCCAGCCCTGACATCCTGCCTCGCCGTGAGTCATCTGGCTGATCTAGTCACGGATTCAGCAGCCGTTGGTGCTCTCTGCTTTCTGTTTCCCGGCAGCCAACATGAAATCACCTAGGATTGTGCCAAGTATTTGACACTCATCGTGGACAGCTTATATTATTGACTATACTGTTATCTATCCCATCCCAAAACTAAACTCCCAGTTTCCCCGGAGACATAGTTGACCGTTACTTAATAACGCTTAACGTCCTTTCACACGGCACACGCAACAGCAAGTTTTGATTGAACAGAAGTCAACAGCAAAACAGTAACAATTTTAGTCTAAGCATTTGATAGATTTAATCATTTGACTGTATAAGAAGTTAAAAGTTCTACAGAGTTAAATCTACCACAAAAATTAATGTAACAATAGCAAATTGGGCAACATATCTGCAAAGTATATGAAAGATAAACATCTAAGATAAGCAAGGAGAAAAGCCAAAGAGATGACTGACAAACTTAAAGTAATACAGATGCTAGTCCTCAACCCGCCAGACACATGACCAAGAGACGTAATTTACCAGATCAGCAAATGCCAGCAGGAATCAGATTATTCAGCATCAGTGATGATGTGAAAAGGACCATTCATATTCTCTGGTCAATCCCAGAAACAGTGACAGCAAAGATGCAGTAAAATTTTATCATAAACTGATACCATAGCTCACCTATTAGGAATAACATGAATAGTGCCTCAGTTAATGCGGTATCAGTCAAACTTAGATTCTGTCCAGTGGACAGCTCATGGTATGGCTGGATCACATGGTATGGCTGGATCACATGGTATGGCTGGATCACTTGGTATGATTGGATCACTTGGTATGATTGGATCACTTGGTATGATTGGATCACATGGTATGGTTGGATCACATGGTATGTCTGGATCACATGGTATGTCTGGATCACGTGGTATGGCTGGATCACATGGTATGGCTGGATCACATGGTATGGTTGGATCATGTGGTATGATTGAATCACATGATATGGTTGGATCACGTGGTATGGCTGGATCACATGGTATGGCTGGATCACATGGTATGGCTGGACCACATGAACAGCCCATGGTGTGGCTGGATTATGTGGTAGTTCTTTCTTAGCTTTTTGAGGGAGCCTCTGTACCATTTCCACAGCAGCTGCACTAGTTCACAGGCCCACCAGCAGTGTTCAAGGGCTCCTCCCCAACCCCGTGTCCTCACCAGCACGTGCTGCTTTTTATCTTCTGGACTTTACCCTTGGCCTAGGGTAAGATGGATTCTCAATGTAGCATTTTCAGGTAGCTAAGGATGTTGAACAGTTCATGTATTTATCAAGTATTTGTATTTCTTCATTTGAAAGGTCTGTTTGTGTCCACCGCCCATTTATTGGATTATTTGTTTATATGATTCCTTTTTGTTTTGTTTTGGGGTGTTGTTTGTTTGTTTGTTTGTTTGTTTTAGTTCTTCAGATATAGTCTAGAAATTTTTCCTGTTAGGTGAATATTTAGAAAACTATGTGTAGTGTGCGGTTTTGTCTACACTGCTTTGAGTTCCCAGCGAGTCGCATGCATGTGCCTGCCCAGGGGCTAACTCTGATCCCCAGATAAAAGACACACACACATTTAGCTTGTTTTTAACCTGCTTTATGACTCAGCGGCTGGGCTCTTCTAAGCCTCCCATAGCTAGCATGCCTTTTCCTTTACTCCTTGCTCAACACCCTACATCTGTTCACGGCTTAGTTGTGTTTCTAATCTCCTGCCTGGGGAAGTGGCCAATGGCAACTCCACCCGAGATCTCACATGCCTGGTAACAATCTCTCCTTCTGAAGCATGGAGAATTCCCTTTTCCCTCCTGCATCACCTAGCCTGCCTGCAGGAACCTGGAAGTCCCACCTCTTCTGCCCAGCCATTGGCTGCTGGCATCTTTATTCATTGACCAACAACCAACTGGGGAATAGGACCTTCAGCATTCACACACAGATTCCTGATCAAAGCATCAGAACCACCCCCTACAAATATGGCTATGAACTGCTTCTTAAGCTAAGCCATAACTCTAAGTAACTACTGTAGTATTTCCTGTTGCTATGATGAAACACCATGACCAAAAGCAACTTACAGAAGAAAGAGCTTGTTTTAGCTTACAGTTCCAGAGAGAGAGTCCCTGGTGGGGGAGTCATGGCAACAGTGGTGGGGGAGTCATGGCAACAAGTGGCTATGCCAGGAAGCTGAGAGACCACAGTTCTATTCATAGGAAGGAAACAGTGTGAAATAGAAGTGGCTCTATGACCTCCTAACACTGTTCTACCAACAGCGGACCAAGTGTTCAAATGCACAAGTGTGTGAGGGCACTTCTCACTCAAACCATCACAGACACCCACTGACAGATCCCCAGGGAAGGAAGGAGAACAGCTACGTTGTAGATTCATGATGGAGCTTTACCCAGTCATAAAAAAGACTGAAATCATGTCATCTAAAGGAAAATGAATAGAAACAGAGATGACCTATTAAGTGAAATGAGTCAGCTCAGAAAGATTAATATTGCATATTTTCAGTGGTTGGATGGAAATTCAGACAAAAGGGAAAGAAAAGCAAAAAATAAAAAGAGAAACACTGGGATGTGGAAAGAGATTGAGAAAGGTGGAGGGGACATCGAATATTGTCAGTGTGGGCTACATGCATATGATGAGATGTTATCCTGAAATCCTACACTCTGTATGGTTAACACATGCTGATAAAAATATACATAGCAAAATTGATAGCAGGTAATGAAACTCTTTCATATACACTCAAATAGTTCATTTGTGAAGTACTTTTTACTTTTTTACAGTTACTTATTTGTTGGAGCAGGTAGCCTGCATGTGCCATGGCATTTGAGTGCAGGTCAGAGGACAGTTTGTAGGAGTGGATTCTCTCCTTCCGCCATGTGAATTGAGAGCACTAACTCAGGCTATAAGGCTTGGCACCAAGCCATTTCCCTGCTGAGCCATCTCAGCAGCCACTTGAGGTATTTGTTTAAAATAATAACAATAATAAGGAAACTAATACAAGAATACTCCGTTTAGGGCCTGGAGAGATGGCTCAGCAGTTAAGAGCATTTGCTGCTCTTGCAGAGGACCCAAGTTTGGTTCCTAGCACCCATGTGACAGCTAACAACAATCTGTAACTTCATTTCCAGGGGACCCCTCTTCTGCCTCCATGGGCACTGTACACATGTATTCACAGACAAACATTCAGTCAAAACACCCGCACACATAAAATAAATTAACTTACAAATAATCTTCATAGTTATTGTAAGCTGTAAATTTAGTTGTTTATTCATAGAAAAATTATAGTAAGCATCAGGTTTTTTTTTATCAATGAATTACTGTACTACATATAAAATAATTATTGATTCATTCCAAATATCAGAATAGAAAAGGACATTCACAGCCTAATAGCAGCTGGTATACATTTTTAAAACAAAAAATACTAATTTTGTTCACAGATATATAGCAAGCTATTTAAAAGTATTCCAACATTTTCAAAATTCAGTTTGAGTGACAGGGACAAGGTGGAAAAAATGCAACTATGTCTATGTTTTGTCTTTAAAGGATGGACTAATGGAGCTGGATAGCTGACTCTGAGGCTAAGAACACTGCTGCTCTTACAAGGGACCAGGCATCTGGTCCCAACACCCACATGATGGCTCACAACAAGCTCCACCTTCAGGGGACCCAACACCACACCCCCTTTTCTGTCTTCAAAGGCAGTGCAAACTTGTGCTGCACAGACATACATACATAGAAGACACATAAAATAAAATAAATAATTCATAAAAAGCTTTTAAGGGCTGGAGAAATGGATGCCCAATGGATAATAGCACTTGTTGGTCTTTCAGAGGGCAGGGGTTTGATTCCCAGCACCTAAGTGGCAGCCCTCTTCTGACCTCGGCAGGTACTAGACATACAAGCGGTATACATAAATACTTGCAGGCAAAACACTCACTTGTGTGAAATAAATCTAAAAAAGAAAAGAAAACTTAAATGGCGAAAGCGACATTGAAGCATCTTTGAGGAAGATCTTAAAATATTTAGATGAGGGGAAAACATAATCAGAATACATGGTAAGAAAAAATATCTATTTTCAATTTTAAAACAAATATGAAAAGTTTTGTGGGGGGGGAAACTTTTAAATGTAAATTTTAAAAACTTAAATGTAAATATCAATCTATAGCACATAGTTTAATATGCAGAAGTATGGATCACATATGTAATGTGGCATATAGTCATAGTCTAAGAAGTGACTTCTGGGCTTGAGAAAACTCAGTCTAAAAACTCAAAGTGAGCTGTGCCCAGGCGCCAGCCATGCAGCTACATGACAGCAACCATCTCCCAGAATCCTCAGCGCAACACCTGCCATAACTTATTATGCCCATTTACCTAATTTATCAGATTCTCTAATTTGGCCAAACTCAAATCTCTGTTGGTGGGAGATCCAGGAGGTGAGTCTTTGCTGGTTCAACATCCAGTCACATGATCTTTACATTGTGCCTGGCAGAGTTGCAAAGTGAAGAAATGCAAAAAGTTTCTACAGAGATGGCGTCAGGTCTGCGGAGAAAGCCTGAGCCTAGCCTGAAGCTGCACCCAGCAATGCCCCTCAGTGCTGTTGCCATTGGGTTTTCCTGCCAGCAATCCTGAAAGCTGGGAAGTGAGCGGAAGCCAACGGGCAGTCAACCCACAATGCATAATTAGAGTGGGTGATTTCCTTCTTCTGTGCTCGGGCCAGCAGAGCACTCATGGTAAGTAGGTAAGAACTACTTATGGCACAAAACAAACCTTCATGCTTGGGGGGGCGGGGTTAATGGGAAACACGTGATTTGTAAAGATCTTATTTTTTCATTCTGTTAAAATTGCCAAGACTTGATGAGTGTTGTGTGAGTGTTGGGGAAGGTGCTATCGTTCATGTAGATAATATGAGACGATGCTCATGTTTGACAAGAGAAGCAACTGAAGAACCACAGCCTGGAGCCTCCCATAGGCAGTGATCACCAGCCAGGCTGCTGATGATGACCAACCATCATGAGGGCAGCTATGCCCTCCTGGGAAAGAGGTAAACACAGTATAAACAAGCCAGAGGTCACATGCATATGACTTAAAGTGACACCCAGAGCATCACAAACCTGCCTGCATTTTAGGCAGGTTGGAACTGGCTGGGTTTGGAGCAGTGTAGGTGTTGGTGAATAAATAAGGAGACTAGTCCTGGGCAAAAGCCTAGACTCTGCAAAGAAATTCCCACTGTTAAAAAAAATGTTTCCAAAGTTGGACACCCACAAAGTTATACAATTGTTTATTTGTTTTTGCCAAGTCTGTGATTTGTCCCAGGAAACCTGGGAATAGATGTGTTACTAGATGCAGCAAATGAATAATATACATACTTACATACATACATACATACACACACACACATACACACACACACACACACACACATACATACATACATACATACATACATACATTCATTCACATGTAGATATAATCAGACACAAGCAATGAAGAAACTCAGAGCCTGGATTAGTTCAGGTTCATGAGGCAGAAGCTTCTCCTGGATCCCCTGATGGGCTCTAAATATAGTTGTGAGCATCCTAAGGAAGGAGGCAGCAGGAAAGCTGGCCCAGAAGAGAAGGAAGCAATGTGATCAGAGAAAGGAGTTGGAAAGATGCAGCCACCAACCATGGAACTCCAGAAGCCAGGAGAAGGAAGAGCAAGTTAGAGCAGTCAACCTTCCTAATCCTGCGACCCTTTTGTAGAGCTCCTCGTGTTGTGCTGACCCCCAACCATAAAATTACTTTCGCTGCTACTTCACCACTGTGTTTTTAATATTGTCATGAATCGTAATGTAAACGTCTGATGTGCAGGCCCCGTAGTGTCCCAGGGGTTGAGACCAGGCTGAGAACCATTGACTTGTAACTAAATCATGGGTCCTAGCTGGCAGCCTGGGCTCTGCTGAGATGACTTTCCAGACTCACTCTCTGCAGGTAAAAATTCTGAGTGCTGTCTGGAGAGCTCGTGGGTTTCCTGACCAAAGTCAGAAAAGCTGCTATGAAAAAATATTGTATCTTCCAACCCAGTCAGAAACCCTGTTCAGAGAAAATTCTTGAAGAACTGTTTTGCTCTCTAGAGATCTCCAGAGAGCTCAGCTCTTGTTAGAGAAAAATCAAAAAAGGAACTGCTAGCTCATCTCATGCAGACCAAAAGCTCAGTTTATTTACATATCAATTCAGTTATTAATTCCAGATTCCCTTTTGATTATCTTATGAATCAGCATCCGGTGACCCCAGTCCTTTGATTCTTAAGAAATAGCAAGCATTCATTTTTTTTTCTTAAAATTGCAGAATCCAGAGATCTCTCTGCCTTTGTTAAGCACCAATGATAAGCTAGTTGGGTGCTGGGTGGGACCCTGCCCTGAAATTACTATTTCGACCACACCTGGGTCTAACCTCGCTCTGTTCTATCCTGACCTTGAACTCAGGAATCTGCTTGTCTTTGTATCTTTCTGACAAGCTGGCTCATAGTGTAGCTGCCTTTGTTCCTTTAGATTCATGAAGCCCCTCATAATTCATATTGCATCCTTATATTTTGCATAGCTGAGAACTTTCATATATACATATATGCATATATGCTTATGTACATATATACATATATACATGTATACATATTATATATGTGTATATATCTTGAATATATATACATTGAATCCATGTATTTAGAGCTCTTTCCCATAGTCTTAAAGGCTGTCCTGACGGTTACAGCATTTACCATTTTGCTGAGACATTAGCCATACCTTCGCCTCATGCTATTTCCTAATTCTCATGGAGTCATTACAGTTAACCGGGAGAACATTCCTTGAAGAAATGTGAAAATATGTACATTATTATACAAACAAGCCTACGCCCACAGAGGCCATCGACACTCCTGGAGGCTCATACCAGAGACCTGTCCCAGGAGCAGACCCATGTCACTATGTCACTCTGTCCCCACCAGGGCCATGCTGGGCTTGGCAATATGCAAGCCTGAAAACCTGAGTTCAAATCCCCAGACCCCAGAATACCTGGTCAATATAGCACACAACTGTAATCTCTGACCTCCTACTGGGAGCTGGAAGCAGAGACAAGATCCTGGGAGCTCACAGGCCAGGTAGCCCGGTGTATGTAGCAGCACACAAAAGAGATGAAGGACAAATACCTATGCACAAAGTTCAGCTCTGACCATGTGTTCAAGGTGCTTGCACTCACACACCCGAGCATGCACTCAAATACACATAAAGATTTTTTTTTAAAGAAGGAATATCATTGACATGTCATGTGTTCATAATCTGCTTACAATTTAGTCAACAAGCCCAAGTCATGGTATTTTCATATTAAATTTTATTGTAGGCTGGTACATTAAGTGCACGAGGCACATGCAGTTCCTGATAAATCCAGAAGAGGGCATCAGATCCCAGGAACTGGAGTAACAGGCGGTTGTGGGCCACCTATGTGGATGCTGGGAACTGAACCCAGGTCTGCAGCAAGACCAGCCAGTGCTCTTAGCATCTCTCCACCCCACAGATTGAATTATTTTTTTGAGACAGGTTCTTGTGTAGCCCAGGCTGGAGTTAAACTTGCTAAACTGAAGGCGACCTTGATCTGACTCTGAATGAAGGGATATAACCAGCCACACTCCAGTTTACTGATTTGAATGTTATTCCCCCTGCAGTCTGTACTGGTAAGAGGCATGAAGTAATTTGGATTCCCCTGTTTCCCACAGGCATGTCAGGTTCCTGATGCATATAGTATTTTGAGGAGCAGGACACACCCCTGGTCTCATTTCCACCATTCCACAGTTCTCAGGGTTAGTTTGAACTTTTCATCCTGTCCCCTGAACTGTTCATGCATACAGTGGTGCCACACTATTACATGACTAAACACTCACAATGGAATATCCCTTTTCTGGAATGTTCCTGCTCTTGCTTCACAATTTGTTTCACTATTTTGTTACCATTCTGTGTCATTTGTGAAGCCTCATGTCTTTATGGTCAAGTCTTCCTAAACAAGAGTGGGTGACATCTCCCCTGTTCCAGTGTGCCGTGGAAGTGGTCACATGCTCCTGGAGAAGAAATTTTCATATTTTGGATACTTGCTCTGGTTTAAATGAATGTTAGCCCCCAGAGCCTGCATGTTGGAGTCTTGGACCCCATTCATTGGTGCTGCAGAGAAGTGGACAAGCATTGGAAGATGGGGCCTAGGGCAAAGCCATGGTTTCAATGGAATGTGAACTTCAATGTGATATCCCTCCTTCCCTCCCTTTCTCCCTCCATCCATCCATCTCTCCCCTACTCCCCACTTTTTCCCCGAGCAGTTTCTATCTGTCACATGCTTCTGGCCATAATATACAACTTCACCACAGGCCCAGTAGCAACGGGCCTGTCAGCTAGAGTCAGAAACACCTGAAGCTGTGGACCAAAATAAACATTTCATCTTTCTAAGTTGATCATCTCAGGTATTTCATGACAATGGTGGAAAACTAATACAACACTGTAGCAGTGAATTAGTTAAACTGTATGCACGCACCCACCAAGAGCTCTCTGGATTCGCAAGAGAAAGACATACATATACCAGATAATTTGGATATGTCTTGACTAGCTCAATGTCTGGGCATTTCTAAACCTCCTCACATCTAACAAACACCCCCCTCCAGTATTCCTGAGTTAATATCTTTTAAAATCTATATTTCATCTCTGCTACCCTAGATCCAATTGGGGAAGTGGACTCTGGGGTCACTTTCCTAGATGTCGGGGCCTCTAAGTTTCATCTTTTTCCTTTCCTGTCACGGCGATTCTCCCCTTCTCCCCACTCTCAGTCTCTTGCCCACACAATCTAAAAAATAATTTCATCTTTTTTCTCCCTGTCATGGCAATTCTCCTTCTACCCCAACCTCTCTCTTTCTCCCCGGCTCTTGCCCACACAATCTAAAAGTCCTGCCCCATCTCACTGTCCAACCAATGGCTGTATGACAATTCTTTATTATCAGTCAAAGCTAGCTGGGGGCTGGAACCCTCGGGTCTGGAAGCGTGGCTTTTTGGGAGCCAAAATAAGGCAAAACATTAGAACCAATCCCATCACAACACCTTTATAAAACTTATTCCCAAGTATGGTATCTCCTTTATTACTATTAACTATAAGATTTTTTAAATATATTTATGATGGTATCATAAAATATAAGAACTGGTTTGGTTTTGCTCTTTATTAACTCTGCACTCTGTCACATTACTGAATTTTTAAATTTTTAGCTTTCTCTCTCTCTCTCTGTCTCTGTCTCTGTCTCTGTCTGTCTCTCTCTGCCCCTCCCCCACCTCTTTCAGGTAGTTCTTGTGAAAAGGGAGTTCAGGCACCAAACAGAATCTTCTACAAATAGCAATAGATTTGTTTTCTTTACTCCAATTTTTATAGCTCTGTATGTTTAGTTACCTAATGTTATCAGTTTATATGCTGAGTAAAATAATTTTAAAATGATACCTATTTAATCATTTTTTTTTGTTTTTTTGTGACAGGGTTTCTCTGTTTAGCCCTGGCTGTCCTGGAACTCACTCTGTAGACCAGGCTGGCCTCAAACTCAGAAATCTGCCTGCCTCTGCCTCCCGAGTGCTGGGATTAAAGGCCTGCGCCACCACCGCCCGGCTACTTAATCATTTTTATTCCAATTGGAACTCTATTAGTATTATATAGTCTATGTAAGATTTGAAATTGGAATAAATGCCAATGACACATATGGCTATTATTAATATTTGAAGTTTTTTATTAAGAATCAACATGAGATTATATCAAACGATCTAGAAAGAAACAATATCATTGTATATTTCTCAATTATGTAATCCATCATTCATGCTGTGACAGTTAATCATGATTGTCAGCTTGATTAGATCACACACCCCCAGGTAGTCTGCGAGGTCATTCCCTGGAAGGACTAAATGAAGGCAGAAGGCCCTCCCCCAGAGTGGGAGGGTCTTCCAGCACCAGCATAGATATAAAAAGGTTAAGGAAAGAGGGGAGATGTTTTTGCCTACCTGCACTCACTCCCTGTTGGTTGGTGCGTCTACTCTGTAACTGTCTCTGTTGCTGCCATTCTCTGAAGGCACTGGAACCCAGTTCCTTTGGCCTTCCAAGGTGACTACAGACCAGTGACTCTCCAGGAACCCCTAGACCTTCAGTACCAAATCAAGATGGCTGAAGCACCTCGTGGTGTGACTAAGCAGCTGCTGGGTTCTCAGTCTTTTCAGTGTGCTGACAGCTCATCTGATATAACACAAGTCAGGTAAATCCCTTTTTATATGAAAATATATATTCATTTGGTTGGTTCCTCTTCTCTAGAGTTCTCTAATATTAGGACCTTATATAGCTGGTTCTGTTTTAGTGTTTTCTATTTTAGAATTTTAAGATAAACACTTATTTAAAAGATAACTATTTTGCAATCTTTGTGATTTGCTATCAGTAGTTAAAATTGTAAGTTATATTTGTAAAATTTGGATATTTTGCTTGCTTTGCTCTGCTTGGTCTGTTTGGTTTTTGAGCGTCTTTTTTTCCTAAGCTATGGATTTTTTTTTTTTTTAATATAATGAAGTGTTAGAATTCCCTGTGAAACATTTTGGGCCTGGTGTTTCTGTGGTGGATCGCTTTTTGACAACTTCACATCTTCTGTGGGGAATATATTGGTTTGGATTCTCTTTCTTTTCTGGTTCAGTTTTGGAAGTATGCATTTCTGGAAGTTATTGTCTCTTGTATCTAATGATGCCTCAGATAATGAAAAAAATCATTTCTGAGTTTTTAATTCCCTCCATTTCTACTTTTGTCATTTCACAATTTTACAGATAAACAGGAATATTCTATTATATACCTTAGGAGATATATATATTACATATTGTAAACCTCCAGGATGGAAAGGCAAAGCCCTTTTTGACTACAATACAGCATCTGAAGCCTGATGGTAAACCCACAGTTCTCACTTGAAAACCCATAACAAAACTCTTTAGATAGGAGAAAACATGCTCCCGGCAAAATCAAAGGTTTACTAATACATTTTGGGAAACAACAAATTATGTAATAAGTCAAGGGTAATATCTTGCATAGGTTTATGGCAGTATGTGTGTACATGGGAATCAAACCCAAGATCCTGTGGAGCTAGGAAAAGGCTTCACCGCTAAACCACTGTTTAGTGGTTGGTTTGTTTGTTTTTGTTTTTGAGACTGGGCCTTCTTACATGGCTCAGACTGGCCTCAAACTGTTGATCTTTTCACCTCTGCCTCGGGAGAGCTGTGGTTTTAGGTACACACTTGTAGGAGATATACTGAAAATATTTGTAAACACATTAAGAAACTCAGTCTTGTAGAAACAAAGCAAGATGTATGGCTATACAATTCAGGGAAAGATGGCACATAAAGCATAAACCGTCTAGAAGATACTCCCACACACATGACACGTGAAGAAAAAGAGCATCCCAGCAAGACCATTTTTAAGTAAACCCTTGGGGTCAGCTGAAAATTGTTTCAGGACTCTGTGGAAGCCATACGTACCTTCAGTGTTCTATGAGTAGTGCCACGTGAACACAATGTGAATAATGATATTCTGTAGTGTATAATGATAGCAAGAGAAACACTCTGTAAGAGTCCTGTAAGTACAGCACCAAACCACCTATGGACTAACTACATACAGTACATGCCTGGTTGAACTCCCAGATACTGAAGTGGGAAATACGAAGGGTGAGTTGCACAGGCAGAAATTGTCAATATTTGATCACATGTTTGTATGTGGCAGATAGAACTAAACCTCACACGTATTCAAGGAGGGAAATCTGAGCCCATCCATCACATAGGAAAAGGCTTTGACTCTGACATTCCACCTGCAGAAACATAAGCTGCAGTCCTGGCCAGCAGGGAGCGACAGCCAAGTGCAGCTTCTGACACCAGCTCTGCTTACAGGGAACCCCATAAACTCTCTCCGGATGGGGACAGTTTTCACACAATGGAGGACAGGAGCCACTACATGCTCTCAAGAAAATCACACTTGCTGATGTTGGCTGGGTGTCCGCACAGCTGTTTCTCTTCCCTGGGTTTGACATGGAGGGATCTCGCAGCTCACCCTGCTCAGCAGCCCCCAGCCATCTGATCTCGGCCACACAACACCTCAAGTCCTCAAACAATGAGAAACCACAGATGAGAACACTCCTCCCTCCCACCCTAATGACTTTAAGATGTGACACAAAGTTGCCCTCTCCTCTGCCTTTTAATTCAAGCCACTCTATTAATTCTGTTACCCCGACATGATTGCCTTCGCTTTAAAACTTTTGTTGACATGCCCTTCAGTTCAAATCTATGCCACATTTCTAGAGAAAGAATTTGTGCAAAAGTAACTCCCTCCCCCACCTTCCTTAGGGTGCACCACCCACCTGCAAACACAGTCTGAATTCTCCCTGGCAATAGGAACAGAGTCACAAACTTCTTTTTATCAAAACTGGTCATGATCCTAATAGAACGTATTCCATGTCTACCTCATTTCTTGCCATGCCCCACTCCCACCCCTAATCAGTGCCACCCTTCCTTTGCTCTGGGAATAAAAGACAGCATTGAAAGGGTTAACTCCCCAGCAAAGCATTTTGCTGACCTAGTGTGAGATGGATTGGACCAAATTCAATTTAGCTGCAGTCAACAGGAAAGTAGGAAGGAAAATGGGATTTAACAAACAAAGCATTTAAAAAAAAAAAAAAAAAGAGGTGGAGGGGGAGTCCACAGCAGGAAATAATTATTTGGGCAATTGTTCACTTTGTTAAAGGACTGGCCAGGCTGAATATCCACCAGGACACTCTGCTGCGCTCGTGGTTTCTCTGCAACACCCTGTCTGCTCCAATTAGTTGCAAAAGTGGTTTGCTGGGCTGCAGAAATGTGTGATTGTGTTGTGTGTCGGGGGAGCGGAGGCATATGTCACTGAAGCAGAGCCTGGCACCAGCTCGCTCTGGCGAAACCTCCAGTGCTCCTCCAGAAGGGAATCAATAGGAAAGGAAGCCTGCACGCCAACAGAAGTGGTTTACAAAAATAATTCGCTGACCATTCCATCTGCCTCTGATTAAGCATGTTAAACGGTTCAGCTCAAGTTAGCATTTCTAACATATAGATATACATAAATAAACAAAGCCACATATTTTATCAAATATTTGCATTTGAGGAAAACCTCCTCACCTCCCTCTTCAGCTCAGATGCTCTTTCATCTCTCCTTCCACCCCCCACCCTCCATCCCCCGCCCTTAGAACATTTACACTAAAAACACGAAAGCTTCCAAAAGGAGCTCAGAAGAGAAGCAAGAGCTCCCCTTTGGAAAGGCAAGGGAAAATAATATTTTCAGAATAAAAATCTTTCAATCTGTAAAAGGAGTTTATAGCCTTGCCCCAGGAAAGTCAGCCAAAGGTTCAGCTGGTGAGAGAACAGAAGGGTCCTGGGGAGCCCAGGCTTTGCAGTTTACACTGCTCCAACTCTGGGTGCTGAAGACAAACCAGTAACCTCTTGAAAGACAACCGTCTACTAGCATAGAAAAATTCACTAAACACATTTTAGTCACCAAAAATTAGAAACTAAGGTGACAAGATACAAGTAAATAGCAAATAAAGTACAGAATTCCTTAAAAGTTTGTTTTTTTTTATTTTTACTATATTTTATTACTTTACTATATTACTAATTTAGCAATATATTTTATTAGTGTCCTTGCTGCACAGAGGTGACAGCTCAAGCACAGGCTAGTGAGGCAAACTCTTCAAGGCCACCAGCTAGGATGAATAGGAAATCTGCATTGGGTCTGGACACATGACTCCAGGTCCTATTGTCTCCTGCTCCTCTCTACACAGAAAAAGCAAAAGGGTCAGGGGCCTGAAGACGTTTCTCAGAGCCAGATGAAGGAGCAGGCAGAGCCAGGATAGCTGGATAGACCGGAAGCTGGCTGTGTCCTGGGAGCCAAATCCTGAGTTGAGCTAAGGCCACCTTTGCAGGCTTCAGCTTCCAGCTGGTGAGCTTCGCAGGACTTTTGTCCCTGCTAAGACAATGCCCTTAGGTGCTGGCTGCCTAATAGAATCAATGATCCAAGGCTTCTTCCTTCACGTGGGTTAAACCTGCTTCTAACTAGAGTGCATCTGATGGCTATTTGAAGGGCCTGAGTCTAGCAGGCAGCCTAGGGATACAGGGGTTCAAAGGATAGGTTGACGTTTCCGTGTTCCCTTACTCAAGACCCTGTAGGACCAACCGTTAGAAAATTGTCACGACTGTAACGCTTTGGGACTTGTCTGGCGGCAGGCTAAGGTGGAGAATTTCCAGCACCCAAGGTAACGGGAAGTGTTAAGCAAGAAAGGTGAAAAGCCCCGGTCTAGCATTTCCATTTACCTACTCTGTCTGTCTGAAGAAGTGTCATTAATTCAAACCATCTCGAACGAGGCTTGATGATGTGTGAGAGCGGAAGCCACAGCACCAGGCCTCTCACATCCTGCGGACTCTCTCTGCTTGCAGCGATCGATGATTCCTTCATCCCTCCACCGCCCCCCACCCCCACCCCTCTGCAGACTTGCTGCGAAAACCACCGCGTGCTGACCACTAATGCGAACGAATGCGCGCGGCTCCGGCTGCAGACAGCTGCAGGCTGCTCTTCCCCACATCTTTTCCTGGCCCGCTGCCCTGGCTGCCACCTGCTCCTCCTTCCTCCCAGCGCCTCTCTCAGGAAGACCTCAGGACCTACAGTCCAAGAGAAGAAAATCCGGGAAGCTGGGGTCTTCTCTCGAGGAAAATACCTCCACATCAACTGCCCGGCTTGCTTCTCGATGCTAATACTTTTCTTAGAGTGGCAGAGTTCTTGATAAGCTGATAGCTCGCCTTGATAACGGTGAATTCTGCGACCAGAAGAAAAATCCATCCTTTTCTAAGACCAAGTCTGAAAGACGTAGCCACACATAAGTTTAATATTTTGGTTGATAATATGCCATGGACTCAGAGTATTTTCCATTTCCTCTATCCTTTTCCCAGTGACTTCAAAGGTCGTTATTAAATGTATCAGAACCTGAATATGAGTTGTAATGTTAAAAGTGGTTTTTTTTTTTCCTTTAAAAAATACATTAGACTCATTCAAATGAGTCGTCTGCTCCTTAGGGTAGATTCTCGCATAGGATTAGAACTTAACTGTAGCTTCCCCTGCCCCACTACACAAAGGCAGGCTCTGCCAACACACATCCGCAGGTATTTGCCCAAGACGTGCTTTTACAATTTCAGTTTGCATAAGCGCGCCATTGCTAATATCTTTCATGGTGTCATGCTAAAATTTGTGGGGGAAGTCCCAGAAGTTGAGTGCCAGGCCTGATCTGATACTTTTAGAAAACAGGCCAATTCTAGCTAGGCAACTTCAATCTCTGCATTCAGGAAGCTGAGGCAGGGGGATGATAGAAACAGCCTTAGCTGCATAGTCCTGGCTCAAAACAGGAGCACTAACAGCACTAGGCTAGTTGGAGGGTAGAGCAGATAGCTCTTAATGATTTGAATGACAGAGGCTTGAATTTAGGAAAGTGTTCGAGCACACCCATGCAGTTATACTGGTCTTTACTTTTAGTATACTGTCTAATAAATCACACAAAACATTTAAATTTTTACTAAGAGGCAGACCTTGTAAAAGATGATTTTTGCCCAACTGTGCCAGGCCATGTGCCATGAGTATTAAAGCAAACTATATGTATATATGTATATGTGTAAACTGTATGTATGAATATATATGTATACGTATATGTATACGTATACGTATATGTATATGTATAAACACGGTGTTCTGAACAAGCCAGGTATCTCTTGCTAAGTGAATAGCTGGACATTTGGAACCTTGTGTTTTCTTGTGGACTAGATAGAGAAATTAAAAGCTGCCTCATCTGGTTCTGAAGGCCATCAGAAGGTAACTTCATGAGGGTGGCCTCAAAGGTGTCCTCAGGAGTCACCTAGACTAGAGTCCAGGGTCCGAAACAGATCTAAGCAGAACCTTACCAGCTTATAAACAGTGAGAGAGGGCAGCCCTGCTGGAAGCCTCCTGGTGCTGGAAGCCTCCTCGGCCCTCAGCATCAGTCCCTGAGCACCCCTGAGATCCACTGCCCACCCTGCACACTGAGCCCAACATTCAAGCATCTAATCCAACCTGAACCCAGCTCTTTGTAAACTGTAAGTCCCCAAATAAACAGCAGTCCACTCTCTCTAGATTTGCTGTCAATCACAGGCCCTGTCATGTGCAGACTTTATGACCACCACTGAGATGCTTAGCATTTCCAACCAGTCCTCCTTCTCCCTGGATGACCCTGACCTCCAGCACTACCGTCCACGTAGGTGTTCCATGTTCTCACTCACGTGCACTCCCGGTAGGGAGAATTCTAAAGACACCCTCACAATTCTTATCCCCTGCTCATTTGATCTCACCCTAGTCTACATTCTGCTGTGAAGAGCCTTTGCTGATACAAGTAAGGTTACCAATCAGCAAACTCTAAGTAGGGAGATTATCCAGAATTATCCAGGTGGCCTGGTGGGGTTAGTTGGGTTTCGTGTGCAGAAAGGGAAAGGTGAATAGGTCAGTAAGATGTGACAAAGGAAGGAAAGGACTAGGAGCTAACAGATGAGGTCATAGAGACTAGAAACTAGAGAGCCCACCCTACCATCGCTAGCATAGAAGATAGGAGAACACAGATGAGCTGTGGTTATCAACCACGAAGAAGTCAGAGACTGCCCTGTAGATGCCACAGAACTGAATACCGACTAAGTCTAGAAGCAGGTTTTCTCCACGAGCCTGCAGCTCGAGGCCCACTGACACCTCGATTCTACTTTGGGAAAAAGCAGTGATAGACTTCTGACCTGCTGAACTGTGAGATAGCTAACGAAGGAGTGTAGCTTTCAAGCTGCTAAATTGGTATTTATTCATTATGGCAACAATAGAAACCTAATATAAGCTCTGTGGTATTTTTGCTGAAGTCTTCGGCCTTCCAGGAAAGCAGATCCTTTCTGGGTGTTAGTAAATATTGTTTCAGTCCAATTCATTTGTCAAACACATGGAGTACCCACATGAGCCTGGTGAGCGGAGGGGAGACAGGCAGGGATGGAGAACACATTCCCAGGCAGAGTGCCTGAGAGTGGTACAACCTACTCTCTGGAAACAGCCATAGGCAAACCTATGTGGACCTAGCAGAGGGGCCTATTGTGAGGTCAATGAAATTACTCAGGGAGTGCTGAAACTCCCTCTACCTAAGTCAAATATCAGCCCAGTTACACTGAAATCCAAGCTATTTGAAACTTCTCGTAGGCAACACCAGCAAGCACCACATTTGTTCTATATGCTCGTTCATCCAGAGAGCAGAGACGACTGGCTAGTTGGAAGGTCTCATCTGCAGGGAGAACTGGTAGAAAATTCTCAGATTCAGACATTGGTCGGTGGTTCTGTTGAACTGCGTTTCCTTGTTGATGAGGATTGCTTAACAGAGAGACAGTTGCAGACACTGAGTGTCTTGAATGTGGTCAGAAGACATGGTTCAGAGTTGGTGATCAACATGCTTGATCAATAATCTTATCTCTCAAGTGGTGACCAGCTCCAGCTAAAGTTGGAGAAAGGAATTGTGTTTCCTGAGCATTTTCACCACCAGCAGCCCCCTCTCAGAGCACATGTTTAGACACGGGGAGGAGATGGCAGAAAAGCTGTCTGTTGTAAGATTTTCCCTTAATCCAGTACATGAGTATCAAGAGGGATATAACCCACCAAGAGGACTTCTCTCCTGCAGGTGACAAAGGCTGAGCGATAATGGGGTTGAGGGGTCTACAACTTTGACTGCCCCTACCCCATTTATAAACTCCTGTAGCTGCCTGTGGCCACAGATGAACTGAGTTCACCTGAAAGAGGGGCTGGAAATGAAAGTCCTATTATTTGGTGTATTATGGTAAACAAGGTCTTTTGGGTCTGTTCAGGGCTGGGGGTAGGGCACAAACTCCCAGAGAATCCTTTAGAATCCTAATTGCATTTGTAGAACTTTGGTGTCCAGGAGAGAGATTTGTGACAATTTGTTGAATAGGTCCTATAGGTACACTCACTATTTGATGAGTGAGGTTTTAAATGCCAGGTGATTTCAGGCTAGCCGCTGCTTTCCAGGGAATGGTCCCTGACCTCTGTCCTTGAGATTTCTTTTCTACTCAGGAGCTGGCACAGGAGCCAGCATTCTGGGAAAAGTGTCCCCCATGCCAAACAACTGAGGATCACTCAGTGGAGATTTCCCCACATTTCAGACACACCCGAGGTTGGTTTATAGCTGAGGCTTTGCCCCACCGCAGCTCTGTGACTTCAGTTTCATGAACCTGTGGACTGACCACATCTGGGATTATCTGAACGTGTTTGCTGTCGTTGCCCCGGCTTCGTGTGTGAATCTGCTTTGATTTGGCCCATGGCCAAGACAAATACCATTAGCGTTCCGAGTACAGGTTAACACGACAATCATCATGAGCGCTTTTGAATGCACAAATGCTACTTTGTCCGAGGCTTCTCTCAATGCTATTCCCCGGGCAAGGTTGCTCAAACTAAAGTGTCTCAGCTGTTGTTGTTGCGGCTGCTGCTATGAGCTGCACCTTTGCTGACCCCTGAGCAATCCCTTCTAAGAGCTTAAAGAGAAATGCAGACACAGGAAAGCAATGTCTGGGGAGGTGAGGCCCAATATCAAAATCGTACAACTGAAAGGGCTTTACAGTTAATGCAGCTATCCCCACTGCGAAAGGCTGCCTTTAAAAGCTGCCGTTTCCTTTGCATTAACTAAAAACGGACACATCTGTTGAAAGAAGTGGGGAGGGGAAGACAATAGCTATTACGATGGTTAGGGAAAGTGTGTGTGTGTGCATAAAGCAGTGTAGAAAGTGCAAGGAGCGACAAGACGTGGCAAGATCGCCAGGGAGTCGCTGTCTCCTATTATTTATGCAGCACCATAAATGCACCGCCGTCAAAGTCAACATCTATCTGACCGAACTGCTACTTACGTGCTGCCAATACGAGACCTCAGAAGAATGGCTCTCCTATTTAATATTTAACCAGACGCTTCCATTTTTGAAAGTATCGTTTGCTCCTTATGGAGGAGGGAGGGAGGGCAGGCTGACTTACAACTTCAGTGATGTATGAGCTCATGCTGGCAGTCGTGGAAAACCAGTTTTTGTTCTTCAGACTTCTCTATCAAGATTCCCACCATGTTAGTGAACAGCGTATTCCTCCAAGCTTAGCCCATCCCTTGTGTTATCTTAATTATTAGCCTCCTGTTAAAGCTTAGGTGACCGATACCATACTTGTGAAAGGAAGCGGGTGGGGGATGGGGGTGGAGGAAGATTTTGTCGGGGCATGGATTGTTTGCTAGAATGCAAAGGCCACATTATGAGGACCACTGAGATTCCCAAGAAACTTCGGTTTCTAAATGAAACTGAACTTCCGGTTCCACTCTACACACAGTGATGTGCTCTGTGTGGACGCCATTCACCCTCAGCTTATTGGTGACCTTACAGTGTCAGCTGTGAGTGCACCCTGTCCGTGCCTCTTCAACGTTGTCTCTTCCAAGCCACAGAGAGTTATTGTCTCAGATACAGTTGATAAGTACAACTGGTACGGAACATTCATGTGTTGTCTGGTTTCTTCTCAAAGCTGATGGATGCAGATGTGGCCATGGATGGGTCAATCAATACAGTGACCAACAGAAGAAACATAGTAAGAGGTCATCATGAGTCTTTGGCCTCACTTGACGGCCACTCCTCTCCTAGTCCCTTCTGTATCATGAAGAATTTAACCTCCCCCGTGCCTTCTGTTTGGCTTGTCTCTGTGTGTGGCAAGTCTCAGAGCTGCTTTGTGTCTGTGTATACAGTAGAGGGATGCACTGCCGTGGCCAGCCTGGCGTTATTCTATCACTGTTGTTTCAGCCTGACTGTCAAGCTCTTTCTCCCATGTCTCTCACACATCATTTCCTCTCATGCCCATATATTTGAAATGAAATATGTAAGGGGCCTAAGACAGCCCAAGAGTAAGCCAGCAATATCCCCACAAAGGAAGACTGTCTGTGTTCCCTATCCTTGGTTTGCTTTAATCTCCCCTTTGGGCCTCTTTAATACATCCCACCCTCCTAAAGGGAAAATACTGGGGACAGAGAAAGTCTGGACAGTGAGGCGTTTCTCTGTCCCATTTCCCACCTCCCTCCCCCCACAACCTCAGACCCCCTAGGGCCCAGAATAACCCCCATCCTTCATGAAATTTCAGATACTACGGAGGGGAATGTCAGAATGACTTCATGTTCAGACAGACCTGTACCAGCTCCTGAGGAAAACAGAGTCAGTCACAGAACAGCCTCTGTGCTAGGGACGGTATCAGAGGGTCCCACACTCTGCAGGAGGGATGCAAATTGGGAACAACTCAGACTGAGTATGCAGCAAGCCACTCCATTTATGTGAAATATACCGCGCTGGGCCCGCCACACAGCTGACTTAGCTTTGATCTTGGTCAATTGTTGAATCCTGTGTGACCAAAGAATTCTTTACAAAGAATTATTTCAACTCTCCCAGTTAATGAAAAGCCAGCCAGTACAATTTATGGACATAAGAGACCAGCTTTAGACACAAGGAGAGTCATAAAAAGATCCCCAGGAGCCCTTAATGTGACAGCCATCATGGTCTGTGTGGCTCTCAGACTCTACATTTTTCTCTCAGATTTATTGGGTTTATTGGAATTCATTCCTCTCAACACTGGGGTTTCTGGAGGCAATCCTAGGGAGAGGAGGAAAGTGAGTGCGAATCAACTACCAGACGGATAGGATAAAGTCAAAGCAGCAAGCCACAGTGACTAGGCCGTGGCCAGCCTCTCAGGTGCCTGCCACATCCCAGCACGGATGCTTCTGCACAGCTATTGCCGCAGGGTGGGAGTGAGGCTTGGCTGATTCGAACCAACGGCACTAAGTTCTACAAAGTCAAGCTGTCTTGGTGTGGGGTGCTTCTGCCTCCCTGCCTGTTTCATGGTAAAAGATACATTCCTGGGGGGCGAGGAAACACAGGAAGTGTTTGCACAGCTCTCCTGAAGCCAGTGCGGTCTGCAGCGGTTGGCACAATGTTTATTACAAAGTCATCTGCTAGAGAGTTTATCAGAGGACTTATTGGAAGAGAGACTGGAGCGAAACAGATTAAGATATGAATCACCCGCAATGAGAACCATTCTTCTCTGAAGCAGAGAATCCTGCACTACCATGCATCCTTTTCCCTAAGAGATTAAGGTGGCAGTGGTCTCCTGGAGGTCTGTGGTAACATGAAATCTTTTGCTGGTTTCACTCTCATTAATAAACTTCCCTTCAGCACTTTAGCCTCTGGATAGCCATTGGATTGTGCTGGTCTGGATAACTGCTGTACTTCAGGGAAGAAATCTTAGACTGAATCTTGAGTGCTTGGGTTCAGCATCCGATGCTCTAGAGTCTTCCTTCTTGCCAGCTCTCCCATTCTGCCTGGGAACTTTGAGTTACTGCATTTTGAATTATTCTCCAAGCTCCAGAATCACTGTGGGGATAGTCATAGCATCTCTTCCTTGAGTTTTGATAAGAACCAAATGAGACAATAGATGATCAATTTGTATTCACAAAAACTCTCAGTAAGTTTAATTCCCTAAAACCTTGGAAAATAGATCTAAAATAAGGTCTTGTACACTTTATTTTAAGAAACTTTCCAGTTTGAATAGAAATGGGTCATTTCAAGACAAAGCAAATGAAATAATAGGGCCGAGTGTAATTCAGTGGCAGGCCCCTTGCTTAATATGTATGAGACCTGCATGCCATCCCCAGCACCGCAGAAAAACAAGGGAACAAATCCAAGATGGGCTGTAAAGTATACCCACCTATGACTCAATGTATAGGTTTCCAATAGCTAATTTTTTTTTTTGCCTGTATCTATGTATGTGTATCTATGTATGTATGCCCACTGTGGGCAGCACCACTCCCTAGGTAGATGATCTTGGGCTGTATAAGTCAGTTAGTTAAACATGAGTCTGTGAGTGAACCCTCAAGCAGCACTCCTCCTTGGTTTCTGTTGTACTTTGTTGGCTGTGAGTGAGTTCCTTGGTCAGAGGAAATGTTGCACAGAATAGCACGCAGGCCTTCCTCAAGTTCCTACCTTGAGTTACTGCTCTGATTTTCCTCATCAATGGCCCGTAACCTGTAAGCTGAAATAAACCTTTTCTCCCTAAGTTGCTTCTTGGTCATGGTATTTATCATAGCAATGATAATCAAACCAGAATAAAATGTAATGGAACGTTCTGTGATATGTGACTAGTTTGTGGACTGAAAGATAGAAAGTGTCAAACTTTGCACTTAAACCCGTATATTCTGTTTCTAAAGATTTATTTATACGTGTATGAGTATTCTGCCTGTATATGTATGAGTGCACCATTTGGGAGGCCAGAATGGAATATCAGGTCCTCTGAAACTAGCTTTACAGATAGATGGTTGTGAGTCACCATATGGTACAGGGAGCTAAACCCAGGTCCTCAAAAGAACAGCAAGATCTTAGCCACTGAGCCATCTCTCCAGTCCCAAACTCATATAGTCCTTTTCCACCAAACACATGCTTATTGTAGACACATGGTATTTGCTTTCAGTTTGCTTTCATGGTATTTGCTTCATTTATAAAATTTGATTTACAAATAAAATTCGATTTACAATTTTATATGAATGTTAATAAAATTAACATAAAGATAATTATATAAATGTAAATAAAATAAATATAATTAATATTAATACAATAGTAATCTCTTATCATATTCTTAAATAAATGTAGGATCTTGTTTTAATCTGTTCCTTAAAGAAAAATCCATGACTTTGACACTGAAGGAACTGAAGGAACTGAAGGAAGGCAAACCATGAGCTCTTGGGTAACTAGAAACAAGCCTGGGGTTTGGCATGTTCATCATCAAGAGGTGAGGTTTAGAGAAGTTATCAAGTCTCCAAGATATTTGCTTTGTTTTTTTTTTTAACTTGAAAAGGAAATCTACAAAAATACCTTTTGTCTTAAAAATAACCCATCAATAACTTGTGAATTCTTTCACTCCTGGCTAAGACTAAGTATTATTAAACCGTCCCTGGGGGCTGTTTCTTTCTTTTTCTTCTCTATCCAACATTCCATAAAACAAAAGCAAGTTAATCTGTGAATTTCTACCCTCCTCCAATACCATTTTTAAAAGACAAACAGTCCCCATGCTGGGCCTCCCAAATTCCTGCCTTGTCAGCACAGATGGAAGTGGACAGCTAAGATAAAAAGCAACCCTTGCTAGGCTTTCCTCCACTGGGACCCAGATGCCAGAGCTGAGTGGATGTATTAGTTTGCTGAGGCTGCTGTAACAAAAACCCCCCCGACTGATTAAGCTGAAACTACAGAGCTACAGAGACTCAGAATTCTGAGAACTCCAAGGGAAGGATGTGCTCCAGGCTGTGTCTTTGTATTCTACCCTCTTTCTTTGATAGACGGTGTCTAAATTCACCTTTTGACTTTGAAATCTTGTCTGGGAAGTTGGCACTAGCCGCTGAATGATGGATAAATATTAGCTCCATCATATCGTTCCCATTAACACACTTTCTGGAAACAGTATGCAAATGTAAAGAGAGTCACCTCTCGTTTACCTGGAAATGATTTTTCTCAAGCACATAGTCTTCCAAACCAATGTAGTCATGTTACAAAATGGTGTCCTGACACACATGGCACCTCGCTTGTTTTTAGTGAACTTAACCCTGAGCTAAAAGGAGAACAAAGCCGGACAGAAGGTAGTAAGACAGGGAAGTAGCTGCTTCTGTTTGAGTTGCAGTCTGCCACTTAGCAAGACGGAAATTTTCCCTACTTGGGGCTTATTTACAATTCAGCACATGCACATCAATCTATTTCTCATTAGATTCTTCCCTCAGAAATCACCTCTCCGTTCCTCACTAACAACATGAGCTATCCGCCTGCTTCCCACCTCCCCAGCACCCTGGCTTTTTAATATGGCCATTGCCCAATTGCTGAGAGTCTCCTCCAAAATCCTGAATTCTTGTAAGAGAGGCCATGTTTAACCACAACAGGCATGATGGTACAAAGAAGAGTGCTTGTCTATGCACAGTAACAGCAGACCATCAAAACTCAAGTGGTGGTGAACACTGAGTTGTCCTTGTGGAAGAGAAAATCGCAGAGCCCCACCCCCACCCTTCTTTCCTGAAACCCAGGTTCTCTGTAAAATTGACTACCCACAACACTATCTACCCTGTGAATTGGGCTGGTCTTTGCTGGGACATGAACACCTTCGTATCTTCATCACCATCAAGACAGAAAGGATACTGTAAATAATCTTGAGGCCCATATAATCAAAAGCAGTAAGTTTTACTTTGTGTCTTCCTTTATCTTGCACTATGCTTTGCTGAATCACTAGGTCAAACTGTAGTAAAGACTTCTTCTGGTAGTAATTTATCATCTAGGAGGACTTCTCTGTGGCATTCATGACTATTTTATTCCGACACATTTCCTTTCTCCCAGAATGACTGTATTCGCTGGCCTTAGGACGTCTTAGAAGTGGGCTTATATTAGAGCACTCTTGAATTTGACTCTTCAAATGGCCCACGCCTTACTTCTAAGGCAACTCTAGTCATCTGTATGTGCTTTTGTGAAATGAAATTCTCTCCCAAGTTGAACTTGGGTTAGGAGGAAAACAGACTTAGGTTATCTCCTTATCTACTCTCTGGGATGCCAAGAGAGGAAGGGATGACGGCTTTGGGTTCCCATGGAGGAGCCAGCTCAGCATGTGGTGGAAGTTTTGGCAACCTGAATTAACTGCCTTCCAAAAAGCTGTCTTCAAGCGTCTTCTGGAGCTACCTTTGCACCCTGAGTTGAAGCTCGTAGTGGGAAAAAGTCAGAAAAGTGCCTCAGAGTCTCAGGATGTGATCTGCTTAAAGGTCTAAGTTTAGCTATAAGAGAAAATTTGAGTTCTTATTCCAAAACATTCTGTGAGGAAACAAAACAAAAACAACCTCTCCAGGCACTTAAAAACAAACAAACAAACAAACACCTGCTTTCACTTGCTCCCCGGTTAGTTCTATAGGGCGCTGTCCCGAGGCATGCTGGCTAGCCTTCACCTTGAAAAGAGAAAAGACTAACTGAATTTAAGGTTACAGTGCAGCTGACGTCTGCTCCATGGGGATGAGACCAGGTGAAGAGGCAATGAGACCTGGACCCTCCATGCTACCACCCACTCCCATCCCTTCACTGAACCCTAACTTTTATAAAGTGTCCCATTACTGGACACTCTGGAAACCACTCTTCCTGAGCCACGATTCATCCTGGGGACAGCAGGGTCAGGAACTAGGGGTGATCTGTTCTTTTTGTCTTTCTCTGAGAAAAAACAGTTCACTCTGGAGGGGAAGATACAGTGGAGAGATGACATTCTGCTCCAGCACCACGCCTACTTGCCTGTTGCCATGCTTCCTACCGTATGGTCATGGATTCACCCCCTGAAACTGTAAGCAAGCTCCCAGTTAAATGTTTTCTTTTATTTAAAAAATAATAGAACAAATCAACAGCAAACAAACAAAAAGAACTCACTCTGCCAATTTACTTAGTAATTCGAAGTTGCTGATGGAACAGAAACAAAATCCAGAATGCTTGAATGTTTATGAGCCGTGAAATCTTGGGCACGCTATCTGATCCCGGAAAGCTTTGAGTTCTCATCTGGAGGCGGGAAAAATACTCATCTCCCAGGGTTATTGCTGAGGACTAGACGAGATAAAATTGCAAGTATGACCTGTGCTAAGTTCCTGGCACACAGCTCGATAATTAAATGAAGAGTAGCAAGTTCTAAAAATGTTATTTGGTATTTTGATTGACATCTTCGAGTTAGCAACTATTTCTCAAGCAATGACTGAGTGCCAAGTGTACTACTGTACAACTCTTGGAATCCATTGGTGAAAGAAACCAAGATTTGCAGTCTGTGGAGCTCACATTTTGGTTGGAGAGACACACATACAAGAATGAATGGATGAATGAATGAATGAATGAATGAATGAATGAATGAAAAACAAGTAACTAATGAATAAGACAAATTGGAGAATGATAGTTGTCCACTTAAAAGAAACAGAAAAAAAAATAAGCAATATTAGAATACGAATGGGGACATTGCAATTTCCAGTGGCGAAGGAAGCCTGACTGGGCATCATTGAGTGAGAAACACATGGACTGGCCAGCATTCTAGGGAGGGAGAAGAGTGAATACAAAGTTCTTAAAGCAGGAAGACAATTCGTTGAGGAACAGCAAAAAAGGCCTGTGTGGCTCAGTGGCAAGTAGGAGTGTAGGCTGGTCCAGATGGGAAGGACACCCACATCAACTCTGGAAAGTTGTGGGGATCCCAAGTACCTTGTGGGGCACAGTAGAGGCTTTGGCTTTACCTTTGAATAGAATAGGAAGCCATGGCAAGGTTTTGAGGAGAGGAGCAACACATCTGATACAGATTTGGAGCACATCAGATCGATTATGTTGGAAAGCACACACACAGGCAAGGCTAAGTCAGGTACACGAGTATCAGGCAACGGCCATGCTACAGAGAAGCTTGATGGTGTCTCACACGAAGCAAAAGCAATGGAGGCACTGAGCAGAGTTCAGATTCAAGATACATTTCAGAGATACTTCTAATAGGATGTCTTGATGGGTTACATTTGAGGTGAGAGAGAAGGATACTTACAAAGCCTCCAATTATATAATGAATGAACTATAAAGATAATACCCTTGGTGAAATAAACCAGATGCAAAAGACACATATCACAGA
>JANHMN010000006.1:72674331-72714182 GCA_030674055.1 Rhabdomys pumilio
ACAAACACATGTACACACACATATGCATGTGCAAATGATGCTTGTTCTGGCATGGTCTGGTGGAGAATAGCACTGGGTTTTCATAGGATGAGAGTCCTTGAGGTCAAATGATACCATAAAAGCATGACCACTGATAGAATGAACCAAGGAAACCCAGACATTAAAAAATTCAGGGAAAGAAATAAGAAACAGCAAAGGAGATGGAGAAAGAAGACCTAGTTAACAGCAATGAAACCAAGAGATTATAGTCTCCTCAGTCTCCCAAGTCACCTCAATCATAAAGAAAGTCCTAAACAGTGTCACAATGTGACATGTTTTAATAAGGGTCTTTATATGCTGTTCTCATTAATTAGAAGGTTCTTTGTACTCCATCAACTGGTTAACTAATGGTCACCCTTGAAAACTAAGCTCAAATGTTACCCATCCCATTTGTCCTCCTTTCACATCCATTGTGACTTGTGTTTTTCCATCACTGTGACAGAATATCTGAGGGAAACAAGTTAAACAATGGAGGATCCTGGTTTTCGGGAGGTGTGTGCTCCTGAGCAGAACACAAGGGTGGCAGGAGCGTGTTGAAGGGAGGCTGCTCTCCCCGTAATGAACTGGAAGTGGAGGGACAGGAGATCGGGTACGACCTCCCAGTGCACACTGCGTCAGACCTACTGCTTCAGACTTGGCCCCACCTACCTAAATTTGCAACACCTTTAAAATAGTGCCACCAACTGGGGACCGAGGCTGGGAAGACAGTTCACATGCACACAGATGTTTTGTGTGTCCCCACAGCCACGACATCGTCTTGTTGCACAGTAAATCTAGTACGTGTAGTTGCTTCTGCAAAAAGACTCAAAGAGAAGGGTATGTTTATAATACACCACTGAAGTCCAGGCTCCCACACATACAGCAACTTACAATAGCTGTGGAATGGAAGACAAAAATGCCTTACTTCACCCAGTAAAAATGAGCCCAAGATTTTTAGTGTACATCAAAGTGCTGGTAATTTTTTATAGCATAATCCTCTGTTAAATTGCCTGGGTGGGAATGCTGCTTAAATCAACTCCACTGAAAGTTATTTGATAAAGCAAAGAACTCTATTATACCACACACATACACACAAATCACCCGGAGTCAACTGTTATTACAAGGTTTGCTTTTAATATTTATACTTGGAATTCATATGACATACCACTAAAATAAATTTGAGAAGCCATTTTAACACACACATATATATATTATATATATACATATATATATTTGCAGTATATATTTGCATAGCAGGTATATAATTAAATTTTAATTATATGTAATTTAATTACATATAATATATTTAATATATAAATTAAATTTAAAACAATCGCCAGAATATTTGCAAATAAGGTAGAAGCCAACACCAGTTCTCTTTTCCTGTTGCTCCCCCTCTGTGTTTCTGAGCCAGGTTCTTACAAGTTTGCCAGAGTTGCTTGACAGCAAGCCTAACACCTGCTTTCCACCCTAGGCTCTATGGTTACAGGCATACCCTGTCCCACCCAGAGGTTTTGCAGGAGTTCTTGAATCTGGACTCAAGTCCCCATTCTTGCATGGATAGCCTTCATCCATAAAGCCATCTTCCTATTTCCCTATACACAGATATTTTAGCGAGAATGAAAACATTGTGCTCAAATTTTTGCCTTCAAAATCCTTCTGAGCGATTCTTTAATTACATGAAAGAGATTTTCTCTCAGCCTCAAGATGCTTTGTAATCTTATTTAAGGAAACATAAACTCTGACTCCACAGTCATGGTTAGAAAAAAGTAATTCCATATGTTTATTAAATTAGAAAAGGTAATTATGTCAGAGGCCAAACTAGCAGCCAGTAATGACAAACTATGAAGTAAGACCCCCTCATGACCTTTCTTTCCCCAGTCAGGTTAATCTTTGACAATGAGAGACAATTCTCCAGGAGGAAGGGTAGATGACTTTCATGGCCACACAGGGATTCAACTTTCTGGAACTGTCTGAGAATCAAATGATAATTAGGAATTGGAACTTTTTTATTTTTATCTTTTAAAGAATCTCGCTGGTGTCTTTCTTGGGCCTCTCTCAAGCTGCCCACACCCGTGTCTCTCAGGTCTTCACATTCTTTGTTACCCTTCACATCAGTGGAGCCTCTGGCAGGAGACAAGCAATCTAACAACTGCAGGTACTTCATGTAAATTCTTCACAAGCATAGTTCAGTTACACATGGTCTGTGGGAGTACTCTGGACCTCTCCCAGTCACCTGAGATCTAGGAGAGGCATCTTTCAGCACAGTGGGAAGCCTAGTCCACAGCCCAAGTTAAGTTTCAAATTACCAGTTGAAAATTCATTAAAAAAGAAAAACAAACATGTTGCTTGCAATCAGGACTCAGAATAGTCCTTCTCAGTGAAAACCCTGTCTTTTGACAAGCTGTAACAAAAAGATTTAATATAAGGAGTCACAAAATCAGTGTCTCCCATCCCCTGGCCCTGGCCAGCTCACTCAGGCCATGTATTTCGTGTAGCACTCACAGCAGCCATGGCACCTGATTGTGCTACCACTAGAGGAAATATTTGTCCATGTCAATCACAGAACTACATGCAGGAAAGTGCTGTGCACCAAGCCATGTGCTTCCCCCTGAGCAGCAAGGTGAAGTAAGCATCTCAGAGCAGTTATTGTTCAAGGACTGCAAAAACTATTAGCCTTGTATGTGTGACGGGTCTGTGACAAGAGCAGTCTGTGTTCCTAAGAACACATCAGAGGAGTCTTCTTGGTGTATTCCTTTTTTCCTGCAGATTTTCTTTCACTTCCCAGAGTTGGTAACTGGCATGGTTAACCCCTCAGCAACCACCTCTCCTTGGGTTTTAGGCCCCAAGTCTGAAATTCATCTGTAACATCAGCTCAGTTGGTCTTGTTCATGATATTGTTTTCTATACTGCATGCATATGAATGACAGCCGAGATGACACACCCCTGAAGACATGCCATTGTAAACTTCTTACTCCATGAAACACGCAGTATGTCAAGCCATGAGTCCAGATCTCTTCAGCCACACACTTTCATGGCACTGGGACCCTTTCATTTGTCACTATCCTTATTTTCTCCTGCAGCCTCTGCCTTCCATGCCCCTCCCCCAAGCCCCACGGTGTCTGAGACGGAGCCTCAGAGCATGTTGCTTTAATAGCCAGGAGAGGAGCAAAATCTCACAACACATTCCTTCAGCCAAGAAGTATGGCAGTTTCATGTCCAGATACACACTTGGTACCAGGCAAAGGGTTGAAACATATTTCTTGGTTAATAAATGAATGCCATTTTAACTTTAGTAAGCCTCTGAAGGTCTCTTTGGGTTCCATATTCTTGGAACAAATGCACCAGAGAGCCTCACGCTTTGAACTTGAGTCTGGCAGCATCATTAAACTGCCAAGAATCTCTACCCTCGCCTCTTCAGACTTGCTGGTCCTAGAAGGATCTGGATGTGGTCTATACTTGCTGTCCCTTGGGATTGATACTACCTGCAAATAAGTCTGTTATTGGATGTGAAGCTGTATTTCATCTTCAAATAGCATGACCAATGATTAAACTATGAATTTCATTACATTTATCTTAGTAGGTGATGGCATTTAGCTCCACCTAAGAAGTTCTACAGAAAGAAATGAAAGTCAGATCAACACAAATAAATAAATTTCTCTTTCTTTTGGTTACCTCCTTTTCACCTAGAAAATGAATTATTGCCTTGCATTTTACTCCAAAGTAACCAAATAGCATTTCCTAAAACTCTGGAATGAAAATAGGCTTTTTGGTCATTCTATAGCTGCTGCTTCCTTTCAGTCTTTGTTGGTAAATTTTTGCTTCAAACACCACTAACAGCCAGGTTGATAACTTTATAGTCTAAGACTGAATTAAAATCCTAATAGGTACACAGAGAAATAACAATGATTGCAACTTGTATCTGGGCAGTCTGGGATAGCCATGCTCAACACACTCTCAAAAGAGTGACCAGAGTTCTGTATTCTTGAAACAAAGGGAGTAGGTGATGGTGAAGACAAAGCTCAGCAGTAGAAGGACAGCTCATGAGTACAGGCTGGGTAGCAGAATGCAGAGCTCATGATTAAGGCTGAGTAGCAGATGGGTAACGGAGTGCACACCTCAACTGAAGTTTGCACAAAAAAGCATCAAAGTAAGTAACATAAGTGACTGCTGTCTTTAGATTTTTCCCCTGCAGAAATCTTTGATTTTCCTCAATATACCAATCAAAATTCAAATATCTAGTACAGACGCCACCATAAGTACACTCTTAAGTCGTAATCAGCATTTTCTGGAATGGCAGAGATGACACGGTTTCTAACAAAACCCACACTTAGGGGCATGTGATAGACTCCTTACTTTGTGCAGCCCAAGAGGAATCCAAGGATCAGCCTCTGTTCAACAACACACAATATCTAGCACATAGCTCTTGCCATACTTTTTTTTTTTTAAAAATGTGTTCCCGGCCCCATCTAAAATGGATTGAGCTCCCATTAAAGAGCAGATAGCACATTACTCACGACTGTTTGTTCCCACCCCTGAATGCAGTATCAGAATACTAGTAAAAGACCTCTGATAAATATCTTTTGAGTAAATTAAAAAGTGCCTGCATAGGGCATTCAATTCTATGTTCTAGTATCTTTGGTACAGGAAAATATTCTGCATGCTACCTAAAGAGAAATTGAAACACCAAGCCAGCCACAAACCTTTTGATCAACAATGGTGACCTGCCTGTAATATACACTAGAGCAATAGTGGTACAAAGCTTGAGGGAGTAACCACCCAATGTCTGATTTGACTGAAGGCCCACTCCAGGAGATGGAACCCACACACAACATTGCCTGGATGACCAAGAACCAGAGACTAGACAGCCCAGAGACATAGGGTAAAATCAAATAATACTAATCTTAAAACTAAAACAAAACAACAGTGATAAAACGACTTCTAATGATATTCTGCTAGACTCCTAGATCAGTGCCTTGTTCACCATCATCAGAGAAGCCTCCTCCTGCAGCAGATGGGAGCAGGTACAGAGACGCACAGCCAGACTTTACATAAAGAGTGAGAGACTTTGGTTGACTTAACTCTAAATGGGATGTCTCCATCAAATTTCTCCCCTCAGGGCTCAGGAAACCCTGCAGAAGAGGAGGCAGAAAGAGTGTAGGAGCCAGAGGGGAGAAGGACAACCAAGAAAACACAGCCTTCTAAATCAACATGATCAAAGCTCACATGAACTCAGGAGACTGCGGCAGCATGCACAGGCCCAGCACTCGTCTCGTCTGCACCAGGTCTTCTCCGTGTGTATTATGTCGTCCACTGTAATGTTTTTACAGGCTTCCCAAGTGTGAATGAGTGGCTCTCTGATTCTTGCATCTTCTCTTGAGTTCCTTTCCTTCTGTTTGTGTGTCTTGTCCAACTTTGATGTGATACTTTTGGGTTTACCTTATTTTATTTTGTTATATTTTATTACTCTCTCTTAGAAGCCTGTTCTTTTCTAATGGAAGACAGAAAGGAAGTGGATTCGGATGGAAGGGACAATGAGATGGAACCGGGAGGAGGAGAGAGAGGGGGACTTGTGATCAGGATATATTATGTGAGAAAATAATCTGTTTTCAATAAAAGGGGGAAAAGATGATTCCATTCATGCTGAAAAGAGACAATGATCTTCTGAACTTTCTTCCTAGACCATCTTCAGATCCATTTTGAAATGTACCCAAGAAAAATGTTTTCTCTACGGTGACACTTACGTATAAATGAAAGAATATATATCTTAGACTTTTTGTTAATATGGACCTGATCATGAAATTGCTACAAGACTAATATCTAAAAGGTGGCATGAATTATGAATGTCTAACAGACACGCATCAGAACCCAAACAGAGCGTGGCACCAGACTCTTACCTTCCTACAGAGTCACCAGTTCTGGGCCATATCAACCTTTATAGTCTCCATTGTTTTATAAATGCATTTTGGGGGCGGGGGGATTGCCACCATTCTAAAATAAACAATCACCAAGCCATACTATAATCTTCATGGGGAATCATTAAAGGAAAGCTACATATAACCTCCACTAAGGGAGTGACTCTGAGTCATGTCCCTATCAGCTCGCCCTAGATTCTAAGGTAAGTCTGTGAACATTCAGTGACTGGGGACATCCTCTTTTATGAACAATCTAATTAGAAAAATTCATGTTAACGTCAGCAGCAGAGTTTCAGTGCTGAGCTAGATTTCCCTGTATGTCTCAAGGGAGAGGGCTGCATCTCAGTTCCTTCATAGCTTCGGGCAGGAACACCTTCTCAGGGAATCCAGGAGCAGTTAGAACTAGCTCACAGCAAAGAAGTCTGCTTTGTGGTACCAGTCAGAGCACAAGGATTTTCACAGAGCATGGCAGCTGTTTTCTTAGAGAACCACACAGAGAAGTCACAGTAAAGTACAGCAGAGTGTAACCCAATAAACCGCATTAGTGTATATTTGTATGTATAATATATACATGCATATTAGATTATACGCTAATCTAATAAACTAATGTCAGAGGTCAGACTGAAACAGCTAAGGGAAAAAAAGACAGTGAAAGCCAACAAAAAAACAGCCAAAAGCAACAGAGTCCAAGCATACCTACATACACACAAGTGTAAATGCACACACTTCCCTGGACACTATACCCAATTCATATGACAGATGTATCCACCACATCTGGAATCTTGAGAATTGAGAGTCCCTTGAATGCCTAGAAGATCTCACATGTTTAAGGACTGGAGGAAGAACAGTGACTCACATGAATAGACTGTGAGAGTCTTTGAGGCAGCTCACACATTCAAAGTCACCTTTACCCTCCAGTACAACACTGACTCCTCCTCCTCTGTGATCTCTGGTTGTGTTGGCTCTTTAATATGGCCTTCAGGCATCCCCTGTTCTTTCAGTGACTGCTGCTCTATTCTCAGCTGCCACCACCCCTTAGACGAGCAAGCCTCATGCTCCCAGGCTGGGTTATTTGTTTATGGTCTGTACTCCCATAATGCATTTCTTTACACTCAGCCTTGGGTCCTCGTGATGTACTCCTGTGCCTGCCTCCCCTGCTAACCTGTTACCACAAATTTGGGGTTTCTTCAGTTTGGAATCAGCATGCATTTTGCCTGGCACTTAAAGCCAGTTTGGCAAATTCAATAAATAAGCAAATGAACTGCTTCATTCTGAAAGAAATCATCAATAATTTCGTCAACAGCTCAAGTATTCTCATCACTCAAATCCACCTACCTCACCCCCATCTCCCATTCCCCATCCCCTCTCCAAGCACCTCCCCTCCCCGCAGCAAATGAGACAGAAGACTGGATTGAAAACATCTTAACATGCTGAACTTTAGGCAGTTCTTTTTTTATTTTGTAGCAGATTAATAGGTTGAAAAACAAACTGAAGAAAGTTAAACCTACTGCAAGGAACAGAAATACAAATCCAAGAAGGACCCACAGAGTGAAAGGCCCTGGAAGCTCAACTCTGGTTATTTCATCTCCCAATCTCCTCCCAGAAATACAAGGTGTCTTTAGGTAATACTTGACGCCCATCATTTAAGATAACTGAGTAAAACATCAGGATGTTTACCTCCAAATGCTATGGGAACCAAACTCAGACACCGGAAAGAAGAGAGTCCTTTAATAGCCAGCTCTTTATACAGCTGAAAGGACAAAGACCCCACTCCTGGTATATTTTGGTAGGATGGTCATTTCTAACTCTGTGCTCTCAGAGGCACCCACAACAGTAAGTACAAGAAGAAACAGCAACACCAGTTCTTCACCAGCAATAGGAGGCAGTTGTTGCCATAAGCCGTAAAATATACACGTATGCAAAGAGAATGGGCCCAGCAGGGTACAGGGGTCAAAGTGCATGCTTCTAAGTGGTTCTTTGGCTGGGAAGAAGATGGATCTCTAGAAGTGCTCGAGCATTGGAAAGCCCAGGATCAAGGACAAGGGTAGACAAAGGGCATAACTGGTTCAGGAGAGATTTGGTTGTGACTCTGGAACTTCCTTTAGTGAGTTAGCACTTACTCCTGGAAATAAACAACATGGTCTGTAGCTCAGCAGGATACCAGACTGACTGCGAACAGTGGCACACCCCCAGGTTCCTTTTCCCATCTACCTCTGAACAGCAACTAAACCTAAAGCCCAGGCTGGAGAGTGGAAGGGATTCCATTCCATTGAAAAGATCTATGCACAAAGTCAAGGCTACTCAGGAACTGGTTTCCAGAAGGAAGAAATTGCCAGTCAGCTTCTTGAATGGTTTTACTTTTGTTTTTTTAATATGTAAAGGAACACAAGGACACTAGACAGTTTAAAGCTTCCAAGAAAAGCTAAGAGTCACAAACAGAAGGAGAAAAAGTTCTTTTATAAAGACACTACAGGAAGCAGAAAAAATTGCAAAGGAATCATGAGACAAGAGTTTACCATGAAGGGAACATCAGAGAACATTTTTCTTCTTTGAGATAAGTTGTCAAATTCTAGCCTGACTGATGTCAAATTCACAGCAATTTTCCTGCTTCAGCCTTCCCAGTTCTGGAATTACAGGTATAAGACATTATATCTGGCTCTTGTTTTGTATTTTGTTTCCAGTCCCCACACCCTGGTAATGGAATGCCCTTAGAGATGAACCCAACAGATTGACATAGCAGTCACCTACTCCAGAATTCCCTAATGTGCTTTAAATCAGGCCTGCAAGCTCACTTGGTTGTCTCTCTATCTTGGTAATGGGAGACCCCAGCATGCCGGACCTCTGCAGAAGAAAACACTCTGCATTTACGTACTATTTGAGTTTGGGGTATTATTCTTCAGAGAATCATGGACCCTTGCATCTGGGAGCTTGTCCTAGGAGTCACTGGAGACCCCCTGACCCAAATAGTGGAGTGTTTTTTCAATCGTAAATCCAGGCACCCAGTTGTCTTTGTCTTGTCCATATCGGTGTTTCTGTTTCAGGTTTAATCTGGAAGCTGAGAGAAACAAAGTGGACCCATATTTTGTCACCCAGCCAGGGGCAATGGAGAATGTTCCCGACCCCCTACAAGAAGCTGGAGAACTTGCTAGTTTTATCTGGATTCTGAACTGGCTGTGGATCTATGAGCCTCACATGTGCAGGGCGAAAGACTGGCTAAGAGAGCCTTTCGGTTTGTTTTTGTTTTCTCAGGAAAGTCCTTCTATGTCTGTCTGGGTGTATTCTGTTTGTGCTTTTTATCCTCTCATATAAATTTTTCTTTGATTCCTGGGATAGGGCAGGCACAAAGCACCCACTGGGCTTGGTCCTGAACCATAATAAGGACTTTTACTGAGTCACAGAAGACTTGGGTCCCTGCAAACTAACCATCTTTTGCAGGGATGAATGGCCCACCCATGACCTGAGGAGAGGACTTTCCACCTCCCCATCATTTATACAGTGAAGATTAAGTTAATGAGTCTTGACGCCATTTATCACCACTTGGCAATACCTGACCGAGAGCCCCCCTGTTTGGATGAGACCTTGTTTTGTTACAGGACCTCGCTGCTCCCCACACTTCTTCCTCTAAAGGAAGATCAGCCTCAGGCCCCGGTCTTGTTCCTCCTTTCTACTTCCAAGGAGGACCTCTGTACCCCTCCTTATGTTCCCGCTCCTGCTGCCTATTGGCCCAGCCAGTGCAGGCAGAGGGAGGAGCAGCCCCTGACTCCCCTGAATCTCCTGACTCCACTTGGAGTCTACCTCACACTCAGGCCTGTACTGCCCAGAGAGCCAATTCTATACCCCTCTGGGCTATGAGACCCCCAGATGCCCAGGGGAGACAGTTCATGACATATGTCACCTGCCAATAATGATCTTCACAATTGGAAGTTGCAGAACTCCCTCCCCATTTTTAGAAAGTCCATCAGCTCTCACGGGTCTTCTAGATACAATCATGCTGACTCACATGCCCACCTGGGATGACTGTCAGGAATGGCTCCGGATCTTCTTCAAGACAGAGGAGAGAGAATGTGGGAAACACCTGGAAATTAGTTCTGTGAATAAATGGGCTGCCCACTCAAGTTCAGGCTGATATAGATGCAGACTTTTCTTTGATTTGACTCAACTGCTGAAGGTAAGGAAAGGTTCTGGGTCCATCTCCAGATTCTGATGGGGGGCCTCTGATAGGCCTCCAGATGGCCCATAAATTTATCTAAGGTAAGCCAGGTGATGCAGGGAAAGAATGAGAGCCCCAGGGAATATCTAGAAAGACTTTTTGAAGTCTAGGATCTACACTGCTTTTGACCCAGAAGCCAGAGAGCACCAGTCAGTCAGCTGTGAACATGGCTTTTGTAACCAAACTGCCCTGACATCCTTTGGAAGCTTCAGCCACTGAATAACTTTGTGAATAGTACCCAAAATCCAACTTCTATTTGCCTTTGAATGGCAAGACTTGGAGAGAGGCTTCAAGGGACAACCGACCTGGACATGCCTGCCTCAAGGATTCAAGGACTACCTTTGAGGACTTGGGTGAGTACTGGCAGGCCTATCCCCAAATAACTGTGCTCCAGTATGTATTGTGGGCCCCCGACTTGGAGAATGCCAGGAGCCCACATGAGACCTGCTACAGGAGCTGAGTCAACTTGGCTACTGAATGTCCGCTAGGAAAGCCCAGCTTCGTCAACTTGAGGTCACCTATCTGGGGGTACATATTCAAGGGAGGATAGCCAACTCATGCTATCAGATGCCCAGAAGCAAACCATTTTTAGCATCCCAGTCCTATCAACCTGAAGGCAAGTACAGGAATTTCTGGGATCTGCCGGGTTCTGTAGATTTTGGGTACTAGGGTTCACTGAGATAACCAAACCATTATAAGAGGTCACCTGGGGCCAAGAACATAATGGACCCTGAGATGGATGTGGCTTTTAAGACTCTAAGAAAAGCCTTATTGGAGGCATCAGCCTTGGCCCTCCCAGACATTCACAAACCTTTCCACCTGTATATGGATCAAAGAAAGGAGATAGCAAAGGGGGTGCTCACCCAAACTTTGGAACCGTGGAAAAGACCTGTGGCTTATTTATCTAAAAAGCTGGACCTCATAGCCCAAGGATGGCCAGCCTGCCTCTGGATCATAGCTGCTGCTGCTCTGCTAATCAAGGATGCTGATAAAATAACCACGTGGCAGGAATTTGTTATCACCACCACCCCCCATTCTATTGAGGGGACCCTCAAGAATCCACCCAGCCGGTGGCTGTCCAACACCAGACTGGTGAACTCTCAGGCTCTACTTTTGAATTCCCCTCACATAAGATATAACCCATCATCTGCCCTAAACTCAGCAACCCTGCTACCTGGTCATCTTCAGATGGGCAGCATGATTACTCTATAGCTCTAGGGCACATCCAGAACACCATACTGGACCTGACTGACATACCCTGGCCAGACTCAGAACATATCTACTTCACCGATGGGAGCAGCTTCATCTGGAATGGAATCAAGTATGCAGGGGTGGCAGTAACAGACTTGTGTGGGACTGTAGCTCACCTGTGGGCGTGGGTCCTGTTAGGCTGAGTTGTGGAGCCCGTGTGTCTGCCGCCCTAGGTGGCTGGAACTGTGGCCATCTCGAGCCAGTGCTCCACCAGAAACCATGCTATCCTTTCATGGTCCCACAGACTTGGACTTTGTTATTTGGGCAAATACTTTGCCGTCAGGTAATTGAGCCCAGAAAACTGAACTAAAGGCTCTAACCCAGGCTTTAAAACTGGCAAAAGGAGGCATAGCTAACACTTACACTGACAGCAGATAGGATTACTAACTGATGAAGGAAAAAGCATCAAAAATAAGGAAGGAATATTTGCTTTATTGGAAACATCGTGGCTTCCTCTCAAAGGAAGCCAGGGCATCAGAAAGGAATATCTGATATAGCCAGAGGAAACAGGCTAGCTGTTAGAGCTGAAGGGAGGCATCTCAGGCTTCCACTGCCAGCATCCTGGTAGCTTTGTCAGCCATCCCTGAATATACTATTGAAGACAAACAACATTAGGCAAAATGCCAAGGAGCTTATAGAAGAGACGGATGCTTGCTGGCCTCTGCAGGCTGCACCGTCCTACCTAAGACATTGCTAAGCCTCACCTCCATCAGAGTCACCGAGCCTCACCTGGAAACTGAAGGAACTGCTGTGAGGGGCAAGGTACAAAGTATTTGACTTAGGATGCTTGGTTGATCAGGTCATCTCAGATAGTGCCACATACCAGGCTGTGAACACCTCAGGCCCCAATCAAGGAGCCACTCCAGAAACCAGAATCAGGGGTCGATGACCAGGGGCTAGTTGGGAAATAGGTACTACAGAAATAAAACCAGGAACATATGGATACAAGTATTTGCTAGTTCTCATAGATACCTTTTCAGGATGGGTAGAAGCCTACCCTACAAAGAAGACTGTCAACGTAGCAGCAAAGAAGCTTGTGGAAAACATCATACCCAGGTCTGGTTTGCCTACCCTGCTTCGGTCTGACAATAAACCAGCATTCATCTCTCAGGTAACTCAGTCTCCAGCACAGGTTCTGGGGACCAATTGGAAATTACATTGTGCATACAGACCCCAGAGTTCAGGGTAAGTAGAGAGGACAACTCAGACCCTGAAGGAGGCCTTGACCAAATTAACCCTTGAAACTGGTGGTGACTGGGCATCTCTCCTACCTCATACCTTATATAGGGCGAGGAACACCCCTATACTTTAGGTCTCACCCCCTTTGAGATCCTGTATGGATCATGCCCCTCCCATGCTGCCTAACCTTCAGTCTGATATCTTAGCTGAATATGACCAACATAAGTTTTTAAAAATCTTTGAAAGTCCTCCATAGAATCCAGAAGCATCTCTGACCTGCCATCCACCAGGTTTATGAGTCCACTTCTCCCCTAGCCCCCATTTATTTGAAACAGGTTACAAAGTCTGAATTAAGAGACATAACCACAAGACTCTGGAACCTTGCTGGAAAGGGCCTCATACCGTGATCCTGACCACAGCCTATGGTTGTTAAGGTGGATGGAATCAGGCCTGAGAAGAAGATGTATTCTTTTTTTTTTCCTAGTGTGAAATGTTCTGTAGCTATCTGTTAAATTCACTTGGTTTCCGTTAGTTTCACTGTATCTCTGTTTAGTTTCTGTTTCCATGATCTGTCCATTGGTGAGATTGGGGTGTTGAAGTCTCCCACTATTATTGTGTGAGGATCAATGTGTGTTTTGACCTTTAATAATGTTTCTTTTACAAATGTGTGTGCCCTCACGTTTGGGGTGTAGATGTTCAGAACTGAGACTTCATCATGGTAGATTTTTCCTTTGATGAGTATGAAGTGTCTATTTCCATCTCCTTTGATAACTTTTGGCTGAAAGTCTATTTTACTGGATATTAGAATGGCTGCTCCAGATTGTTTCTTAGGACCATTTCCTTGGAAAACTTTTCTCCAGCCTTTTCGCCTGAGGTAGTGTCTGTCTTTGTCACTGAGATGTGTTTCCTGTATGCAACAAAATGCTGGGTCCTGTTTACACATCCAATATGTTAGCCTATGTCTTTTTATTGAGGAATTGAGTCCATTGATGTTGAGAGAGATTAAAAAACAATGATTGTTGGTTCTCGTTTTTTGTTGTTGCTGTTGTGTTAGAGGTGGAAGTATGTTTGTGTGGTTCTCTTCTTTGGGGTTTGTTATTATAAGATAAATTTCTTAGTTTCCTTTCTTGTGTTGGAGGTTTTTTTCTATTATCCTCTGTAAGCCTGGATTAGTGAAAATATATTGTTTAAATTTGGTTTTCTCATGGAATATCTTGGTTTCTCCATGTATGGTGATTGAGAGTTTTGTTGGGTATAGTAGCCTGAGCTGGCATTTGTGATTTCTTAGGGCCTGCATGACATCTGTCCAAGGTCTTCTGGCTTTTAGAGTCTCTGTTGGGAAGTTTGGTATAGTTCTGATAGGTTTGTTTTTTTATGTTACTTGGCATTTTTCCCTTACCACTTTTAATATTCTTTCTTTGTTCTGTGTATTTGGTGTTTTGATTATTATGTGATAGGAGGAATTTTTTTCTATTCAAATATATTTGGTGTTTTGTAGGCTTCTTGTGCATTTATGACCAACTGTTTCTTTAGGTTAGGGAAATTTTCTCCTATGATTTTGTTGAACATATTTCCTGACCCTTTGCATTGGGAATCTTCACTCTCTTCTATTCCCATTATTCGTCTCATTTTGTCCTGAATTTCCTAGATGTTTTGGGTTAGGTACTTTTTGCACTTGGTATTTTCTTTGACTGTTGTGTCAATATCTTCTATGGTATCTATTCCTGAGATTCTCTCTTGTACTTCTTGTATTCTGTTGGTAATGCTTGCATCTGTAACTCCTGATCTCTTTCCTAGGTTTTCCATCTCCAGGTTTGCCTCCCTTTGTGATTTCTTTATTGTTTCTATTTTCATTTTCATATCTTAGATGGTTTTGTTCAATTCCTTCACCTGTTTGATTGTGTTTTCCTGTAATTCTTTAAGGGATTTATGTGTTTATTCTTTAAGGGCTTCTACTTGTTTACCTGTGTTTTCCTGTGTTTCTTTAAGGGAGTTATTTATGTCTTCCTTTAGGTCCTCTATCATCTTCATGAGATGGAATTTTGGGTTGGAATCTTGCTTTTCAGGTGTGTTAAGGTATCCAGGGCTTGCTCTCGTAGGAGAACTGGGTTCTAATGGTGACAAGTGGCATTGGTTTCTGTTGCTTGTATTCTTGTGCTTGCTTCTTGCCATCTGGTTATCTCAGGTGTTAATTGGCCTTGCTATCTCTGACTGGATACTATCCCTTTTGTGAGCCTGGTTATGATGGACCTCCTTGAGTCAGTATGCTCTCTCACTGGGTGTGGGTGTGGGGGTGAGAAGGTTGGAGCACCTGATCTGCTCCCAGGCACAGTTGTGGACCAGAAGGATGATATATCTCTGACAGGGTGGATAGGTCCTGTGTCTGCTAGACTCAGTGGGGGGTCTCAGTTAGGCCAGGTATAGGGGAAAGAGGTGTCTCATCTGTGAGCCTGGTTGTGACAAACCTCCTGGGAATCAAGCTGTCCCTGGATGTAGTGGGGTTCTGGAGCTCTATCTCTGCCCCAGGCCCAAAATTTAGCATTTTTAAATTTTTTTAAAAAAAATCTTACGTACTGTTTAAAGGAAGTTTAAATATTTATTCAAGGAAATTTTGAGCAGAATCATAGTGTTTGCTTAATGTCTTAAATTGCATTATAATTATATGCTCATGCTTTTATTATTTATTCTTTGATAATTTCTTGTATGTGTATAATAATAATTAGTCATTTTTACTTCCATTACTCTTTCTCATCTCTTTTTCTCTCCCACTTAAATATTGTTATTTCCAAAAAATGTTACTTACTTTGATGTTGAGTGTGTTGGGGGAGGAAGTTGGGGAACTGGAATCCATCTCACATTAAGTGTGGTAACCTACAGGTGCACAGGTGGGGACTTGTTTACTGGTGCATGAACAACTTATCAATGGCTGCAGTACTAAAGAAAATGACAGCTCCTCCCCTAGCAACCATTAACTGACCATACACCCTCAGGGAGAGTCACAGCCTCATGAACCTGGAGCTCCTAGCATGTTAGAATGCTGACTGGCCCATTCCTGTGCAGATTTGTGCAGGTAACCACAGCTGCAATGAGTTCATGGAACACATATCATGACATGTCCAGAAATCACTGTTTCTCAGTAATCTTTCCTACTCTATGGCTTTTGGATTCTTTCTGTGACATTTCTCAAGTCTTGGGTATGGTGGTACAGTTATCTTATTTAGGGACAAACAGTTGCTTATTATCAGCACTCCCCAGCTGTGAGTTGCTACATCAATTGTCACACACAGTAAAAAGAAGCTTCTCTGATGAAGTCTGAGAGTAGTTCTAATAAATGGGTAGAAACATAAATGTTTAGAAGGTAATTTGTCAACATATCAATTTAGGAAAACAACATTAATATGTCCTCCATCCTTCCAGGACCTGGTCTTTTGATCGATGAATTCCCCCTTGAGGAGTGAGTCTCAAGTCCAATCAGAAGGCTGATAGTTATTCTCATAATAGATATGCCATTATTGCACCAGTAGACATATCTTGCTAGAAAGGTTGTTATTTTAGTCCACCATGGTCCAGGAGCACCAGAGGCAGGACAGAGATAACATGCTTTGCTCTGTTAACCCTTCAGAACAGGCTCAGGAGATGATGCATATATGAGAACTGCTCATGTAAAGAGGTCATATAAAAAGCTCGTGGACCACAAAGCACCCCAGGGCCAGGGAGAGACTGAGAGCTTGCTTTGTCTCTGAGGTTGTGCTTCTGGGATGCCTATCAGCAGAGAAACAGGAATGGTTCCACTCCTCTTATTATTGAGCATGATGTACCCTTGAGCAACATGGAGTCTTATAGCAAATTTTTTCAACCTCAACTTGAAGCAGTTTGTGAACTCTGGCCTTACATTGTAAGGAAGTCAAACAATTTCTGTAGAGATGTGAGTCTATGGAGAACAGCCATTGGCTCACCTGGGCAGCCCTTTGTTGCTCTAACCCAGGACCTCAGCTGAGAGATAGACACCCAGAACAAATGGTACCTAAGCAAACATAGTATTCAAATGGTACCAAACCAAAAAGCCCATTTCCTTTTCACTTTATTCTGCTCCAGTTGGGTTCTGTAAGGCATTTCTCAATGCAGAACAAAGATGTAATGCAGAAGCTAAACATGTTTATCACTAATCTTGCTTACCAGGAAACTAATTAGTGGGAGTGAGGCATACATTTTGAATTCTGGCTCTGGGATCAAACAAGCATTTGCAAAGGAAGCTCTCAACATCTGCCTCCTTTACCATGGCCACATAATAAGATGTCTAGCAGGCTTGTGAGGCCAGTGATGCTTCCATCTCAGCATCTATACAGATCCACTCACTCTTAGGAGAGATACAGAGTCATCACCAGGCATGAGGTTTCCCTGGGTGTCCTAACTTAAGAATATCGAGGGCCAGAACTGAAGAAGATCTGGAGAAAGAATATAAGGAGAGTTTTAAGGTCTTGAGGAGTGGCACAGCTAAACAATGAGCAGATCCTGCCTAGGATATCAGTATTCTGCCTAACGTGCAGTATTGATGATTATTATTTTTGATTATGCCTCATCTACATGGCTCTGAAGAGTACTGGAAGGAGCTGGTCTTTATGTTCTGACATTTCATTGAATATACAAATCTAATTTTAATTTTTAAAAATATGTGCATTAAAATATTATTTATCTTAATTATTGAGTTTTGCAGTGCTCTTCATGTATCTTGTTTAAGTATCTCATATAATCCTATGTTTGTGATTTTTTATTGAATGTGTGTTAGCCTCTGACTAGAACACAACTGTCTGTATGTCTGGTTTCCCTCCTTTTTTCCCTTATTTCTCCCTTTTTTCTTCTTTTCTCTATTTCTTCCTTTTAAAATATTTACATATTCATTTTATGTGTCCATGTATGTGCATGTGCATATGCATGACTGTATGTATGCCTACCACATGTTTGCAGGTGCCTGTGGAAGCCAAAAGAGGCCATCAGATCCCTTGGGCCTAGAGTTACAGACAGCTAAGTGTCATCCCATGAGGGTCCTAGAAACCAAACAGCAAGTACTCTTATCCACTGAACTATCTCTCCAGCCCCAAGGACACTATTGCTTTCCTTGTGAGAAATTCCATTCACCAGCCACTAATAGTGAGTATGAAGGAAAGGCAAAGAGAACTGGACAATTAGTGTGTTCTTTGTTGCCAGTACAATAGTATGGTTGAGACACCGCCAGCTGAGCCAAGAGAAGAGCAAAAGAGTCCCTCTCTGCTGCTCTGGAGCTGTCAGCATGGATTTAGCCCTCACTAGAAAAAGTAACTGCCTGAGCGGACTGCATGACCAAGAGCTTGTGTTAGCTTAGGCAGCCTTCAGCATAGTGGAGTAGGATGCTACCAGACATGATAATGCTTAGCCACTGTCTGCCAATGTGAAAACCTGACAACACTATTCCATTCTGAGGGCATCTACAGGCTCCTGGGGTAGCAGATGGACTGTTGACTCTTTTGCTGGAGTTTAATTATTGCTTTTGGATGACTAGGTGGTTGGATAGATGGATGATTAAGAAGCATAGGCACTCTAGACATAGACCATGAGCGACAACCTGACCTCATGCGACCTTCAGTCTCCCTCAGATGTTCAGGTTCTTGTCTGTCCATAACATGGAGAGAAGAATGATCACTATTTCACAGGGTTTACAAGAGGATACGATGTTCCTGAAAGTGTCAATAAAGTGTAGGAACATCACTTAACAAAAGACTGTATTAGTTTAGATAATACTGAGCAAAATCTTGCATGGTCTGGAGGGTATTTTGGGAGAAGGAAAAACTCTTTGGAGCCAAAATAAAAACAGCGAGGAAGTCCATGAGTGATTAAGGGAGGTGAGTGTCTGCTACTGTCTATGGAAAGCAGAAATCAAAACAAAATTCCCTGAAAATAGAAAAATGGAGCTTTCAAGTATTAAAAAAAAAAAAAATCCCCAGCACCAGACCGCGGCCGTCATTCCTGCATAATGTGAGTATGTTTCAGATTATAGCCCCAGTTCACTCAGGGCACGGGCAAAATCCCCCAAAGCTGTCATTTTCTATTTTGAATGCTTTTCCAAATATGCAATATTCAAAATAAATGGTTAGATGCCACACACACAAGCAAAGAGAGCACTCGTGTTTTTAATAGCTTGTGAAATGCAGCCAGGGGTCTGCTGGTTGGGGTTGAAAGGAAGTCGTTCATAAACAGCTCCATCAAGCGTGACAGAGCAGGCCGGAGCTGAGTTTCACACAAAGAAAATTCTCCCACAACTCAAGCGCCTCAGCCCCTCGGACACATCCTACGGGTAGTAACGCCACAAGTGTACCTTGTGGCTCCAGTCTGGGGATTGAGAGGTGAGAGGTTTAAGAGTTATGAGAAATGTGATATACATTTAATGCTCAACTTTTAATGGTTAGATATAATCTTTCTGACAGTTTTATAAAGTTAGGAATTGAATGGAGGCTTACTTTGGAGGAGAATATTGTAATATTCAATTTTACATTGGCCCAAATCAATCTGTACAAAGACAGATATGTATATCTCATAGGAAAAGAAGGAGAGTGATTCTTTAGATCCCTTTTTCTCTTGCACTTAGAATTATCTCAAAGTGGTTATAAAGCCTTGAATAAGTTATTAGGTTTCCTAATGAAATTTAATGTATTATTCTCACCTAGGTAAAGAGAGAAAGCATTCTAAGATGTGTCTTCCAGTCTTAATCCAGTCAACCACTGCCCATGAGTGAGGCTAACTCCTTCAGCTGCTCTCCACCTCGGCCTTCACCGTGGATGCATGGGGGCTTCCATTCCCGTCATCCAGAAAGATTCAACCTGGCTCCTTAGTGGCTGTGATTGTTCTCTGCTCAGAGTCACATGGGGTTACATTATCTCTACTACCTAATTCTATCCAGTTGGCTGCGGTCAATCAGTCCAATGGGACCTGAGGGTCAATCAACATCATCAACTTGGCTGTCTTTAGAACTGCATAGGAAATTGGTGGAGCATTCCTCTGGGCTTTTTTGAGCATATTTCCAGAAAGGATTAAATGAGAGTAGACGGCCCACACTGAACATGTTTGGCAATATACTATGGCTGGTAGCCTGCATGGAGTAAATAATAGATTAAAAAAAATAATGCTAACCGAGTGCCAGCATTCTGTATTCCCCTTCTTCCTATCCTTTGTGATACGAACAGCTCGCCTATGCCACATCCTCCTGCCACCATGGTATTTTGTCCAAGTGTGTGGTGTCAAGATATTTGGACTGAACCAAAACCATAAACTCAGATGAACCCTTCCTCACTTAAGTTGTTTCTGTCAGGTACTTTAGTCACAGTGACACAGAAATAACTAGCATATGGCTAGAAAAATAGCTTCCTGTAGAATTTGAATCAAATATAAGAGATTTATTTCCCCCTCCACTTGGCAAGGTAAACATTTTTTCGAGATAATCCAAGCATCAGAGAGGCAGAGGGACAAAGATACGGGATCTCTTAGCTCCTGTAGACAAGCCCTTCCCAAACAAAGTCCACATGCCTCCAAATCTTTGGAATCCGTGATGCATCCCAGTCACAAAATCAATAAACCCCCTAGTTTGAAAGTAAGCAGCTTGGTTCATGTTGGGTTTTTATAATTGCAGTCTACAGAGCTCTAACTAACATGTCCCTGTAATACAAAACCCCACACTGAATTAGATCCTGCTGGTGAAACCTATTCCCGGTTCTCACCACCACCACCATCACGTCTCTCCTTCTCTGTTTGCTAAGTAAATTAGATTTATAGATTGGGAGACTGAATGAAACCAGAGAGCATCTGATCCCATCTTTTGGCTTTCAAATGCGGAGCCAGAGACCTGAGTGCCCAGTTCAAAACCATCTTGTTTATGGTGGAAGATTCCGGGATGCTATCTGCTCTAGCCACAGCATCTTAGGCATGCATCCTAGAGGTTTGCTGTCCTTCTCTCTGCCTCCCCCTTCCTCTTTGAATAATCCTTGCTTCTGTGTCCTCTGAAACAGTCTTGGGGGGGGGGGTGCAGGGGAAGATCTAGGAATTTAAGAGGTCGGAACAAAAATGCTAAGCTACAAGTCCAGATACCACAAAAGGTGGCACAGTGTGGTAGAAAACCAGGGTTTGACCCAATATGCCTGGGTTTAAATCAAGCTCTACCATATAAGTGCTAACCCATCTTGGCGATTTGGTTAACTTACTCCTCTGAAGTACCTTATAAATCCTGTGCCTACTTTATGAAGTCAGGGCCTAGGCACCACCACAGACAGTAGAATAGCAGTGTTACTAAAGGGCATGAAAGAGAAAGAGAAGAGATCCACTCCTGTGACCCATCAGCCAACACCCTGGCTTAAGCTTGGAGTGCCACGCAGGTGAAATCCCTGCTCAGTGCTCAAAAAGTCACGCCAAGAACTGTCCTGGTTGTGAGAGAAGAAAAGAGACTGGCTGGAGATTAGGGAGAGCTGAAAAGCCACCTATGAGACATTCACAATGCTCCAAGTTCTCCCAAACTGACAAGTGCCACGATGGAATTTGTGGCCTTTTACATATTTTTCTTTCTAGGAGATTTCCATATCCAGGTGAGTGGAATGCCTGTTCATACCCTGGGGCCAAACACTTTCCTTAGGTATTCAGAACTGCACATTTATCTCATACCATGGATATTCAGAGTGTGTGAAAAAAAAAAAAAAAAAAACCTTTTCATTTTTCCCATCCCTCGGGTCTTCATTTCTAGCATCAAACAAAAGATCTCAGGAACTCTTTCTCACTGACAGTGACAGAAATGTAATGTAGCTGAGCGGATATTTATTTAAGTGACCAGGTATTGATTTAAGTGCCGGTGATGAATTTGTCGCCCTCACTCTAAGGACTGTTATTCTAGGTAATGTAATTGTCATGGATCATAACTATGAGACAAGGCACAGCTTCAGTCCCTCTGCCAGTTGCAAGAGGGCGGAATGTGCAGCGCTGTTTTAACTGTGCTGCTTCTCCCGAAGAAGGAAGACAACTGGCCTTTCTCAGTTTGGGATCAGATACACGGTAACATGCACTGGCACCTAGAGGAAATGTGGGTCTATGAAGTCACGGGACTCTGCTGTTCCTTTGTGGCGCTAAGTGCCATTTAGTTATTGGCATTTGAGGGCACTCTGGTATTTCTAGACTAACTTCGCCTTCCATTCCTGCTCCCCTCTTCATTCTGTCTCTCTTGGTTCTGCACGTTTTCTTTCCTCTGCCTGAAAGCCTTCCTTTATCTCATTTACTATGCTTGGACTTGATGAATATTTGCTCTCCTTACTTAAGGTGTGCATCCTGTTGCCAATTCTAAGTTTGCCCAATTCTTCAAGAACAATTAGACTCTGCCTCTCAAGAAGTTCCCTAAGAGAGTCCCACGACAGGTGAGGTCCCTGCTCAGTGCTCAGGAGCCTGTGCCAGGAATCCACTCATTAACGGTGGATACGCGTTCCAGTAAATGTCTGCTCCTGTTACTGCAGAGCCATGTTCATTTCTCTCTGCACACTGGATGGTCTGTAGAGTTTATGGGATGATGGTTGACTCAGTACATGAAACGAACAAATCACTATTATAGGAGGGGGACAATAGAAAGGAAGACATTACCTTGCAAGTAAGAATTCTCCAATGTATCGGTTCAGCAGAATCAATGTGTCCATTCCATTTACTGGACAGAGCAATTATATCATAGAAAAAGGAAAAAAACCTCTCTCTATTTTTGAAAAGCATATGTTTCATATACAACCTGAAGTGACATGACGGTCATCGTCAGGGAAGAGCAAATCCAAGCATAGTGACATGTTTGTTACCTGTTAGGAAGGCAACCAGGAAAAAGGCAAGAATTCACAAGTGTTGCCAAAGATGAACAGGAATTTCCTAGCACCACTGCTGGGGTGCTGATTAGTAGAGCATTCATAGAAATGGTAACAGGTTCCTCAAAAACATAGGAGACCCAGGATCCTGCCACCCTGAGCAAAGGAACACCAGCATTCCAAAGACAAGTCTGTACTCTCCTCGAGTAGGTAACACCACCCCAAGGAACAGAAGCAAGCAAGCCTTGGGTTTTTAACCTGTTCCCCACCCCCCACCCCCCAAAAATGCTTTCAACAACTTTGTCACAAAATACCGGACTGAGCCACACGGCTAGAATATTTAGAGCACAGGGCTTTGTTTATTATGTGCTATTTTAGGAGAAGCTATCCTTATGTCATCATTGCTTACTAGATTAATTAACAGCATAGGAGCGTATTCAGAGAACGTGTTAATTAGCAGAAAACCCTGAAGATTGTGGCTGGGCACACCACTCTCTCCTCTCAACAAATACTTGTACTCATCAACATTCCCTGCCTCCTCTGGGGCTTTTTGGGCCTGACACTGTAAACAAGACATCTGATGTGTTCCACAAGCCCTTTGTAGTCGATTTCAGGAAAGTGGCAGCAGGAGGCACATACACTGGAAACATGAGACTCGGCCTTTTACGTTCAGAGAGGGCTGCCCCTAACTCAAGCCATGTTCTGCTCGATGAAGTTGACTTGTTTGAGACTGGAAACCATCCAAAGACAATACAGAATCCAGCATACTTCTACAAGCCATGGTCTTCGCCTTCTTGTGACCTGCCTGCCCTTGCCTGCTCTTGTGTCTTGCTAGATCCTGCCCAGTGCTGATTCCGATTCTGTGCATGCGAAAGCACTTAAAGGCTGCTGAGAACATCCCAGAACAGGGTCATGGGCAAAAACTGAACTAGATGGTCTCATTTGCCCCACTGCAGGGACTTACTGATGAGGACGTTAGGAAAAGGAATGTGTGTTTCTCGGTACATATCTAACAGCTGTCCTAACAGAAAACCAAGTCAAGGGTTCCCTAACACAGTGCCCTGCTCTGACCTTAACAAAATGCCACTGGACAATTTAGACCAGAGCAGTCTTTGTCACTGTGTGAGAAAAAGGTAGAACATTAAACTGTATCCCTAGTGTCTACCTACTGGGTACCCTTAGTAACACTGCATCATAATCATGACAACATACATACATACATACATACATACATACATACATACATACATGCATACGCTCATGCATACAGAAAAGTCACTTCAAGAACAACATTGTATCCATCTGGGATTAGCCTAGCACTTTTTAAAACAATGACAACAAACAGTCCACACAGTTCAGCACCCAGTTGGCAGGCTCAATATTGCCTCCGAGCATCCCTTCCCCAATTTATAATATCAGGGCCTTACCTGCCCCAAGTGGACTATATGTGGAGACTTGGGCTTTGCTGAGTTTGAATGTGAAATGTCCCAGATGGAGCATCTTTTGAACCCTTGGTCCTCAGCTGGTGTTACTGTCCTGGGAGGCTGTAACTGTTTTGGAGCATGAGACTCCACTGACAGATCCTAAGGTTGGGCTGGGAGAGCTAGAGGCCAGCCCTGCTTACTGACTATGAACACAATACCACAACAGCCACCCTGTGCTGTTGCTGCCTCAGCAGCCATGTCTTCCCACCATGATAGACTGTAGCCTCTCAAACCATGAGCCAGAATAAATTCATCAACTTTAGGTTGTTTCTCTCAGGAGGTTGGGAGTTTGGGGTGGAGAATCTCAAAAGAGACAATCAACTACAGCAATTACTGAGACAGCCTCCTCTGAGAGGTGTGGAAGGAGAGGAAGTGTTCAGGGACAGCAGAGATGCACACAGTCGTGTGAGCACAGCAAGTGGTGGTATCTGCAAGCCTAGGAGGGAGCCTCAGAAGGATTCCTCTCTCAGTATCCTGATCCCAGACTTGCAGCCTCCGGTGTCCAGAGGGAAACGGCTGTTGTTTAAGCCCCTGATCAGCCAAATTGACCATAGAAGCCCTCACAAATGAAAAGCAGCCCAAGAGAACCTTGTTGACCAATCTCCTCTGCAGATCACTGTCATCAGAAGTTCGAGAATTGATTCCAACAGTAGGGAAATAAAAAATTCCTAAGTAATTCTGAGGAGAGAGAACCCAAAACATAACTTGGTGATGCTGAATGTAGTCATTACTTATTTCACACGAAGGACAACCAGTATCTGAAAAACCATTTGAAATGTCTCCTGTGCCATGGCACTTGCCTTCAAACCTTTGCAACTGGCTGACCCACTCACGCCAACCCTTGCGTGTGCCATTATTGTCTTTAGTAAGAACATGTTTGCTAGAGACTGCATTGAATGACAATACAGCCTAGGGCCAAGATAATAAGAGCACGTGCAATACCACTCCTCAGTCACAGAAGTGAGCCTCAACCTTCTTTTAATTTATTTAGTCATTATTTTATTATTATTATTTGTGTGTGTGCATATGTGTGATGGATGTGTGTTGGGCATGTGGGGGAGGACACACGTGTGCCATGGCACACATATGAAGGGCACATGACAAATTTGAAGAGTTGGTGGTTCTCCTTCCAATTTTTTTGTGGGTTCTGGGGACCAAACTCAGGTCTCCAAGTTTTCACAGAAGGCAAGCCACCCACTGAGACACCACACAGATCCCCAGTGAACAAGAAGTCATTAAAATTTTAGCATTGCGCTCCAGCAAGAGTGAGTACCCAATAGTGAGGTGACAGTAGGGATGGAGTGTCCTAGGACCTTAGACAGACTACAGTGTTCTCATCCCTGCAGTGAAAGCTACATGATGAATCATTTAGAGTGCCTTAGGAAATGTCAGGCTTCTACCTTCAGTTCCCAAAATTTTGGTCAGTTTGTCTGGCAGGAGACCAGGCAAGGGAATTATTCCAGTGTCTCCAGTGCATGTCTGTCTCAGAGAGGTTTCTATTGTGATAAAACACCACAATCAAAACAACACAGGGAGGAATAGGTTTATTTCATCTTAGAGTCTGTGTGACACATCTAAAGATCTAAGGTTTCTATCATCCAGGAAAGTCAGGGCAGAAACTCAAGGCAAGAGCCCGAAGCCAGGACCTAAGGCAGAGGTACAGGAGGAGCACTGATCACTGGCTTGCTCCTCGTGACTTGCTCAAGCTGCTTATAAGTGTAAAGTGTAACTCAAGTGTAACTCAGGACTATCCGCCTGTGGGTGACACTACCAAGTGATCACACAACCCACCAAACACTAATCAGGAAAATGCCTCCAGGTTTTCCCACAGGCTAATCTAGTGTAGATATTTTCTCGATTGCGGTTCCTGCTTCCAAAATGACTCCAGCTTGTCTCAAGTTGACATGAAACTAGCCAGCACAACAACAGCTGAAAAGGAGGGTTTGCACATGCTCACACTGGCTCTGGTGCCACACACTAGGCTCTCAATTTCTTCAGGCCTTACTTTTCTCACTTCTAAAACAGCCATTGTGACTCAGTAAGATAAAACCATACAAATGAATACATGACCCATTGTATTAAGTATTTATTTTTATGTTTTAAAACTATGTGTTTGTGGTGGAGTATGTGCACATGAATGCAGGCACCCACAGAGTCCAGAAGAGGTTTCTGATCCCCTGGGGCTAGAGTTACAGGTGACTGTGAACTGACCTCTGTGGATCCTGGGAACTTCGAAGGTTTAGAATCTTCCTCTGAACCATCAAGATAGTATCATGAATAAAGTTTAGTTACACCGTCACTGGGATAGCAATTTGGTAACATGGATTAAGTAACTGAAATGTTCAAGTTTGAGCTCAGTTAGTCCAGTTCTGGAAATACTGTTTTTAAGGAAATAAGCCAGCAATAGCTAAGGATTTGCCCCTAAGGATGCTTACTTACACACAGCACCAATCACAGAAGTGGCAACACTGGATGTGAACAGAATGTCTAATGAGGGAAAGCTGTCAGTTATGATACAGCCACAGGAAAGCTGTCAGCTATAATACGGTCACAGGAATGATGTCAGCTATGATACAGTCACAGGAATGACGTCAGCTATGATACAGTCACAGGAATGACGTCAGCTATGATACAGTCACGGGAATGACGTCAGCTATGATACAGTCACAGGAATGATGTCAGCTATGATACAGTCACAGGAATGACGTCAGTTATGATACAGCCACAGGAAAGCTGTCAGCTATAATACGGTCACAGGAATGACATCAGCTATGATACAGTCATGGGAATGACGTCAGCTATGATACAGTCACAGGAATGACGTCAGCTATGATACAGTCACAGGAATGAATCTAAAACAACCATCAAAAACATTTTTCAGAAATATTTAACAAAAGAGGAAGTACTGTTCTGCAGTTTAGCTTGCAAATGTCACACAAAGGTCTAGGTGTTGAAGGCTTGGTCCCCAGAGTGGCACATTTGGTATACTGTGGGGATTTTCAGAGATGCCTAGACAAAGGCCGTTGGGGCATGCTCTCAAAGGGCATTGTAGGACATCAGCCTCCTCCTGTCTGTCTTGCTTCTTAACCAAGAAATGAATCTGTGTGCCCTACTATGTGCTCCTCAGTCGAAGCCTAAGAATAAGTGATTCTGCCTAATCATGAGCAAATTAATTCTCCAAATCTTGGTGCTAAAAATAAACCCTTTCTCTGTGTAATTTAATTATCCTAGGTATTTTTTATATTAACACTAAGCTAACTAACACAAATCATGATGCATGTTAAATAAATGAGAGTGAGAGAGAATGGAAAACTTTATAATGCATATACTTCAAACACGATCACATCAAAATATTGGCCAGCTATAACAATTTATGGCAATTTATATAATAATTTGGACTAATTTATTTTTCTATGTTTTCTTTCATATGTCTAGATTGTTTTTATTACCAGATAGGGAAAAGCATTATTTTAAAGAGCTATTGTGGGTTCAGACAAAAATAAAGATGGTGTATTTGGGGAAACATTTTGCAAATAGAAGCATGAAATGTTTACATTGCCCTAGCCAAGGAAAGTAGCGCTACAGCCCAGAACAAAGCCCATGAGCAACTGGCAGGAGGTCAGGTGAGGGCCAGGTCAAGATGAAAGACCACTTCTCCTACCACCAGCCCTTCCAAACCAGGATGGCCTGGTTCCACAGTAGTCTATCTGTATTGAAGTGACCACCACAGCTCAAAATGCATAAAAGAAAACATTTAGTCACAGCCACTTCCCCTGTGACTTTGTCCCCTAACATTTTGGTGACTTCGGCATTTGGGAGAGCTGCTAGAATAAGAAATTCTATTATTATTTATTTGAAATTAAATATAATATTATATGTGTATATATTATTTATATGTATGTATGTATGTATGTATGTACATATGTATGTATGTATATAAGTTATCCTACTAGGGCTAACAATGAATGGCCACCTTGGGACAGTGATCCTCAGGGTGCAATAGTGGCATCCACATCCTGGCAGTAACTAACAGCTCTCTAAAATGAACTTGAGACCTGTTCAATAGGAGAAAAATCATTCCAGGCACGTGGGTTTTAGAGGGGAACTTAATATTATTACTTTACCGAACCAGCATAATTCCTAACTGCATCCTAAGTAGTTATCTTTGTACTAGTTCACTTTCTACTGCTGTTATTAAATACCATGACCTAGGGAGCTTATAAAAGGAAGGGTTTACTTGGGCTTACAGTTCCAGAGAGTCAGGGTCCATGATGGATGGTGGGGACAGTATGGCAGTAGGTGGCAGACATGGTGGCTAGATCTAGAAAGTTGAAGAGCTGTGGTTTCACACCTCAAGCCGCAAGCAGAAGACAAAGAGAATTGGTAATGGCGTGTGGCTTTCAGACCTCAGTGACATTCTTCCTCCAGCAAGGTCTCAGCTCTTAACTTATCCAAACAGTAACACTAACCAGGGACCAAATATTCAATTTTCAAACATCTGAGCCAATGGGATCACATTCTCACTCAAACTACCACAATCCTTATACACACAGATAAATGTAGCTCTTGTCTTTTATTAAAAAATAAAATAAAATAAATAAAATAAAAAGCCTTCTCTTTGAAACAGATGGAGACAATTACAGAAAAACCACAACTGGTCAAACTGTAGAGAGCACATGGTTACGGGGTACCCAGGTCCAGTAGAGAGCACGTGGTTACGGGGTACTCAGGTCCAGCTGAGAGTCTACAGCACAGCTTCTTTCCCTAAGGTTCAGGAAACATTATAAAAAGGAGTCATAAAGAGTCAGAGGACCAGGAAATCTGCTGTGAAGTTGTGATTCTTTGAAATGACAGGTAAGCTACAGCCATGATACCAAAGCAATATGGCTTCTAAACAAGACCTAAACAAGGACACCACTAACAGACATGTTAACATGGAAGGGGGACAACTCATGGAGCCCCAACCCTTGATGAAGCACTATAAATAATTAATGAATGCTGACAGTGGGAGAAACAGTCTTCCCCAGAGAAGAACCCTCTAACTGGATATGCAATATCAAGTGGTCAGCCCTGAAATCATAGGCACAAATAACATTAAACAGAATGACCATGTTTTACTTAGCTATTTAGGTATAAATATCAAAGAAAAAGAGATCCTGAACTCAAGAGGGAACAAGGAGAGATATGTGGAAGCAGTTGAAGGGAAGAAAGGGGAGGGGAAATTATATAATTACATTTTAGTTAAAAAATTTTTTTGTTTAGATTAAAGGCAAATATTTACCCTGAATGAGAAAACCCAGTGGCTTTGAGCTGAGGACACAGTATATATTTAGTGTGAGATCTGTGGTATACAGTCTATGATTTTCAGCCACCTCCATGCATAGCTGGATATTCAGTTATTCTGTAGGAATGTGTTCCAAGGAAGCTTCCACAAGTCTGTGTGCTAAATCACCTATGTGATATGAAGGTACAAATCTAAGAGCTGTGCTACCCATAATAAGAACAGGCTAACGGCGTTATCACTTGAAGTATGGGAGGAGGTAGAAAGACAGTTTTAAAATGTGAGGAGCCAAGCAGTGCGTGATGGCTGTCTTAGTTACTTTTCTATTACTAGGATAACAAGCTTGATCAAAGAAGCGTATCAGAGAAAGCATTTAGTTAGGCTTACAGTTCCCGAGGGTTAAAACCCAGGATGGCTGTGCAAAGGCAGGCTAGCAGGGACCATGGAGAACTCACATCTCAAACCACGAGCAGGGGGCAGAGATCACAGTGGAAATTGCACGGATGTCTTGAAACCTCAAAGCCTACTTCCAGGGACACACCTCCTAATCCTTCCAAAACAGTTCCTCCAACTGGAAACCAAACAGCAAGCATGTGAGCCTGTGGGTGCCATTCTCATTCAAATGACCACAGTGGTGCACAGTGCAACCTCAGTATCTGAGACACAGAAGAGAATGGGAGTCTGAATTCACCTAGACTATATAGCAAGATCCTGTCTCAAAACACAGACAAAATACATGGATCCAGGAACTACTTGTCCTGGAAGGGCAGAAGAGAACAAGCACTTACAAATAGTTTTAGAGGGAGGAGTAACTGTTAGTTAACTGACTCCTGCTTTAAGGAGGGAACACCATTGTTCTAGACAGACAGAGCAGACGTGAAAAGGAAGAACTAGCAGATTCCCTCGGTGCAAACCTACCTCATTAGCACTGACAGTACCAAATTCATCCTCCCACAGCCTAAAATCAGCGGACAGTAATCCCAGAAGTGCTTGTTTATTTAACTCCAAGACTAAAGTTTTGCAGAATCCATTCTCATATCAAAGTCAGACAATCCAAAGAGTCAGCCGAAGGAGGATGTGCTAGATTATAAATATCTTCAATTTCCATGAAGGGTTTGCGTTTCTGCATCCCTGTTAGGACTATTATCCAGGAGAGCAGAGTATGTACCCTAGAATGTGTGGTTTCTAAGTTACTTCAAGCTCGACTCTGCTTTTTATTACTTAGTGGAACCATTTCCTTCCTCCTCTTTTGAAAATGTACACCTCCAGCACCATAGTCCACAGGAAAAAGCTTTCTGCAGCCAACTTTATAGAAATCCATATTAAAGTGAACTCTAAAACCAATGCCAAGAGCCTTTCCTCACCAATGGCTGCTTTTGTACTTGCCGGGCCTGAACCAATACCCAGCATTCCTGTAGTCTCTTCCCTTTGTCCTTTATGGATTCGTGCTTAGGTGTTCATCTTCCTCTATAAAGCTTTCAAACTTTCTGAGAAACCAAGTGTAAAATCATATTTTGGAGGTGGCAGCAAGAGATGGTTATGCAGATGACTGAGAATTTGGGGTCCTCACCCTCATCCTCAGTAGAGCTACAGCTTAAGGTGTCTGGGTCCCCCTCAGGTTCCTTCTGCTATTTGCTAACAGGAAGCCAGACTATTTACTCTGGTTCATTAACTGTCCCTTAAAATAACAATGAGTTTTGTATTAAATCATCAGATTACTAGCCCAATTTGTGGTCTGTTTCAATAGGATGTACAGGATATTGCTTCTTTCACATGTGTTTTTCTAGACTATATAGGTAATGACAGCCTACTTTTCCAAATTAGTTAAATTTAAAATCTACCCATTGAGGAGAAAGAAAAAAATCGATGACTCAGAATAGCAGTGGTCTCCAATTATATTTTAATGACTTTCACAACAAACCCCAGTGTCTGTTTTGGCAAAGAATATCTCATAATTTTATTGGGAAAAAAACAAGCCCAAGACATCAAAACATTTTTAGCAAAATCTCAGAATGATAGTTTTATTGCTTTGTGACTTAAAATAACAAGGGGGAAATCCCTTCAAATAAGCCTCTGGAATATAACTGAATTCAGAATTAAATTTTTCCAGCAGATTTTAAAATCTGCTAGATAACAGGTAGTTGTGTGGCTTTAGCTTCAGTTCTACTTTCATAAGCTGCCATGCGGCTCCTGAGAGGGCACGTAGCACCTGGTTCATTCTTGTGGTTGTTACTTCATGCTCTTCATGGTGACGGGAGCTATCTGGGCTCTGAGCATCCCAGAGCCACTTGTGTCATCAGACCTGGAGTACAGTAAGCCCACATGAGACGAGTGGTTCGGTCCCACTCGTATATATTAGCCACTCCAGTCAGCGCCAGGCTTTGGCTTTAATGGTATAGACAGAACTAACATCCAATTGGATCTCTTTGAGGTTCCCTGAGGTAAAGTGAAATCCTTGGGGCAAACATTAAACCCTAAAGCTAATCTGGCTACACTGCTCCATCGTGCCGATACTCCACTAACAAGAAAACCCCTTCCCAATGAAGGAGGTGGAGGTAGAGGTAGGGGTGGGGGTTGGAGTGGGGGTGGAGCTGGAGGTGGGGATGGGGATAGAGGTGGGGATGGGGTGGATGGGGGATGGGTGGGGTGGGTAGGATGGGGTGGGGTGGGTAGAATGGGGGTGGGGTGGGTAGGATGGGGGTGGGGTGGGTGGGGGTAGGCGTGGGGGTGGAGATGGAGAAATCTCCTACACAACCCCCCACCTGAACATCAGGCAGGGGCATGATCTGTGACAGCTGGAGTTGGAATTCAAAGTATCTGTGTCCAACCTAAAGTTTCTGTACACTTTTGTTGAATCACTCCACCCTAAGAAAGCTGGCCCTCCCCTCTCCTTCACAGAGAGTGCTGGTTGGGCTTCAGGTTTGCACTTCAGTGAAATGCCACTTGCCTTCAACAGTGTTCTATTAGCCCCCAAATCTATGGAGCCCGTCCCTCACACTGCTATGCTTTAAAGTTGCTGCCAAAGGAGGGAGATAATGGTGTTAATGAGTCTCCCAGTTTCTTCCCCATGAAAGTTATGAAGTTACTTGATGAAGTTAATTTATTGTAGAGCCAACATGATGGGCGGGCGGGGGTGAGATGCTGCCCCATTTCAATTCCCCATCTTTTGTTGACAAGGTCTTTGAACTCCTGCCCACACAGAGCCCATGAATCAGTGTCGTTTAATAGATACATTTAGATAATTGGAGTAATAAAGATGAAGTGGATACAAAATATCTACTTTTGCGACAGTTCCTTTTTATCAGAGGACCAGCAGCGGAGCCAACCAGACCACCTAGGTCCATGGACCTTGCAACCATCCTTTTCTGGCCCCTACCTTACCACCATTTTATTTCTTCCTCAAAAGACACTAATTCCCCAAACTTGATGTTTTTACATGAAAGTAATGTGGATTGCACTAATCAAAACACAGAGAAAGAAACTGAACACAAATGGTTTTGTTACCCAATTTCACTACAGTTATGAAAATTTAAGCACACACAAAAAATTGGAAATTTCAAAGCTCAGTTTCCTGTAAAGCTAGATTGTGCTGAGCAACAACAACAAAATGACAGCACACATTTAAGATTACTTCATATGCCATAAAATCAGGACAGATATTATTATAAAGAAGTACATGCTTCCACCTGGGCTCCAATCTCAATACTCAGGACTCAATACTCAGGACTAAAGCAGGAGGCTCACTTGTGAGCTCAAGGCCAGCTTAGGCTACAAAGTCCCTGTCTCTAAAATGTACAAACAAAACAAATAAACAAAGAGAAAATATTAAATACCCCTAAAACAAACAAAGCTATGAAAAAAATTCATTGTTCTGGGGCCTTCATAAAGTTGGGAGGTTATCTCAATGTCCTAAGGCTGGTCTGGGGTTCCAGCTATGATCATAAATTGCTTCTCACACCTCTTACTGATGTTAAAAGAAACCAAAAGTTGTATTAAATAAACCAAGAAAGTTTATTAATGCAAAGCAATTGACCATATCTGTTTCTAATCCCAATATTAGTTTTCTGTCTAGGATTGATCTTCAGGATGCTAAGTTAAATAACTTAGACCTTTAAGACAGAAATCAATCTGAAAAAAAAACATGCTATCTAGAGGAAAAATGCCAAAAAAGAAAGTTTACCTCTTTAGATTTTCTAGAACATTCCACTCAAGCAATCTATATACCTCCTTGTCTGGAAAAGGTTGGTACTTTCCTGTCTGTATAGATGATTAGAATAAACCCACAACAAAAGAAGAAAAAAATCACAAAATAATTAAGACAAAACCAAATTGAATTCTCAGAATATTTTTAAACAAATTCATCAAAACTAAAGACTCCAGAAACCTAAGGAGTAAAGAAGCATTTGGTTTCTTTCTTTTTTTTTCCTTTTTTTTTTCTTTTCATTCCATAAAATTTGAATATTGGCATTCCAAGAAGGCGTGAGTTCAGCATTTCAAACTGCGGTGGTTTTTATTTTACTAAAGAAACTTGATACTTTAAAAGGATTAAAACACCCAGAGCTAGGATTTGGGTATCAGAAGACCCCTTTGCCTTTAAGTATATCAATACTGAATTTTATAAAATGCTGAGAAAAGTGTGAAACTTAGCATCGATTTGCCAATTCAAACACGGACCAGCTTACCAAAAGGAATTCACAGTCCAGCTCAATTTCAAAATCACCCTGTTTAAAATAATGGTCAACATTTTGCTAGGGAATGGGAATCCCAAAAGATTGACAGAGGAGACAAGCTGGAGGAGCACACCAGGTAGGGTGGGCTGGTGTCTACTTCAGAGCTTACTTCAGTGCCAGGTTGGGGCCTAGGAGGATATAGAGTAACCTCGTGCCAGGCCCTAAGCAGAGCTCCTGAGTCAGAGAGAAGATGAATAACAAAGTCAGATCCCACCAGGGGAGGAGGAGCTGGCATGCCAAGGGTATTCTGCTCTAGCATTGCTGTGGGGATCCCTGATAGTGTAACTTAAGGAAGGAGGGATCTGGGCTAACAGTATCAGAGGATCAATCAATCCACCCTGTCTGGGAGGACACTACAGGTAAGACCACGGTGATGGAAACATGTAATAGAGATGAGGGATCATAGCAGACCATGAAGCACTGAGAAAAGCAGGAACTAGGAGGTGGGTTTATAACCCTCACTGACTGGACCCTACTGACATACTCTTGCCAAAGTTTTCAGAACCTCTCAGAATACCAACATTTCAGATTCCAACCGCAACTGAGGAAATCTAGATAATGTCTTTATCAGCTGCAAACATAAGGAGATGTGGACCAAGGTCAAGGTTGCCAGGAGATGAGAGCAGTCATAGCGTAACTGGAACCAGGCAGAAATGAGAACCCCTTCAAAGATCAAAGCAAGCATTTGATGTAGAGCTAGGGCTCATGCCATGATCCCAAGTACGGCTTTTCCTGGGCCCCATCTAATGCGTAAAGGAAAGTATAAAGGCCAATAAATTATTCCCAAAGACACATCTATTTAGAGAAGTCTGAGAGTGAAAGTCCATTTCATACTTAGTTGGTTTTTTGCTTTTCTCTAATGACCTAGAAGCATAGGGACTTCTGAAGACTATAAGATAGCTAAAGAGAAGAAGAAAAGCCACTTTCAGTGGGTGAACCCTTGACAGAGACACGGTGTCATAAGAATACAGCATGCTCAGCCCATGAAGGAAACAGAGGCCCAGAGCTGGGAATATGAGCTGTGCATTCTTTTGGGAATTTAAGAGATCTGAACTTGACTCTATAGAAAGTTTAAGAGGCAGGTCCTCAAAGGTAGGGACCTTTGAAGATTTAGAATTCTCCAGAAAAGAATTTGAAGCCTGTTTTCACTAGCCCCAAGTTTAAACCTGATTTTGCTAAACAATTTGACTTTTTTCCAAATTGAAAAAAATAATCAGAATCCAATACTTAACTCAGCATTTACCGTCAATGGTCTAGTCTGGAGATCTTTTTTGGGACTGAGAAATACAGTAACAATGTGACTACTGATAGAGAGAGCGAAATAGGCCTTCTGGGGAACATAAATCTTGTGGACAAGAGGGGCTGAATTCATTACATGAATCCTCGTGTAAAAATTGATCAAAATGAGCAAAACAATCAAAAGAGACACACAGTGAACTTGTTCCATGCCAAGAGCTCACATGGTTATACTTCCTACAGGGCTATAAACTGTCTGAGAGAGAGAAAAGCAAAACAACAAAAGAAAGGAGGTAAAAAAAAAAAAAAAAAACCGGACTGTACACATGTCTGGACTGAGTCTCAGAGCATTGCATGAGGAACTAATTACCTCCAGTTTCAGAACTGGGCTTTTGGTTTGCTTTCAGTTTGCGGTGGCTGTAGCTGGATGTCTTCTTGCATTGATCTAGCAGATCTTTGTCTTTCTTCATGGTATAGTATCTGTTAGACCAAAGGAGCCATGTCTTTCCCTGCTGTAGGGCACTAAGGCCATAATCTCTCTTGGAAGAATAGTTGTCTTCACAAGTCTCCACTGTCCATCCACCCAGCAAAGATCAGTAGGTTGCTCCCCTCCCCCACTTACACTTCATCTGCAAGGAGTAGGCTGGATGACAGTCCACCCCAGGGTTGTGTGGTTTCATTTGACAAATAAGCAAAGAGCAACAGTTATAATTATCTTCTAGTGTTTTAGGGGGCATGGCTCCAGGGTCCTCTAGGATACCTAAATTTGATGATGGTTAATACCTCATATAAGATGACATAATATTTACCAATAACAGGCATATCAATTCCCATACCCTAAATCACCTTCAGGTTACTTAAAATACATAATGGAAAGTAAGTGTTATATAATATTTACCAAATTATTCATGGACTTCTGGTAAGAAAAGCAGTCTGTATGTGTTCAGGATATATGTATTTTTTTCTAGTATTTTGATCTGTGATTGGCTGTATCTGTTGGTGTACAGATACAGGGATACAGATATATACAGATATATAGCCACTGTCAAGGTCTACTATGTAAACTATATGAATGTCCTCTAAAGGTAAAGGGACTTTGCCTTCCAAGACAATGAATGGAGACAGCTAATTCAATAAGGCTAATAGAATGTGATGCATTCAACAGAAAGATTGTAAGGCAGACGTTAGTGCTCAGGTGGGTGGTAAGCAGACTGACTCAAAGGCTTTGCTTTTCAGGTTAGCTTAGTTAAACACAAGGGAGGTGGCAGAACAGGTCCTAGTGAATGGTTACTGGTGGAAGTCAATGTTAACATGTGAGCTACGAAATGAAATTCCCCCAAATCAACTCAGACCATCCCTTCTGTGATAATTTACAGGAAGGATGTTACCACCCCAATAAAAGGTCCTGAGTGAGTTTGGCTGAGACTCTACCCCCAGGCATGACAGTTACCTTCAGTGGCTCAGCCTGTGACAGCAACCAGGATATCTACACTTTAAGAGCATTTTGATTCCCTTCTGGTTCCACTACCCAAGAGCCAGAAAACCTATGCAAGATAAATGGAAGATCTCCTTGCTGTGGATTTCAACTCTAAATCTGTTTCCAAAGTGAATTCCATCACAAAAGGGAAGTCTTTGCAATGAATGCTCTTAGAGAAGTTGAGTAGGGGGGGGGGGGGGGGGGGGGGGCAGAAATGTATCTCAACACTCAAGCCACAAGTTAACAACAACAACAACAACAACAACAAAGCAATCCAAATAATGCTTAGATCTTAATAAAAACCACAAAACAATAGCTCTTCCAGAAGAAAGTGACTTGTAAAAGGAAAACATGTATTTGTAGACCAAAAGTATTATTTTTTTTCCTTTAGGAAAAGTATACATAAATTGGAATTTGTTAAAATTAAGTATTTGTATTAGCAAGAGATAATTTTTCAAAGACTAAAGATATTTGAACTGAGTCTTTGACAGTTTTATAAGATGAATTTTGAGAAGATTCACCTCCCAGACCCACCTCCACATCCCTCTATGCCCCAGCTTTATGAGTTTGTTGTTGTTGTTGTTTTAGCAACCCATCAAGTTCAATTAGAGTTGTTCATATATTCCTAGGTATATAAGGGTATCCACTGGAGCATGGTCCACCCACCATGGACCACAACCTTAAGAAAACTGACTCCCTTTTCCCTACAAGTCATCACCTGTTCCAGGCTCCTCCTATGGCGGGCATGTTTCTGAACGGTTTGCTCTTGTGCAGGCAACCACATTTGCTATGAGTTTATGAGCACATCACTCCTGTCGTGTCCAGAAGTTGCTGTTGTTTCATTCTATTCTTCCTGACCTGTGGCTCTCACCATCTTCCCACCCCTCCTCAGCCCTGGATGGGGATGATGCCAATGTCCCATCTGTGGCCGAGCACTCCATCGGGCACTTATCCTCTGCACTCTGAGCAGTGGTGAGTTTCTGCATTAACAGCCATTTGCTGTGCAAAGAAACATCTCTGGTGAAGTCTAAGAGCTGAATCAATTTACAGGTTGAAGGTTACAATTTTAGAGGAAAGTTTGATATTATATCTTGTTAGCAGAATAATAGTAGGTCACTCCTTGAGCCCTTTAGCTTCTCAAGCATGCAGTACCTGAGCATGTGTTTCCTCCTGTGGAGAGGGCTTTAAATCCCATCAGAAAGGGGTTGGTTACCTCCGTACCATGTGTACCACTTTCGCACCATGGGGTCTATCCTGTCATACAGGTTATTATTGGAGTTTACAGGGTTCATAGTTGGACAACACCATTGATGTTTTATCCCCCACCTCTAGCATCCCATATAGTACCTGTCAATATTATCCAGCAGGGAGGAATCTTTCTACTCAGCACCATCTTGACAGGTCCATGTTCTGTGATACATGTGTGTGGCTTCTTCAGCAAGAGAGTCATACCACTGAGTTCTGGTGGCAGCTATCCCTCATATGACATCCCACACGTGACACTAAGCTTTTTATTTATCCACCTATAGCTTCTTGGATGAACACAGTCCCCTATTTGGGAAGCTTATAAAATAGAAGGTTTTCATATGACTTTTCCAAACATATTTAGTATGCGTCTCTCGAGCCCTCCCTCTACTCTACCCTCCCATCTTTCTCTGCACACAAATCCCCTTTCTATTACTGCCTTTTACCTCATATCAGCTATGTTCAACTATCCCCCAGCCTGGTTAGTTTTCTGCCAATTTGACACAAGGTAGAGTCGTTTTAAAAGGGGAACTCTCAATTGAGAAAATGCCTCTGCCAGACGGACTGACAGTTGTGGGAGAACTCAGCTTACCATGGACAGTGCCACCCCTGGGCAGGTGGTCCTGACTGTATAATAAAGCAGGCTAAGCCAGTAAGCACGCCTCCATGGTCTCTGCTTAAGTTCCTGCCTCCAGGCTCCTTCTCTGCTCAAGTACCTGTGCTGACTTTGCTCAGTGATAGATTGTTACTTGGAATTGTAAATGGAATAAATCCTTCCCTTTCCAAGTTGCTTTTGGAAATGGTATTTATCTCAGTGATAGAAACCCTAACTAAGACAGGTTCCCCTTTAAGGTCTTTCTTCTCTATTCTCACCACGGGGCCATGTCTAGTTTACTGGATTCTATAGGTACTCTGATTTAAACACACAAATCAGCACCAAGATACACATAGAAGCAAGACTGTGCAGGCATTTGCCTTTCTGAATCTGGATTATAACAGTCACCATAATGTTTTCTAGCTTTATCCACTTATCTGTCCATTTTATTTTATTTTTATTTATATCTAATAAAATTTCATTATGTAGAGGTGCCATATTTTTATTATCTGTTTATAAGTTTATGACTGTTTCCATGTTGTAGCTATTGTGAACCAAGCAGCTATGAACATGACTTAGAATGTAACTTTCTCTGTAGTAGGATATTGATCCTTTGATCAATATTGATATATTCCAATGAGCTGGAGTTACAAGCAGTTATGAGCAACCCAACATGGGTGCTGGTAATAAAACCCTGGTCCCATCCATTACTGCTGAGTCAATTTTCCACCCCCTCAATAGATATCATTAAGAAAGAGGAATTCTGTAACAAAAGAGGTGGCTCAGTGGTTAAGTGCACTTATTCCTCTTGCAGAAAGAAGAATCCCAGAATTCCATGATAGCTCACAACCATCTGTCCCAGGGGGTGCCAATGCAATCTTCTGGTCTCTGAGAGCACCAAGCGTTCATGTGATACACATACATACATGCAGACAAAACAGTAGTACCAGTTGTCTTAGTTAGAGTTTTGCCGATCTGAACAGACACCATGACCAAGACAACCCTTATAAGGACAACATCCAATTGGGGCTGGCTTACAAGTTCAGAAGTTCAGTCCATTATCATCAAGTGGGAACATGGTGGCATCCAGGCAGGCACAGTACAGGAGGAGCTGAGATTTCTACATCTTCATCTGAAGGCTACTAGCAGAACACTGGCTTTCAGGCGCTAGAACTAGGGTATTAAGGCCCACTCTCACAGTGACACACCTACTCCAACATGGCCACACCTACTTCAACAAGGCCACACCTCCGATAGTGCCACTCTCTGGGCCTAGCATATACAAATCATCACAGCCATCAGATGAAAATAAGTAAAATCTTTTAAAGAGGAAATAAGGAAGGAAGGAAGGAAGGAAGGAAGGAAGGAAGGAAGGAAGGAAGGAA
>JANHMN010000006.1:72714192-72747324 GCA_030674055.1 Rhabdomys pumilio
GAAGGAAGGAAGGAAGGAAGGAAGGAAGGAAGGAAGGAAGGAAGGAAAAAACAAAGGAAACAAAACTCTGGTTAGGGAGATGGTCCAGTGGATAAAACATTTACTGTACAAGTGAAGGATTTACATTTGAATCCTCAGAACCTACCCAGGACTGAGTAAGACAGTATGTATATGTAATCCTAGTGTTCCTACAATGAAATAGCAGGCAGAGGAAGAATCATCCTGGAATCTCATAGGATGGCTCGCCTGGCATTAAATGCAGAACACTGGAAAGAAAACAGCGACAACAACAACAAAAAGAGAGACCCTGCCTCAAACCAGGTGAAAGGCAATGACTGACAGCCAAGGCTTTTCTCTAGCCACAACACATACATCATGGCACACCACACACACACACACACACACACACACACACACACACACACACACACACGAAGAGGGAAGGAGAAAGAGAACAAGGAGAAAGAAGAGAGAGAAGTCATTGCCCCAGCACCTAGACTTTCAACCCTTTAGAAATGAAAGAAAGAAACGACACCCACGGCATTAGAATGGATGAAGATAATTATAGGACTCAAAACCGCAGTATCAAACTCCCATATATAAAGAAGAACAAGGTGTCTGGACAATAAATCAGATACCAGCCTAAAGCTGACACTTCACAAGAGAAAATTTACAAAATGGCAAATAAACATATGTAAAGGTCCAGAGTCAGTTCCTGGGGGAAGAAAAATTAAAGCCACATGGGGTTTACAACAATACTTGACATTCCACAACGTATCTGATAGGGTTCAGGTCACATGATCCCAAACATGACACTTGAGAAAACAGCATAAGCAGCAAGTCTCCTGAGTGTCCCCTGATGCAGACTGTAAAAGAATTCTCCCACCTTCCTCTAAGCAGAATGTAAAGTTCTCCTTCCAGAAGGTTCTTTCTAAAACCAGAAGAAAGGATTAAAGACAGTAAAAGAATGATGAACACAGAGAAACAACCCTTTGTTAAATACCATCTATTTACTGGCAGGAGATCAGGTTCTCGGACCTCATGTCTTATTCTGCATGGCTTTGTAGAATGGCCACGTCCCCTCTTTCCTCCTGTGACACACAGGATGAGTGTGCCATGGTTTTCTGTTGTTATCCATGAGCTTTGCAGTAGGTAAGGGAACGCTGATACTTCTTTCCCCTACACACTCAACAGAAGAATTAACACAGAACTGGAGGCTAATGCCAATGTCAGTGATGGTAGGAGGGATGGGAGGGGCTTTCTTCCTCTATCCTTGGTAGCCTCTCCAGCTGCTGTACAGCACATCAGAGTGGTCAAGACAGAGGGACAGTAAACAGCATGCACATGGAGTTTGTTCCCATGCACAACTAGGAATGAGTGTCAACTAACAGTGTATTTAGAATTTGGGTTTATACACCATCTTGGGTTAAAACTAAGAAGAGGAGGTTTGGGAGTTCTAGAAAGTAAAAGCAAATTATAAGATGAAGCAGGAAAATATAGAAAACAACTATTGTTTAATAAAACATTCTGTAGACTTAAATTTGTCTCTTCTTCTCCTGTACCATTCTGGTATGGGATAGGAACACAACTCCCAAAATGGAAATTACTTTAATTAAAGTGAAGCTCTGCCAACTGGAGAACTTGTGTACTTTTCTAAGAACTTTACCAGCACTTGCTTATCTCAGTAATAATTTGTGCATCAAACTTATGTATTTCTGGGAAATACAAATGGCTACCTTTCAGCAAGGATGTTGGGCTACCTGGCACCTGAATTCCACTATGGGAATAAAAATGGATAGAATTACTTTATGAAAGTGTTAAGCAACATTACCAAAGCCAGGCATGTGCACATATACTTTATAACCCAGGAATTCTCTTCCTAGTGTATGTGAAACACACCAGTGTTCACCACAAGACATACATAAGACTGTTTAGCAGTGCTGTATGTAACAGTTGGGAATTAGAAACGGTTTGAACACCTCTGGGCAAACATCCCTTAAGAATTGCTAGATAGAAGAATTTCACCAACACAGTGCCAAAAATATAAAATAAAATAAAATAAAATAAAATAAAATAAAATGCCAGGCCTTGATCTTAGTGTTGGGTGTGAGTAAATTGAGTAGACGTTTACAATGTACACACTTTTTTGTGCCTGTTTGTTGGTGAAATGCATACTGAGAAGGTAAATAAATGTCTTTAAGCAAGTCTATGTATTGGAGTAGACACCTAAGCATTAGCATTCCACAGCCTTGCACGCGCTCCCATCCAACTACATATGCATCTGCATTGCTAAGCTGGACGTGGCCCATAAAGCCACTCTTCTGCATGATTATAATAGATTTCTGCGTTTACGTGGCGCCTTTCCTCTGCAGAGATCAAAGGGCTTGCGCATAATAAAAGATAGCGTATCAAATGCCACGTATCAAATGCAGTCAGGTCTAGGGAATAAGGGGGAAACATTGAACTCGGGGACATATAATCTAGGAAACCTACAGACATAAAATAGGTCATAAAAACCGTATGTAAAAACATTCATAAACATCAACTATTAAGAATTCATTTGTGTGGAATAAAAAGCCTGCGTCTCCTGAAGTTGCCTTCTTACTCCTGACAGGGGAAGGACAGAGAGCAGCTGCGGCTTTCAATTTAAAACTTAGACTCCTAGGCACCACATGGCAAGATTTCTCAGGAGCCAGCTTGGCACCTCACTGCAGTGAGACAGAACAACTAAATAAACTCTCTGTGCTGCTGTTCAAAGCATTTTCACATGTTCTTTAACACAGAGGCTTACTAGCCCTGACAACTAATTAAATGGGCCATTTTCATATTTGTGAATGAAGAACTCTATTGATACATTTTTGTGAGGCATATAGATTATACACACTGCTTTTGTGTTTTAGGTTGGCACGCACCAAATGTGCTTTCCCGGAGCTTCAGCTTTTGAAATCACCATGAAAAGTAGACAACGAGGAGTTTTTTGCTAATCTAAGGTCACCTATGAAACCTGCCTATGGTGACATTTTAACTTGGCCAGTGACCTCAGGAGATGTCTCCATTCACCTAACAAAGGGCATATCTACACACATGGAGGAAAAAAGGAAAATAGTTTATTTTGACAACTGTAAGTGGACCACGTTCAGTACACAGACAGCTTGAGTAAAAAAAGTCAGATAAAAGCAGCCTGTGTCCAGCCCTTGTGCAGGAGGACAATAGCCAATGATAATGGTCAGGAAGAGACAAATGGCCACCAACACATGGAAGTCACTTTGAATGGATACTCTCACTAAAATCCCACAATTAAGTTGTTACCCCCTATTAAGCTAGCAGTTTGCTATCCCCATTTCATAGGTTCCAAAGTGAAGTTAAAGACAAAACAAAACAACAGTTAACAAACTTGTCCAAGGTCCCACGATTCAAAATGAAGTCAATATGTAATCACAGGAAAGTCACACCAGAGGCTGCTATCCCAAAGCTGAGGAAATTAGGTGGAAGGGATGTAAGAGTGGGCCTTCCGGGGGACAATTTTGCATTGAATGACTGCTCTGTCATTCTCTTGGGCCTAAGTTTTTCACGGACTTGTCTGCAGAAGCAGTTTTTGTTCTCAGTCATCAGCTCCAGGGAAGGCTGTATTTCTCAGTAGAATGGCCAGGAGCCCTGCTGCATTCCTCCAGGGCTTGTGAAACGAAACATCCAGTAATCGAGGCACTGCTGGAACCTGTGCCTCCTCCCACAACACGCATACGCTGTGCCTACCCATTATGACATCCTGACCTTCTGTCAAGGCTGCGACTTGTCCTTTCAACCTAACAGCACCACAGAGGACTCCTGGAAAGGTAACCCGTGTGGTAGCTCAAATCCCCTCTATAGGCAGCAGCAGTGATTCATGAACAAGAGCGCTGCTAACTTGTTCAATAGGAGACCTGTGCTGTGGGGGCGGGCAGCTAGGAGATTTTCATCTGAACAGAAGGTCATTTTTAAAATTCAATTTAGTGACACCCTTGTGGGTTTTCCCTGGCACCTAGAATATATGGACTAATAATTGGGACCAGCTGCTCGTCTTGACTGCACCCACTCTATTTAAATAGCTCCAAGATTACACCCTTGGCCTCTGCTTCTTTATGTACTTTGGAAATAAACTACTGGATGCCCAAATGTAGCCAGACAATGGAAGAAATGATTTATGGAAACTGACCACAAGCAGAGCAGCAGGCCCCACTCACGTTTCTGGCTAGCCATCACCACCCACGAACAATGGGGGAGACAAGGAGCTAACAAGGTCATGTGGTTCCTGAGTCCCAGGAGTCTCCCACACAGAAGTCATCCTGAGACTGAAGCCCAGCCCCCACCTCCCCTGGCCTGTACTCCAAAGTGTCGAATCGTGACTCCGCCAAACAGTAACTTAATTATCTGGCTTTCTCAATCTGACCATCCTGGGGTATTTACTTCTGGTACACTCAAAAGTCTAAACAGCTAATGAAACTCCCTAAAATATGGGATTTATTATGTTCAACTCGATGTTTAAAAAGACTTCGGTTTTCTTCACATTTGGGCAACTTTATCCAGTTTACTTTCCTTTTGAATCACTGATTCCAAGAAGATTTATTGTGTGGCTGTTCTGAGCCAATGCTGGTCCCTCAAAATGGCTCAAGCGGAGTCTGTTCATGCCAAACACACCTTAACCTTCCTTCCAATGTAAATCTCCAACCAAAGAAAGTAATCAGATACAGCCGAGGCTGTGAGTGTGGGAAATTATTATGGGCCCTGTGACAATTAGTGAGTGTGTCTCCAGGACAGTGGGAGAGCGGGAGGTAAAAATGACATAAAGGGAATGAGAAGCAATTGAATGGACATGTGATGACATCTAAGGGAGTAAATGCTCCATATTCTATAAATATTCCAAAAGACCGTGCAGATTGATAGGATGATCAAGTCAAACCTCCTCCATCCTCGAATCTAGCCAAAATATGAAACTAGGGATAGGGAAAACTCAAACATATTCAAGTAAGTAAATAAATGCAGAATGCTTGATGGGGAAAAGAGAAAAATAACCCCAGGAAAGGAACGCTCATTCCAAACATGCAGCCTGGGGGAGAAGTAGCAGATTTAGCCACCAGGCTACTGAAGCCAGGGAGGAGGGCAGGCTCTGCAGAGATCATGGAAGTCTTGAGAAGGCACAGCTGGGTAGGAGACAGGGTGGCCTGGAAAAGGCAGCTTCTGAGGTCTGGTCATAAAGCAATAGAGAACTAGAAATTAAGAGGGTTGAAAAACTGAAAATGAGAAGACACCTATCCTCCTCAAAAGAGGGCACTATTAAGGGAAACTACTTCACAAACAGATGAGGAAGGAGATTCTCAAATGAATGATATCACGCCTGTGGCTGCTTATGACAAACAATGCTGGTCCAGAGAAAGAAATGAAGAGGAAACAGTGCACTGTCTGCACATGGACTGTGACAGGAAACAGTGCACTTGTCTGCACAGATGCACTCTATATAAGAGGAAACAGAGGCCCAGTGATACAGGCCTATCATCCCAGAACTTATGCGGGACCAAGCATTTGCAGCTAGCCTGGCCTATATAGCAAGACTCTCAAAAGAAAAGAGAAGAAAAAGAAGAAAACAGGGCCCCTAACTCACACTTCTTATTGGATGATAATAACTCTTCCCCACGCAGGAACAAAGCTTAATAAAACGTCGATATTCCAAACTTAATTAAATAACAAGCTTTTAGAAATACGAGGAAAAAAAAAAACCCTGAAATTTAATATACAGTATAAATGTTTTTTGCCAAAATTTTTAAATCTGAACTGAATCATTCAGAAAGAGACAAATTCAAGTTTAAGACCACTTTGCCCAGGTGGCCTGAACACACACATATACACACACACACACACACACACACACACACATACAAATTTAAAGAATGACAACAGAAATCGTAGTCCGGATGAAAGAATCCTAAAAGAGGTAAAATAACCATAATATAGTAAGTGGCCATTGATCACAAGTTAAATTTAAAACTATAATAGTATCAGAACCACTGGGGAAGTGTTAATATTTCTAATTAGTTCATAGTACTTCATCAGTATCTGGTTTTCTCAGGGTTGTAATTTTGGGGGGTTGTAAAGTTAGATGATATTTGATGACTTATTTAGGGGAGAAACAAGATGACTACCATTTTATGTCTTGGGTAAACAACAAAGCAATACAAAATGGGGGCTGGACAGATGGCTCAGCGGTCAAGAACACTTACTGTTCTTCTAGAGGATTCAACTTCAGTTCCCGGACCCCCAACTCAGGTATCTCACAATTGCCTATAACTCCATTTCTAGCAGATTCGACACCCCTGGGCCCCTCAGACACTTGCAGTGAGGTACATATACCCGCATACAAACACATGTACACATAGTTAGAAACAAACAAACAAATAATAAAGGGGTCCCTTAGAACACCCAGACGTTGTAGCCTATTGTCAGAGCTATTAGTTACTTTCCACAACCTAATGGTGAGGCCCTATTGCTGAAAACATCATTTACTTATGTGATTAAACCTGTCCTGCACAGTCTGACAGCCTCATGAGTTATGCATCAGTTGAAAAGTCCTTGGCTCTCCTCTTAGAGGGCAGCTGTTGTGGATAGCTCCAGCCTCTTGTTTTGATGGTCGTTCCACTCCTGGGAGGGGCTGTGGAGGAGGAGTGAATATTGTGAACCTTCTGTCCAATTGAATTTGTAAAATAAAGGCTAGAGCCAGTGATTGGGCAGTAGAAGAGGAGGTGGAGAAAAAGGCTTAGGGGAGGAGTCGGAAGAGGAGGAGTCGGAAGAGGAGGAGTCAGAAGAGGAAGTTAACTGGAGAGAGGCTATGGAGGAGCCGGAGGTGGAAGGACAACGGAGGAGAAGGACATGGGCTAGAAAAACCGCAAGTTGTAAGGGATCTCATAGCTGGGCAATAGAGTAGTGCAATGGTAAATCTGCCCAGTCTAGGCTTGCAGTTTATAATCATAAATATTGAGTTGTGTTTTCCTTGACCAGACTTATTTGGGTCAGAGATTTACCACAACAGGCAGCTGTCAGGTTAAGGAGATCTAGATACTGTTTGTTCTAGCTATTTATCTTTTCCATGTTTTATTTATAAAAACAATGTTCTTAGATAACTAACTTTTATAATTCAATACAATAAATATTTTTACCTTATGTCTTCCTTTTCCTCTTTAAAGATCTAGGAGTGTGAATGATCTAAGGGAATGTCTTAAAACTTTTTTCAGTTGCAGCTCCTCTTCACCTATAATGTTTGAGTGACCCTAGATATAAGAATGGATAACCTAGGTTCAGAGGTTGAACACTTACTGCTAAGAAACAATTCTTTGCTATACATATAATTGTATAATTTAATAAAGATGAAAGCAAGTTGCATACTAATTAAATCTTAGCTTAGTCATTGATACTGCATGGTGTATAGCATCTTTAATATTTTTCAGGGCTGAGCAATATTTTGATTTTATAGTTATCAGTGCTGAAAGTATCACCTCGCATACATCTATACTACAGAGTAGCAGAAGTATGATTAATGATACTTCAGAATTGGAGATTCTGTTTAATCCCAAGCCAAACTCAAGGAATGATATTTTAAAATGAACTCAAGTTGGCAACTAAAACAACTTTTGAGATCAATCATTCTAACCCAATACAACCCAAAGAAACGTCACTCTGATACTTACATGCTGAGGAATGACAATAGAAAGTATGGAAGCCTTTGTTGTCCATCATTAAACCATTATGTTTCCCGAAGAGCAGCATGCACTTTGAGTGCACAGTAAAAACATCATCACAAGCCACAACAGTCTGCTGTTTGAGCCAATGTGTGTCAGGTAGGGATCATGGTTGTGACGATGCATATAATGTAAAGTGTGCATGGTGTATGCCAAAACCAATGCCCAGATAAGGTTATGTGATGTACCATGGGTGAGTGTTGCCAGAAACACTTCAGATTGATTACTGACTTAAGTCTGAATTTAATTTTTGATCACTGACCATTCTGAAACCTCTTACTGTTGCCAAATATTCACGCATTCAGTTCCACAACCCCATATGTGGTTACCACGGGAACTTTAAGAAGCTGTTATCTGAGGTGTAACACTGCAGCAAGGCGTGAGAACCCAGCCCTGTTGTGAAGGGGGAGTTGATGAGGGCATTTTCCAAATAGAAACCACCACATTTTCCTGAGTGCAGCAGGAGAAGCATACCACCTCAATATTCCCCATGCAGGCAAGGGACATTGTTTTCCTGCATGCGCCACAGTGGGATGAACATGCGTTCTAACCTTTCCTGGAAAGGTAAATGACATCGCTTGGAGGACGGGCGGGATTAAACAATGACTTACTGAAAAAGGCAGTTGAATATTTGGCCCAAGCAATTAATTATTGAATCTGAGTGCACACTTTCCCACGGGCTCTCTGTTACGTCTTCAGACTGGTGTGCATATTCCAGACCCAGGGGTCAGGAGTTGCTATTCTCCTGGCCAGAGATTGGCAAAATTGTCCAGAAAGTGCTATAATAAAATCTGAGCGAGCGATACGGAGCCCTTGTCTTTTAGTCACCCACTGCAGAACTGACCTTAGGATCTGACACCACAGATTTCACTTGCAACCTATTCTCTCATGTCTGCAAGACGTATGAGGAATTAATGAAAAGAACGTACCTCTACACCGGAACAGCTCTCTAGAGTCAACATTTTTAAGGGGAAAAAAGTCTGCCTTACACTCCAGCTTAAGCTGTTTGACATATCAAAAGCACATTAAAAAGCCCCACCTCAGCATTGCTGAAGTCACAGAGAGGGTGACCTAAACGGGACATTCTTGATATCCTTTAAAGCTTACCTCATCTCTTAGTTCTCTGATGAAAATTTTGTAAAATCGTAAGGTTTCTGTCCGACTTTTCAAAACGCCACTAAATTAAAAGCATTTTGATCCTTCAAGGGATAAAACAACAGAACTCATCTCTGACTGGGCACAACTTCCAGCCCTGGAGATCTCTTTCCATGTGAAGGTTCTGAGCCCAGTGGGTCTGCCGAGGAGTAGAGGGATGCACATAGACTCCAGAGAGAAAGGAGGTCTGATGAGACGCAGCATGTTGGCTTTGTTGGCTGTATGGTCTAAAACTAAGGCAGCTATTTCTAATGGAGGATGTATTAGCACAGAGTCCATTACAGTAAGCACAACTGAGTTCCATTTAAAGACAATTCAATCAGGCCATGGGGGAGAAAACATCTTCAGTCCTGAACACTGGGATCTAGAGTTCAGGGACAGAATCTGCAACATAGTGAGTTCAGGGTCAGCCTAGGCTACCCCAGGCATATAAGTAAATAAATAAATACATAATAAATAAACAAATACATAAGTAGGCAAACAAATAAATACAGAAGGCAGCACCTGGCCAAATCCATTTTTCTGTTCTTCACAGGCTCCAAACTTTCTCAAGCAGGCCACTAGTTGAGATGTGAGTCCAGCTTGTAAGTCTCCAGATAGTGGGGGAATTAGAAGCTAGCAGCCCTGACGCTATGGTAGAGGAAGCTTCCAGAAGGTTTTCAGCTGTAGTATGCCTATTTTGGGCTCTGCCCACGCCAAGTGTGCTCACAAGGAAAGACTTCACCCTGGGGATACAGTCTTCTTCCACAAAAGGAGGTGAGTTAGGTGCTTGCTACCAGCTTCCACATTCCAGTGAAACATCCCTTTTCTTGCTAGAGCACAAGATAGGGCTTCCCCATGGTAATTGGTTGAAATACATAGCCAAACAGAAAAGTCTTTTGAAAAACCATTTCCCGATCCTTGCCTTTGGCTTAGGTAAAACATAAATTATTTTAGAGTTCGTGCTTATAGCCTACATTTTATCCTAAGGAAAAACAATTTTCTCTTTCGGTGTTAACTGAGTATGGGTTAAGTCCTTGACAGAGATGGATAGAATGTCTAGCATTTGGTGCGTCTACTCTCTACCCATTGGAGCCTGCTGGTAAGCTCCAACTCAGAGGTGCTCTCTTCAGGCCAGATGCTCTGTCCTTCATTGTTTCTTCACAGGAAGCACATTTTATAATGTAAAGGCAAGTGTCCTAGGCAGGCAGGTGGTACGTACACACGGCAAGGATGTGGTTCATGTACCATACAGAATTCATCCAAATATTCTCATCACTGATTTAGAATAAGAGTGGACCCCTTTGGGGTTGGGTAGCTGGAAGGGAACCTGAGAGTATTGGCGTTGCTCTTTTTCCTGACCTGGGTGTTGGTTACGTGTGTGACTGTGTAAACAGTGATGAGTCACAGAGTTATGTCACTATGATTTCTTCTTATGGATTTCTCTCTGTGTTAATTACAGCTGATGAACTATTAGTGAATTCTAAACAAAAGAAAACCATGCCATCTGCTTAGCTCGTACCATCAGATAAAGGTCTTAACCTCTCTTGTCTCTCAGGGTGTTGTAGAAAAGATTCTAAACAACATTGGGAAGGACCTTTGTAGAAAGGGAGCTACTGTTGAAAATAAAGTTCCCAGGCAAATGACTACGTTCATCCTTGTGTAGGACGCACCTATATCTACATAATGTATTTACAGTTGCACGCCAGGGAAAGGCAGAAGGAACATGACTTGCACGTTGCTAGGCCATAGTTGGAACTCCTATTGCTCAACCCTCACTAACCCACAGTCCCAAGACAGATTATTTTGCAACTAATTACTTGCAGATGCGAGATCGCTTAGAATGTTATGAAAATAGCAGAATGGGTCCTGGAGTGGACAACATAACAGAATCCTTGTTATTCTCGGCTCGAGGCCTTATTTTGTGGCTCAGTTCTGTGTCCTGATATTCTACTGGGGAAGAAGTAAGATCTCTCTCCAGCTCATTAGCAGATGCAGACTGTCCCTTCCTTTTCAATTACCAGAAACTGAAGATACAGCTTCAGCCCTTCTGTTATTTCCAAACAGTTTTCTGCTCCAGCCAATTGGAAAAACGACAAGACTCTTCAAGAAAAGTGAACCAGGGGTTAGACAGATGGCTCAGCGGTTAAAGGCATTGGCTGCTCTTCCAGAGGTCCTGAGTTCAGTTCCCAGCATTCACGTGGTGGCTCATAATTGTCTTAATTGTAGTCCCATGGGACCTAATGCCTTCTTCATACATGCAGACACAACATAAATATGTAAGTAAATATTAAAAAAGAAAAAGGAAAGGAAAGTGAGGCGAAAGGCATTAAGTCGTTCGGCTTTTTCAGAGTGGAGAGAGAAGGTAAATGACAAAGCCCTCCTGACTCAGTAAGCCAATTGGAGAACTCTATAAAAGCTGCCCATGGAGGAGGGTGGGCTGATGGTTGGGGCTGATGGCAGGGGGGGAGGGGATGGGGCAGAGGGAGGCGGCAACTGATGGTGGGGAAGAAAACAGATTTATTCTGAATTTTAAGATAAAGACAACTTGAAAAACACGACTTACCAGATGGGGAAAAGCAAAGGTGAAGTTTGCTGGCTACTCTGGGATAAAGCTCTTTAGCACTGAAGCCGACTGACAACCAGCAACCCATACGTCAGGGAAATCTAGGGGGATCAAAACTCTGAGGGGCAAAGTCTGTTGATACTACTGTCTTTGCTCCTGATCATCAATGATGTCAGGCCTCGGTGTGCTCAAACATGCCTGCAGGTAAATAATCCAAATTGAGTATGCACTTCTATGCATTTCAGGGGACCTCTCTTTTACCTCCATATATCACAAACGGCTTCCTGAATGAACAGTTATTAAAACTGAGAAAGAAAAACATTTAACCTCCCTTAGAACAGTGAACTGAAATGATTCCAGTGCTAAGAGACAAAAATTATTTTGAACTGGAATCTTACTTACGGGTAAATCGTAGTCACCAAAAATTGTCAGGCCAGAGCCCTGCCTTCCTATGGGAATGATGAAAGGCTATCATTTAGAAAAAGGGTTCATATCTCAAATCCAAAAGATGGTGATATGGATACGGATAGTAGAAAAGACAGTAAGTTAGATAAATTCAGACACAGGCCCTAAAGTGCATTAGCTATGTGATCAATTTTGTAAGAGATTTGTTAGGGATTGATGTATAGCTAGAAGCACAGAATAAAGAAAATATTTTTAGTTTTGACATCAGTTTCTTCTTTCTCCTTGACCACTTCTAGCTACAAAATCAAAATAGTGATGATGGTGATGATGGTGATGATGATGATGATGACAACAATGATGATGACGACAACAACGACGACGACAACGATGATGATAGCAAACTATTCTAACAGTTTTCCCAAATTTCATAAAATCTTTGTTGTAAAATAATCAGATTGGTGAGTAGGCCACACCTGAAACATGATAGCATTGATCATTTTTTTTCCTTTCTTAGATTTGAAGTTTTCTGTAATGGAAAATACAAATTTCCTGTTGAAAGAGATCAAGATAAGGGAAAACATCTCTACACTGTTATTTAAAAGATATCGATTTAAAATGAAATTTTCTGAACGGTTAAACATAAGAAGACAATCAAATATTAAGTTGAAGTATCCAAAATGGAAGTTAAATAATAACAACATGACCAAATATAAAATACTACTTATGTACCTAAGTAGAAATAAACAAAGAGTAGTTTGAGAAACAAGGCAATATTAACAAACTCAGTGTAATTGTGAAATGTCATTTATACCATCCACATAAATCAATGGTGGGTCATATCACACATATGTAAGAGTCTACAGAATATCTACAGGATATGATGGTGTAATTATCCTTAAGGAAAAATCTCTCTCAGTTCTAAAACAAACAAAACAGAGCCTAGAGAGGGCTCATTTCTCGGTCATAACAAAAAGGAACTAGAAGGTAACAGATAGCACTCATCCAGAAACTGACTTCACATAGACAACACTTAGTGCTTGCTTTTGAAATAAACTATACACAAGAATAATGCAAACTGGAACATCAGGTTTCCTTTTAGTATCAAAAGTTATGGGGGGCAGACAGATTAGAACTTAGAAAGCATTATCAATCTTAATACACGCACAATTAAAAGTTACTGGAAGACGATTATGCAAACAGCCATTCCCTTGTGTGGTCTGTCTCATCCCAATCTTTAATGTGAACATTTTTCTTTGCTTTTAATCTAATTGTTGATGTCTTATTATTTTCCTAAAAATGTCTTGCAGGCTCTATGGTGGACTCCATTTTAACATTTAGGATGCAGCGTCTATGATAGACTCTGTTCTAACTTTTAGGACCCTGCGTCTATGGTGGACTCCATCCTAGCATTTAGGATTCTGCTCCTATAGCCATATTTTCTCACTCAACTATGTAGGAACATTTCAATATTTTTTTTATCCTGTAAATGGAGAGTTACCTAAACTCAATACAGCAATACATCAACTTCTACCCATGGCCCTTTGGGCTGTTTGAATGAGAAATATGCCTTTAGGAGCTCATGTATTTTGAGTACTTGGTCCCCACTTGGTGGCACTGTTTGGAGAGGTTGTGGGGAGGTGTAGCTTTGCTGGGGGATGGGTGTTGCTTCCAGTTGGCTTCAAAGGTTGATGACCTTTGACCTACTTTCAGTTCATTCTCTCTGCTTCACATTTGTGGTTGAAAATGTGATCTTCCAGCTTTGTGTTGGAGCCAGCTGCTGCCTTGCCTTCCTCCACTATTTCGGATTGGACCCCTGGAACCATAACCCTAAGCATACCCTTCCCTCTACAAGTTGCTCTGGTCAGAGTGTTTTGTCAACATAACAGAAAAGTAACTACTATGGCTTCCTTGGATTCTGGTTACGTCTGTAGAAAGGACAGAAAAGATGCTAGCCCAATCTCATCAAACCGGAGGTCACTCATCAAACACACGCTGCTATGATAAAGTGAGATTCTTTATTCCCTCTTCCTCTGAGTCTCCATCTTGGGAACAGAAAATACTTAACCCATATAGCATCTCCAGAATCCACCGCTGTGCTCTTGAGGGTCACCGTTAATAAACACTCATAGCTGACCCACGGAGCCCCAGGTCCAGCCTCACACTCTTTCTGGACATGATTATCCAATTTGTACGTGTCAAGAGTTATCATAAAGATGACAATTTTTCCCCTGCTTCTAGTCAATGGGGAGTATCAAGCCCCTGTCTGTTGTTTGCTTTTCTCTCTCTGCCCCCAGTCAGGGCTCTGGCTTTCCTATCTAATGCCCATATCTTCTTTATCTCAGTATATGCAGAGCTCTAAGGTAAAGATAACATCTTTGTGGCTTTCAAAATTATTGTTACAATCTTACAGGCCTGTTGGATACCATTAGTGACCCTGACTTTGGTCATAATCTGAAATGGAGGCCCAATAATAAGCGTTAATTTCTGTCTGGTTTCTGGCCATCTGTGTGTTGACTTGTACTCTGTAATGATCTAAAATTAAGTTACCATCTTCTTTACCCTTGAAAAAATAGTGTCCTTAACTTAGCTGTCCATATGTATACTTTAAGCCTTTAGACCCCAAACAGTGCACCAGACCTATAATCTTACAATGAATTTAATTTCCTACTTATTTCCTGAATGTTATTCTTTGAAGAGGATACTTAAAAGAAAAGTACCTTACTGACTCCTTATAGTTTGATTTTTAGGAATGACTGGAACAGCTCAATTCCATGGAGTCAAACAAAGCACACAGAGAGAAGCAACAGAAATGCCACACAGGTTGCTTAAAACAATCCTGAGGCCACTTATTGGAAGGACACAGGGTTGGCTCACAACATGGTGTGGCTGCAGCTATAGGAACAGAGCTGGTTCTGAGGTCTGGAAAGACAGGATTCAGTGTGAGGTCCTGACATGTCTCTTTCCAGGGCTGATTTTGACTTGGCTAGGTCTTAAGCATTTCCATTTATGAGCTTTCTCCATATATCAGGATAAGGCCCCTGTTTTCAATTCTTAGAACTAAATCAGAAGGGTCTACTCCACTGAGTCATCCCCTCTCAGCCATCTCCTGGAACTTGCCTTTGGAGCCCACCCAGAGGGGTGATGAGGGATACAGTGAAATTCAGAACAGACTTTTTCATTCCACTCTTAAGAGTCTACACACAGGGATTCTGAGCAGAAAGGGGCAAAATGAGAGTAGCTCCAGGCCAGACATCCAAATCCACAGTTACCACATGCAGCTATGAAGTAAGTAATAAGGCTTTCCCTCAGTATCCATGGTAATTAGTTTCAGGACTCCCTCAGATATCAGAATCCAAGGATGCCCAAGTGCCTTGTGTAAGACGGCTCAGTGTTCGCATATCACCGGCACACACCAACGCATATACTTTAACCCACCTCTAGACTCCTTATAGTATGGAATATACTATAAATGCCACGCAAGTTGCTGTACGATACTAATTTACAGACTAGTTACAGCGGCTAAGTTTGTACGTATTCAGAAGAATAAATGCAAAAATATTTCAATTTTTAACATCAGCAATTGGTTGCATGACTGCAAAATCTCCAGAGAAAGAAGGAGGGCATTGTTGTAGATGCTTTAGAAGAAGATGTTACTACAAACAGGGAGACAGTAGAGGCCACAGGAAGAACCCACCCAGACAACTTCACATCTGTACACTTTCCCTCAGAGGCAGGCAGTTCTAGTCACTAAGTGCATTAGGGAAAGAAAGCAACTGATTGTTCCCATCAGCACCTCTGCTACTGTGTGAGGGATTCACTGTCCACCACTTCCCAACACGTAGGAATAAACTCTTGGCCATAGTCTGCTTGGTGTTGTCTTTTAGCCCAGTTATAGAACTAAGTCCTCTTACCTTAGAATGACAGGTTCCGGGTCCTGACCAGGCACTGCCCTGGCTTTTGTGAATGTCCTCCCCTATGAGCACATGTGCTGAAGACACCAACATTGTCACCCAGAGTCTCAGACGTGGACTGCCAGTGTTCCTTTTTGTTCTTCTATGAATGTGTATGAGCAGAACAGACCGTGTGAGCTAACAGACTGATACTGAGACGTTAGCAGCCTCGGACGGGCATCAGGGAAAGGTCTGGAAGCGCTATTTGTAATGCCTACTAGGAACCAGCAACGATTTTCACAATTATTATTCAATTCGATCCTCACCACAACCACATGGGAAGCATTACCATGTCTGATTCACACAAGGAAAAAGAGACTCAGAGAGATTAGGTGTGTGGTGTGACCATGAGCCAATGGAGAGCCAGGATGCCTTCCTGGAGGCAAGGATGTTCAGGCTGCACTATGGTGCATGTACACCACCTCACACCATGCACAGGCAGAAGATTCTGGCTCTGTGAAGTCTCATGAGGCCTACTAGAACTCAGACCCAACTGAAACCCAGCCACTTTTCAGTTAGGGGGGCCAATTGAAGAAGCAGGAGTTTGCAGGTTGTCTTTCATGGGTTTCCCTGGAAAGCATGTCCCTTGTCAGGACCACTGGGAACCAGAAAACAGCATAGTAAAAACTGTCTGCTACTGCTTCCCTCCTGTGCTGTCTGAGGCGCTGAGTGAAGCTGCTGTTTTTGCAGGTACAGGAGGGGCTAACAGGGTGGATGGGGCAGGCAACACTGCCAAATTCCGACCTGTGTAGTCTGGAGGCAAAAAGTCTCCCTGTCGCTGGCCTCAGAACTGCATCTCCCAAGACAATTAGACACGAAATATTTACAGAAGGAAAAGAAATAATTTTCCTCAAAACTTGTAAAAGGTACACAAGAAAGAATACTGTAAGTGTTCTATTATTACGTCATGAGGAAGCTATTCTTGATCTTGAGCAGGTAACTCATACGGTTAACATAAATATATTTTTGAACTTATTCAGAAAGATCTCTTTACTTACTTCTCTCCCAGTATTTTTCCAGAAATCAAACCCAAAAGTTAGCTCTACCAACTTCGTAATGCAAAAGAATTACCTGTGACTGACCAGTCAGTATTCAGTATGTCATCAGAGTAATGTGATTTACCTCAAAAAAAAAAAAAAAAAGTTTAAAATGTACCTCCCCCCAATATATCTTTAGTTGGTTAAGGGAGGAAGGCAGTCACATGATTTTGAAAAGAGTTTTGTTTATTTTTGTTTTTTTCCCCCCTTTTTAATCTCTTCAAATCCTTTTGAAACCAAACAAAATCCAACTGTCTAGAATTGATCTCTAGTAAAACCAGGGACAACGCTTGTACTTTGCTTTATGAGAAAAGACAATTCAATCAACTCATGGGTAGAGAGATAATTCCTTGTAAGGATTCTTCATCCAATGGCTGGTAAGTGGCTCTTTCAGGAATCAAGAATGTGGGCCAGTGGCTTCCCCAGAATAAAATGCTTACAACTCAAAGCTTGTTTGCTTTGGCTAATCCTAGTTTGAGCCACATGATTGGGTCCCACAAGAATCTAGAAGGGGTTAGACTGCCTACCAGCCCCCCAGCTGAAGGTTTGCTTCATCCCCGGCTCACGTCCGAAGAAATTTCTCCTTCGGACAAACCAGAAAAGCATTTTCAGAATGTTTTATCACCAAGTTCCCCCAAACACAGATCAAGCCACTGTGCTTTCTGACACATGAATTTCCAGTTCACTTATTTATTTTCAATAAAGAAATGCTGTGTAGACACGTGCTCTCTCTGAAAGTTTTATCCATTAAGGTCAGTATACATATAATTGTGCTCCCTAACATCCGTGCATTCACAGGAGGGGTGGGAAAGAAAACGTAACCTGGAGTTGGGGTTGGGCAGTGCTTACGTTCTAAGGTCACTGTGAGACAGGACCAACACAGGCCAAAACTCGCCAAACCCAGAGAGAGGTTACTGAGGAAGAGGCCAGCTGAACAGAGCAAATGAACAGGCAGTGGGTGAGCTGACCCTCTGCAGAAATACTGGTGGATTGTAGGCGGCTCTGATCCAACTCGGGTTCTGTGAGTCCCAGCTCAGATTCGGTGCCACTAGCCTGGCTGTCTGCTCATTTTACACTACATGACACAACTAAGGATCCAAACACCTCTCCGATAACTCAGTGCTGAAAGAAGAGGGAAGTAGCTGCTGTCTCCCCCGTGGCTCTGCAGATCTTTGATGTGACCATTTCTAAAGATTATGGCTTCTGCAGTTTGGGAACAATTGCTGACGAGGAGGTTCTGGCTGCCTGTGTAAGGGGCATTTGCTGAGTGCCCAGAGACAGCACCAGGAGCGGGTCAGCCCTCCACATTAAAAGAGACACTAAGGAAAATGCACTCACTGACTGAGCAGTACCCTACCCCCACCCCCATGTCAGATTTCATTACAGTCCCAGACACTACTCTGGCCAGCAGACAGTTTCTTCTGTGCACTTCCCAACTTAATTTGTAGGCAAATCTGTTTCCTCAACACGAAACACAATCCTTTCAGTGATGAGAGGGAATTTGTTCTATTCTGTGCACCAATTAGCAGCTATGATTTTTTTTATCCTAATTCCCCAGTTATTCACTAGAATGTCCCCAAGTGCCAACCCTGTCCCCTCCAGCATCCCTGCATTAGCACTCATCATCAGGACTCCAAGCTGGGGAAGCTGATGAGGACTGGGCTGGCACCCAGAGTGTAGAGTGAGCCATGGTTGAGTTCTTCTGCACAAACCACATGCTTCCACATCCCAGCCAGTGTTTCCTTACCATCTGAAATTACAGAAAGCTGGGTTTTGGTTTGAATTAAAATGGAGCAGCCCTTTTGGAAGGGAGGGCACCCTTGAATGTGACTGGATGAGTTAGGGCCACCCGCTGGGAAAACCTCTAAATTAGACTCTTGCAAGGGACCAAGTTGCCCCTGTGCGAGCTCAGCAAACCAAGCCTTGCAATCCCTCCTGGCTTCTCTCCCGTCTGTCCCATGATTTCTGCTTGATGTCAGATGCTTAAGATGCAATTGATCTGAAAGAAGAGCACTGCACCCTTGGGAGAGGGAGCCTGAGGCTACCCTGATGGGTAAAGGCAGAAGGAAGAACACACAGATGTGGCCTGCTCCTGGGACACAAACCAGAATCTCAAACGGCATGGTCAGACTCTCTTCCTCCCTTGATTAAGTCAACCTTATGGTTCCCACCCTTTCTGTAGGCCACCCACATGCCTTTTCTAACTCATGGTCCAATCAGTTTCTTGGTTCTCTTTCTCTATATCTTGGGCCATAATTACTTCCTCTGAGAACCAAGTATTCCAGTAAGATGAAGGACATTTGTGTTTTGCAGAGGGCTGCCCTGCCTCATGCTTCACCTCCACAGCAGTCTATACAGACATCAAGGTTGCAGACAGTTTTCTGTAGGATTCCTGGAGTAAAGCCTGTTTTTCCTGGAGGTCACTCCTAGAGGTAGGGACAGTTTCCTTTGGGCATACTACCATACCCCTATCCCCAGGCATAATGTCTGGCTTGTGGCAGACAAATGTTTGTAAGATAAATGGCCAGATGGTTCATAGGATGTACAAATGAAGACTACAGGAGGCAGGAGACCTTGTCTCCCAGCAGTGTGTGGGGTGGACGATGTCTGAAGAAAAAGATGTAGAAAAATTTGGGTCCACCAAAGGTGAATTTGACTTGATGCTGAAATCTGTGGGATCTGCCCAGGGATCTGCAAAAGAGGCCTGGCTGCTTGGCAAGTCTAACACACAGAAGACCTGAAATGTGCTTAAGCCCTTAGAGAATTAGGAACAAGGGAGAGAGGAAAAGGAGGGAGAGGGGAAGGAGGGGGGCACAAAGCACACACAGCACAAGTAGCAGACACTATGATTGAATGATTCAGTTGAGTCTGATCAGCAGACATTAAATGTAATTTTCTGTAAATTTCAAGTGTAGGAGTTTGTATTTTTACTAAAAAGAAACAAAAAAAACAAAAAAACAAAAAAACCAAAAAAACCAAAAAAAAACCAAAAACTCTCTTCTAAATAGTAAACTCCACTCTGACATTTAAAGTAGCTTCTGAGCTTGTACCATTGGAGCCCTGGCCTGCATTTGCCACCCCATTTATCACTGTTTCAGTGTGAACCATGTCCACCATGTTTGTGCAGATTCGGTTTTCTCTTAGAACCGCCTAGCTCTGGTTATCCCTCCACTGTGCCATTCTGTGCAATCTCATTACTTGGCAAGGTTGCTCTAGATGTAATTAAAAGCAGCTAATCACATCAAGAAATCAAATGGAAAGTTTCATAAAAGTGTGGCACATTGCAGAAAAAAATGTAAATAGTAACAATGTGAGGGTTATACCGTGCTCCGGGAGTAAAAAGCCAGAGTGCAGAAATAGACTTGAAGTGTAAACTGTGGACGGGAGAAAGCACAAATCCGAAATTAGCCCTTTAAAGTCTTCTAAATATTTACACGGCAATAAAATACAGAAGAGTTTTAGGCAGTAGAGGTAACCACAGTAGCAAGTGTATTGTCAGAGTTTAATTTGTTGATCATGTAGAAAAGATTGTACTTATTTAAGGGTGATTCAGTTGGATACATGACTTCATGGAAATGTAATTTTAATGTTAAATAAGGGTATGCTGCCGTGATGGTTTGATGTGTGAATTATAAGTACTTTGCTTCTAATAAAAATTTAATGACTACGTTTAAAAGTATGTGGAAGGAGGGGAGATGCACATGAGTACAGTTTGAGCTCTTGGGGTATCAAGCAGCAAACCCAAATCTTCACGTTTTTGTTTCCGCTCAGGCTGGTCAGCACAAGTGGCTGGAGCCAGAGACTCGGATCTCATTTTGCAGGTATAGTCCAGATATTCAGAGAGTGTCAGACACTGCCTGAGGCTACACAGTAAACAGGTGGCAACCCCACCCCCATATCTCTCCTTTCATGCCAGGGTCCTTTCCACGGTTACTTGAGGAAGGAAGGAAAGAAGGGTGGGAGGGATGAAGGAAGGGAGGGAGGGAGGGAGGATGGATGACAGGCAGACAGGTAGGTCTAAATATTCTAGCACAACTCAAAAGGATGACCCATGACAGGATTTAAGAGTGATTATGTGTCTACCACTCGGGAATTAATTCTCTAACTCACACAAAACATACATTCTTCTTCATGGTTTGTCCCTTTGAGGCTTTTGACACACTCAAACCTAAAGCTGCTGCTTATTCTACTCTGTGAACAGATGCTGGGCTAGAACTCGGGTCAGGGCAGTGACTTAAGCTGGCCAGAGCTAGCCTCCTGTCTCCAGCCTCTCGATCTACTTCAGGTCATATCTGGACACTGGGCTTTCTGAGAATGTGCTTACTGTTTTGTTTGGGCTTTTTTGTGATCCAGGTTCTCCAGGGACTCTCCATGTAGTTCAGACAGTCTCTATATTTACAGTTCTTCTGCCTCTGCCTCCCGGATGCTAACGCTAGAGCTATGCACTGCCATACCTAACATATTGAAGTTTCACCAATAATAGATACTACAATTCATCAAATTTTACTGCTCCATCTCTTTAGACAATATTATTTCATTTATATTCTGTCGATATGATAAATTTACTTGGTCAATTTGTGCATTTGAGACAACTTTGCATTTAGGCTAAATATAACTATAAGCATATCTGGGAAAACAGAATCTCAGTAGAGGAATTACTTCCATCAGATTGGCCTGTAGGGTATTTATTTTGTTAATTGATAACTAACAGAGTGTTCAGACCACTGTGGTGGTATCTTCCAAGAGCAGGTCATTGATGTGAGCTTGGAAGCAAGCCCAAAGCTTGTACTACTCTGCAGGTCTTCAATTGGTTTCTGCCTCCAAGTTCCTGCCTTGGCTTCCCTGATGAGGAACTAAGCTGTAAGTTAAGATTAACCCTTTCATCACCTACGCTGCCTTTAATCAGTGTTTTACCAAGCTAACAGAGAAAATGAGCACACAACTTACTTGTGTTTTATATATATCTGGACTCTTATTTGATAATCTCTTGATAAAAATTTCACATCTGTATTCATGATGAGCAATGGTCTCCTGATTGGCTGGTGTTTTGGTCCTGTTCTTATTTTGTTTGCTTGTTTTTAAAATAACATTCTTTTTCAGTAAGGGCTTTCAGTAGTCCAGGCTGGCCTTAAACTCCTGCCTCCACCTTCCAAGTGTGGAGATTACAGGCATGCATCACCAAGTCTGGCTTTAGGTTGTTTTGTTGTTGTTATTGTTTGTTTGTTTGTTTTTGTTGTTGTTGTTGTTGTTGTTCAAATCTGGCTTTAAAAAGATTTTTGTCTGATTTGTTCTAATCTTTTAAAATTGAAAATGAAAAACTTTTTCATACAATGTATTCTGATTCCCCTCCCCCAACTCCTCCGAGATCCTCCCCCACCTTTCCAGCTACCCAAGTCCACAACCATTCTCTCTCTCTGTCTGTCTCTGTCTGTCTCTGTCTCTCTGTCTCTGTCTCTCTCTCTCTCTCTCTCTCTCTCTCTCTCTCTCTCTCTCTCTCACACACACACACACAATTGAATACGAACAGGTATCTAAAAGTAATAATAAAATAAAATTAGGTAAAATAAAACCAAACCAACCAGAATAGAAAAAAGAGGGGTAGGGGAGAGAAGAGCCAAAGACAAAGTTCAAGACCCTGACAATGCATTATAACTCAAAAAACCCTCCTAAAATGCCACTGAGTTTGTTCATCTACTGCTGGGCATGAGGCCTGGCCTTCAGTGAGACTACACTAGAAAAAAGTAAGTTTTCCTTTGAGAGCAGTTACCAATTGAGGATGCTCCTGGGATAGGGATGGGAGCTTGTGTCCACTTCCCCACTCAGTGCTGGGACCCCATTTAGCCCAGACCTAGGCAGGCCCTGTGCATGGTGTCATAGTCTCTGTGAGTTCATATTGACCCTGCTGTGTCTAGAAGGCCTTGTTTCGATGGTGTCCTTCATGCCCTCTGGCTATTACAATTTTTCTGCCTCCTCTTCCACACAGTTCTCTGAGCCTGTGGGGGATGGATTTGATGCAGAGATCCCTTTTAGGATAGAGGGTTACTAGCTCTCTCATGATCTGCACTTTGTTTAGGCTGCTGGTCTCAGGTTTTCGGTTTTGTTTTTCTCATCTATTGCAGAAGGAAGCGTCTCTGATGATGGCTGAGCAAGGCATTCATCTATGAGTATAACATAATGTCATTCGGAGTTATTGTATTGCTGTGTTCTGTTCGCAGAACAGTTCTTTGGTTTTCATGTAGTAGACCTTAAGTTCAAACATATGGTTGGTTTTTCCCATAAGCTTTGTGCCACTGTTGCACTATCTTGTCTTACAGGCAGGTCACCCTTGTAAGTCAAAGGGTTTGTATCCGGCTTGGTGTTTGCCTTTCTCCTTTGGTTTCATGGAGAGTACCTTCTAGTACCATGAATACTAGTCCATGCGGGTGAAGGTTCTAGGGAGGCACCAGCTTAACGTCTCACGTCTAATGAGTTGTGTAGGGCCTTAGCAGCAGTTTGTGGAGAGTAAACCGTAGCCTTCAGAATGGCCTGGGTTGGGTTAATTGGAGGATTCCCGTGGGATCTCTTTGGCCAACAATTGGATTACTTGTAATCAGGTCCTAGAACTGGAGGCTTTATTTGGTGATGGGAGTTGTCCAGCTGAGGCTCTGTCTTCCCCATTATTTGGTGGTTTCATCTAGATCACCTTCATATATACATACATTTAGGAAGCTTCTGCTGTAGTAGGTTTTTATGTGCTCCCTCAAACAACCCTTAGTTTTAGCTGTCCTTTTCTGTATTCCTCCGTCACCCACTCTTCCTTGCCACTTCCTGTTTGATCGTCCCATGCTAGTCTCCTCTCACCCGCCTTGTTTCTTACTCTTTACCTAACTTCTGTGGTTATAAGGACTGTGTCTTGCTTACAGAAGACTTAACAGCAGAAATCCACATATAAGCTAGTATATACAATACATGACTGTTTGTGTCTGGGTTATCTTCTTCAGGACAATTTTTCTTGTAGCACTATCCATTTACCAGCAAATTTGATGATTGATAATGCTGTATCTTTAAAAAAAAATTCTGGGAATTATTTTTTACAACCAATGTTTGAGTTTGTAGAGGATTGACATTTCTTTCATTCGATGTTGGACAAAACTCACCAATGAACTCACTATCTGTGCAGGCTTTTAATTGTGTTCACTTTTAATTTAATGTTCGACTGTTCAGGTCTTTCTTTTATTCTTATATCAACTTTTGCAATACAGACCTATTAAGAAGTTTGCCTTACATTTATACTATAAAATGTGTTGGAATAGAAGTCCATTATTCTCTTTACCTTCTCATGTCTGTAGGCTCTGTAGGTATTTCTCATGTCTGTAGGCTCTGTAGGTATGACTCCAATTTTAGTTTAGTATTGGCAACATGGAGCTACTCTCTCTTTCTCTCTCTCTCTCTCTCTCTCTCTCTCTCTCTCTCTCTCTCTCTTTACCTTTATTAGGAATCTAAAAAATATTTTCAAAAAATAGGTTTGGTTCCAGAAGTCTTTATAATTTTCTGTTATTATATTTCCTTGAATTCTTCTTTTTTCTTACTTTAGCTTTAGCTTTCTTAAATGAAAGCACAAATAATTGAATTTACACCTTTCTGCTTTCCTAATATAAGCACTTAAATCTACTATCTTGTCAAAGAACCACATTGGATTTATCCTATAAGTTGTGATACCACGTTTTTGCTATCATTTAATGCATAGTATTTTAGTATTCTAAGGTCCTTTGTAATTACTTCTATAGCCTGTGAGTTATGTGGATGTATGTTCATAATTTCTAAATAGGAAGGATTTTTCAATTCCTCTTTTATTTGATTTCCAATTTATCTTACTTGTTATGGGACACACTCTGGGTTATTTTAATCCTTTAAAACATATATGCCCAATAATATGGTCTCCCTGAGTATTCTGTGTTTACTTAGACATGTTACATTAGATGTGATATTCAACAGATGCTAACTGGAGTAATGGGAATATTGATGTCTTTATTAATTTTCTGTTTGTTCTTGTAATCAGTTCTTGACAGGGGACTGTTGGTTGATATTTTGCTCATTTTTCAAAGTCTTGTGGAGTTTTGCTTTATATATTTCACTGTGTTAAGAGACACATTATCATTTACAATTGTTCTGTCTTGTCTTTTTCCTCTTCCAGCCCTGAAGAGCAAATCTTAAGGGCCTTAAAAGAAAGGCAAGTGCTCTCTTGTAGAGCTCCACCTGCGGCCACTGTTGCACTCTCTTGATGAGCTGTCCCCTTTACTATTAAATGTCTCTTTTTTGCTCTGGTAATATTCTTTGCTTTGAAGTCTACTTTGTCTCACATTTACATTCTGGCTACAATATCATTAGTGTTGGCACGGTGCAGATTTTTCTTCCTTTGATTTTTAACCTGTGTCTTTATATTACACTTTATACTTTGTAGGCAGCATTTAGTTAGGTCTTGATTTATAGAAATCCAGTCTGGCATAAATTACACTGGATGTAATTATTATATAGGTGGGTGTAAGGTTACCATCTTGCTAATGTTTTCCATTTTTCCTGTTTTGCTCCTTTAATTTTTCTTGCCATTTACATTGAATATTCTTATAGATTGAATATTCTTAGTATTCTATCTCTGTATTTTATCTCTGTGAGGTCGTCTAGTTCTGCTATAACATTTATAATAAACATTTTAAATACATCACAGTCTGTTCTCCAATATTATGACATAATTTTATACATAAGAAATTTCTAATAACATACCGTTAAATTCCTTTCTATCCTTTGTGCTGTCATAATTTTATTTATGCATTTAAAATATATTGCAACTATGTGATTTTTTTTTTTTACAAAAAAAAATTTTGGTTTGAACAAATAAATGAGAAAGTTTGTCTATTTTCTGGCATTTACAATGTCTTGTAATTTTTATTCCCTGTTATACATCTGAGTTTTCATGTGGGATCATTTCTCTTCAACTTGGGAAACTCTCAGAATGCATATTTTAGTAAAGTTATACTGCAATGAAGGCAATCTGTTCTGAACTCCCCATGCCTTATATTTGTTTTTAGGGGATTCTTTCAATGGATGAGACTTTGTGGCTGACAATCTTAGACTCTCATGACATTAAGTGTGTGTATTGTCTTCTGGTTGACATTGCTTCAGTGGGAAGCTGTCAATTATCTTGACATTTGTTTATATAAAAAAATGTGTCTTTTCTGTTTAAAAAAAAAAAAGTTTTCCTCTATATTAATGATTTCCCACCAATTGATTCTGACAAATGCTGACACAATCTTCTCTGTTTCTCTTGGCATTTGCTGACCATCTTGGCTTTGCAGAATTTATAGTTGTCATCATCCATTATTTTTGTAGCACTTCGCTGTGGCGTCTCCCTTTTCTTGCCACCTCCCCAGCTCACGTCAATGACTCTAGAGTCATTGATATTTTCAGTTGGAACACCAAATACTTACTTTTATACTTCTTTCTATTTTCACTTTGGCCTGGATAGCATTAACTAATATGTCTTTAAAAATGTTAATTTTATCTTCTGAAGTGTCTGATCTGTACTTTATTTCATATATTGTATTTATCTCTGGAAAGTATAATTGATTTTTAAAACACTATTGTGTCCTTTGCTTCCTATTTTGTTTGTGTTTTTATTTTAGATTGTTGGGTTCATTTCTAATTTTTATTTTAACACCCTTGCTTGATAACTTCATTCTCTCTTATTTCTGGGTCCACTTCCACTGATTTCCTCCTAGCTCTGGAATATACCTTTTCACTATTTGACTTTTTTACATTCCTAGTTTTAAAACATTGACTGCTTGTTTACGTGAGTAATATTTTAGCAGAGTATGTTGTGTTGTTTGCTGCTGAAACATGCTGGGATTTTGACGGCTGAATTACTACTGATGAGCTTGTCTATATGATTTTGAGGCTTATTATATGCTTCTTATGGCTGACACAGCATAGGCTCTACTTGTGTGACTTTAGTCACATAGTCTATTACTCTGTTACCCTTGGGGAATATTTATCAAATCCTAAGAGCATACAACAAAGTCTGCTCGCTTTGACTGGTTGAAACTTGGCTCTATCCGCCTGGTCCATTTTCTCTGGGAAGCATGGTGGAGTGGATTTTGGTCCCATTCATCTTCTGTTCCCCAGTTTCTCTCAGATCTATCTCCCTACCGTTACCTCCCTACTCGGCAAACCAACTCTCCTCCTACTCTTCTTCTTCTTTGCCTTTTAAACCCACTGAATCCTATTTGTGTTCACCAGCTGCTTTTGGGAGTTGGGCTGCCCTGAAGTGTGGTTGACATACCACTAAGAAAAACTAACTCTCTCTCTCTCCTTACCGGTATGAACACAAATAGCTAATGCTGGGAATTCATTGCTCCCAGCTACAACGTTCTCTGCTGGGCTTTGGCTCTTGTTAGCTTGTTTCGGTCTCGTGTCTGCTGTCACAATTGCTATCATTTTCTATGTGCACCTGCCCTGTTGTGTTTGGAAAACACTGTTTCTGTAAAGTTATCCACCGTCTCTGGCTCTTAAAATCTTTCTGAGATTCACCACTTTCTGGCTCTTAATCTTTTCCAAGAAGTTTTTCAAGCCTTGAGGGAAGAGGTGCAATTCTGTGTAGTGTGAATTGAGAATAGCCCCCCCATAGGCTCATGTATTTAAACAGTTGCTCCCTAGTTGGTGGTGCTGTTTGGCAAGATATAGGAGTTGCAGCCTTGCTGGAGGAATACATTATTGGATGTGGACTTTGAGATCTTAAGCCTTGTACCATTCCCAGTGTGTGTGCCCTTCTCCCCCTCCTCTCCCTCCTTCTCTCCGTATCTCTAATTTATGTTTAAGCAAAGGATTATAGCTCTCAGCATTCTTTTTCAGCTGCCAGTTGCTTGATACCATGCTTCCTTACTATGCTGGACACTCAACCCTCTAGACCATATGTCCAAGCCAACTCTTCTTCCTATAGGTTGCTTTGGTCATGGTGTTTTATCACAACAGAAAAGTAACTAATAAAGAAACAGATGTTTCATTTAGTGCTGAACACTCCTGACTCTTATTCTCTGTGCACTGTCCAGTTGAGAGTCTCTGTGTTAACTGCCATGCACTGTAAGATGCAGCTTCTCTGATGAAGGTTGAGAAATTCACTATCTATAGACATATCTGTAAGGTATTAGGAGAATATTATAATATTAATTTAATATTATATACATTTAGAAGAAGAATAATAGTTTTTTCTTTTGTATTTTTTTTTAACCAGTGACCAGTATGATTTTTAATATTACAATCTTGACAGTGGTAGACAAAACCCCATATGAATACCACATCTTCAAATGCCAAATTTTTAGTTAAAAAAAAAAAGTGTTTTTTTACACAGAAGTCTCCAAGCAGTAAAATGACCAATCTTGTGTAATGTAGCCCTGGTCTAGAATTTTGAAACAGGATCCAAGCAACTGTCTTCATCATTTGCACACAGCTCCTCGTGCTGGCTTCCAGACAGATGCTCTTGCTGTTTGTAAACCGAAGTGCTCTAGTTGAATAACATGAGAGAAGTTTCCTTTTTAAAAAAAAAAAAATTCTTGCATGTTTGTGCAGTTTGAGGAAACCCACCCCTGTTTTTATTAATAAAGAAAATAAAACCAAAAATAAAATAAAAATAAAAATGCTACTTTGAGCAGGGATTGGGGTTGGTACCTGTAAACATTGTGATTCCACTGCATCCATTATGGCAAAAGGAGTTGACATGAAAAGAAGCCACACATCAGTCCAGAACATCTGTGCTGGTTTGAGCTGGTGGCCTCTGTCTACAGGTTTTAAATCTGGGGTGAGGGCAATGGGAACAGAAAAGAAGGAGGACCTGGGAAGAGGTATTAAGGGATGAGGAAGAGAAGCAGAGCTTAAAGCTGCACCACAGAGTTCAATCTTAGCTCACAACTCTGCTCATCATAGGTCGTTTCCACATTTATAGATTGAAAAATGAAAATACTCTTGATAAGTCAAGATATACATACTGACATCACTGATGTCGTAAGGAGAAAGGTTCAAACTTCCAGTGAAAGACTATGCAAACCTGACAGGTCCCCTCAAGTTTACTGGTACAGCACAGCCACTGTTTCTGAACTCTGCATTCATGTCACTGTGAATGAAGGGCAGCGTGTTGATGCGAAGTGTGGACATTGATGAATCTGTTTATCTCATTGTCAGACAAACTGCCGAAGTCATCCACAGAGACAGCCATTTTGGCACTGGTGATCTGATGTGTGTGATTTTCAAAGTCTACACCCAGGTTATTTACAGAAACCTCGTCCATAAAGGATTCAGGGACAGCAATGCCCATTTTCAATCTCTTCGCTGGTTTTTCCAGTTCTTCCCTGTACATGGGGTTTAACTCTGAGTGATAAAATCCTGTCTCAAATAAATTAAAACAATCGCTTTCACCATTGCTGGGTAGGGTGAGTAACTCTTCCATTACAACAGGCACATGATTAACTTGTCCACGGAGTATGTTTCCCAGTGGAGGAAAGCTATCATCCAGACAATTCACATCTGTAGGGTTGCAGATAGTTGCTACACTGTTGGTCAAAGCTGTCAAGTCACTGGCAGTGAAGGAGCTGAGAATATTTAGCGGCTGATCAGGAATTGGCTCAGGCCAGTTAGAAGTTAAGGCTGAAGAACTGACCATACCGCCCAGAGACTCTGTTTCATCTACGAGACGATCCATATAGTCCACAATGCCAGGGTGATAATTATAGCATTTCTTTCCAAATTTTGTCTGTTGAGCAAAGTGATCATAGCATTTTGATTTCTTCCACATATAGTAGAAGGCTACACACTGGGCAACAGTTCTAGATCTCACCTTACTTTTCTGAATGAGATGAAAATCTTTCCCATAAAGCATCATTGCATGCTCAAAGCTTCAGCACTCCTCTTCTGTCCATGCTGTCATTCTTTCTTGAGATGCCTTTCCATTACAGCAGTACCTTTCAATTGCTTCCTTTATATTGTGGTTACACTTAAGAAGTTCATATAATGCCTGTTCATTATCCCTGGTGTGTGTGCCTGAAAAAATTCTGTCTAGGACTTTTTCATTTTTAGTTCTTAATTAGGTCTCAATAAGGGCCTCCTTGACTTTGTTCTCCAAAGTCACATCAGCACATCACAGTAACTGGTCTTCATTTACTCGCCAAGATAAGGGGGAATTTCTTCCTGATACTGTAGACCAATCATTATGTCCTTTCTCAGATCTTCAGGTGAGTTACCACTGTCCATTTGAACATCCTCAGTCTCTGATTCCTTGTCTATACTACATGTAGTGTTTGATAGTAAAGGCCAAGGGAAGAAATCAGAAGTTTCATGGGAAGTCACAGATGATGTCATATCATCTGCAGAAGAGGGGTTTCCTCATCATCGCCCGACAACAGGTCTTTCGTTATTTCTTCTTTGTCTAGAGTCATACCTGGTAGTTCATCAGCAAGTTCTCTTGGGGAGCTGTTTGCACTGGAATTTGCAACCATTGGAATTGTAGATTCATCGCCATAGAATGCCAATAGGTTTTCTAGAGGCATACTACCTTCCTTGTCTAAGCCTTCAATTTCAGAACTGAAGTTTTTCTCATCATCCATCAATTTCTCTTCCTCTGGAGTTCTTTCGTCATCATAGTCATGGTCCAACATCTCAGCAGTGGGATCAAAATCATGATCCTCAGAAGACAAAGACCCAAAGTTTGCAGTCCAACTAACCCAACAATGGGCAGCTGTGAATGGGGAGTCTAAGAACCTAGTAGTTGCTCAGTCCCACGATATTGGGTGTTTCAGCTGGTCTTCTGTATAAGCTGTAATCCTGAAGTAGTGGGTTCCAACAGATGGCTGGCAAGTAAGCACAAGCAGATGAGGAAAAGAGAATAGTTTTTTTCTTAAGGCCTATTACAACTCTAACCCACGAGTACCTATGGGTACTTGACCCCATTTATACTGCCAGGTATGTGTTTCCTCTTAGGGAGTGGGCTCTAGATCCACTTACAAAGTGACTGGCTATATCCACAACACTTGTGCCACTATTGCACCAGTGGACATAACTCATCAGGCCTGTGGTTATTGTAGCCTGTGGCTATCATTGTTGCCTGTGGTTATTGCAGCCCACAGGGCTCACAGCCGGGTGAGACTGATAATTGGTTTTCTTCACCAGTTATCAACTTCAGCACCATGAAAGCTTGCCAGTAGAGATGAAGGTTCCAGTTGAGTATTAGCTTGACATCTTCATGTTTTATGATTCAAGTATGTGGTATCTTCAACAATAAGTCCTTACCATCAAGTTCTGAAAGGTAACCATGACTCTGGTTACATCACTGGGATGATTGATTCAACTTCCATCCATTAACCTGAGAAGTGAATTTCATTTTTAACAGCTGAATAATATTCCACCCTGCAAATATGCTACATCTTCAATACCCATTCATCAGTTGTTGGACATCTAGGCTACTTCTATTTCCTGACTATTGTGAATAGAGCAGCAAGCATGGAAGAACAAGTATCTCTGGAGTAAGATATGCAGGCCTTTGGGCATGTGCTCAAGTGGAATATCTGGGTCATGTAGTATATCTGCTTCTAGATCTTTGAGGAACATTTACTATGATTTCCATATTTGTTGCACCAGTTTGCACTCCTACTAGCAGTGAAGACATGATTCTCACTCCATGGCCACATCAGCATATGGTGCCATTTTTAAAAATTAATTATTTTGTTTATTTACATTTCAAGTGTTGCCCCCTCCCAGTCCCCACTCCCAGAGTTCTTTACCCCATCCCCTTACCTCTTTGCCTCTGAGAGGGTGCTCCTCTCTTCCCTCAAGCATCCCCCTTCCATAGAGCATCAAGTCTCTACAGGATTAGGTACATTCTCCCACTGAGGCCAGACAAGGTAGGCCTCTGCTACATATATGGGGTGGGGGACACAGACTAGCTGTGTGTGCTCTTTGGTAAGTGGCTTAGTCTCTGGGAGTTCCCATAGGTCCGAGTTAGTTGACACTGTTGGTCTTCCTATAGGATTGCCATTCTCTTCAGCTCCTTCAATCCTTCCCCTAACTTTACCATAGGGGTCCCCAGCCTCTCAGTCAGCTGCTGGTAGAGCCTCTCAGAGGACAGTCATGCTAGGCTTCTGTCTGCAAGCACATCAGAGCATCAGTAAGACTGTCAGGTTTTAGTTCCCACCTGTGGGATGGATCCCAAATTGGCCCAGTTGCTAGATGGCCTTTCCTTCAGTCTGTGCTCAATTTTTATCCCTGCAGTTCTTTTAAATGAGATACACTGAATCTAATAGAAGAGAAAGTGGGAAATAGCCTCAAATGCATTGGCACAGGGGAAAATTTCCTGAAGAGAACACCAATGGCTCAGGCTCTAAGATCAATAATTGACAAATGGGACCTCACAAAACTGAAAAGCAAAGGACACAGTCAATAGGACAAAATGGCAACCTACTGATTGGGAAAAGATCTTCACTAACCTGTTCCAATTTTATTTTGAAAATCTTGACCATTCTGATTGGGGTAAGAAGAAATCTTAAAGTAGTTGTAATCCGCATTTCTCTAATGGATGAAGATGCAGAACATTTTAAAAAAATGTTTCTGAGCCATTTGCATTTCCTGTCTTTGAGAACTTTGTTTAGTTCCATGCCCCATTTGTAACTGGGTTGTTTACTTGATGCTTAATTTTTCAGTTTATATATTCTAGACACCATTCTGTCAGATGTACGACTTATAAATATTTCTTCTCTTTGTGTAGGTTCTTTCTTTACATAAAGATTGCAGTCTTTGTTGTACAGAAGCTTCTTAGTTTCATTTTTTTTATTTATTAGGTTTTCACCCTAATGCCTATGCTACTGAGGTCTTGTTCAGAAAATTCTTTTCTGGACCTAAAAGATCAAGTGCATGCTCTGCTTTCTCCTCTCTCAGTTGAGTTTTGTGTGGGTAAGAGATAAAGATCTAGTTTTGTTCTTTTCTGTGCAGCTATCTAGTTTAACCACACCATTTCCCCAGTGTATAATTTTGACCTTTATCAAAAATCAGTTTCCAATTCTATTCCATTGGGCAATGTGTTTTTATGTAAGTACCAACCATTTGCATTTCTATAGCTTTGTCTTACAACCTAAAATCAGGGATACTGATACCTCTAGCATTTCTCTTATTGTTCTGGATTGGTTTGGTTCTCCTGGTCCCCAGCTCCCCTCCCACCCCGTGTGTGTGTGTGTGTGTGTGTGTGTGTGTGTGTGTGTGTGTGTGTG